>CM017440.1:56158131-56663181 GCA_007726485.1 Eragrostis curvula | reverse complement strand
GGTAGTCAATGCATGGTTATTTGTAGTTCTTATTTCTACTTGTACCTGTTGAAATTCAGGCTATTTCATTGTCTTCTGCAGGCAGGAGATCAACAGGAGACTTTCAGTTCCGCCTTCCCGCTCAGGTCAGCAACTGAACTGATTGGGTAGTGCTTAGTATATTTTCTATTTTGATCGTGTGGGCTGAATAGCTAATGATTCCCTTGATCATGTTGAGATAACCATGTTTTGTAACCATAGGATTCTCCAGTAATGAAACGTCTGGTTCCATGATATCTGACACACGGGCACGGGACTACGGTTTACGCTTCCGTTTCGGTGGTTGACTCCCGACAACAGTTTTAGTTTGGCGGGCCCTGGCTCTATCGCCTGTTTACGCACGCTGCGCTTGTCCGTAGTAAACCAAAGTTTACGCACGTATATCCGACGGTGCGCAATGCACAGCGCCTAGTGCTGTCTCTGTGCCTCGTTTACATTTGGCTTATTAGGCTTCGTGGACATGGCTTACAGAGGTTGCGCGCCCTGTTGTGCGTAGCCTCTTTAGTTTGGCGAGTCCAATGGTTTACTACCAGTGTGGCCACGACCGCGTCAGCTGCAGCGATGCCATTACCAGATGCCTGTGTCACCGCGAGCTTCGAGCTCTTCCTCCTTGCTACTCTTCACAACCTGCAGGCTGCAGATGTATGGATGCATGCTGGCAGCGCGATTGACTTACGTTGCCGATCTCGATCTCTCGAGCTGTGGATCAAGCGTAGCTAGTTATCTCGTGATACGAGCGTCGTCCTGGCCTTGGAAAGCTTTGTGGTCGTGCCTTACGTCGTTTAATGGCCGTAATTAGGCCAAGGGTCGCACACAAATGCGAGGGGAGCGGGGCCGGCGACGGCGGCTAGCGGCACCGCGAGCTGGGCTCCAGAGAGACCTGCGGCGACGGCGGCCGTGCGGGAGCAAGCACGGTGCAAGACTCTACACTCGCGCGGTGTTGAAACGTGTCCGTGCAACAAGAAGAATTGAAGTGTCACACGTGGACGTGGGAGAGCACAGGCACCATCTGTACTCCAGCCGGGTCAAACAAATACTTATGAAATGCATGCATGGGTTCGCGCTGTCACGGAGATAGGGCGAGATGGAGAGATTACTGTGGCGGGACGAGCCGTTGTTGAATGTGGAGGAGAGAAGATCTGGAACACTCGCTGGGGCGCGTCCTCTCCTCAGGTGCGCCGCGGGTAGCCACGTGGCGCAGCGCCACCGGCTCACAAGGGCCTTGGCGGCGCGGAGGGGGGATGGGCTCCTCTTTTTCATTCGACCTCCGCGGCCTGGCTGGGGCCGCGGCGTCCGTCCTCGCCCACTGGCTCCTTGGGCCGACACACGGGCACGGGACCACGGTTTAACGCTTCCGTTTCGGTGGGTTTGACTCCCGACAACAGTTTTAGTTTTGGGCGGGCCCTGGCTTCTATCGCCTGTTTACGCACGCTGCGCTTGTCCGTAGTAAACCAAAGTTTACCGCACGTATATCCGACGGTGCGCAATGCACAGCGACTGGTGCTGTCTCTGTGCCATCGTTTACATTGGCTTATTAGGCTTCGTGGACATGGCTTACAGAGGTTGCGCGCCCTGTTGTGCGTAGCCTCTTTAGTTTGGCGAGTCCAATTGTTTACTACCAGTGTGGCCAGACCGCGTCAGCTGCAGCGATGCCATTACCAGATGCCTTGTTCACCGCGAGCCTCGAGCTCTTCCTCCTAGCTTGCCCTGGCTCTATCGCCTGTTTACACGCGCTGCGCCCATCTTTTCCAAAGTTTACGCACGTATATCCAACGGTGCGCAATGCATAGCGACTAGTGCTGTTGTGCGCTATACCTTCGTTTACATTTGGCTTATTAAGCTTCGTGGACATGGCTTACAGAGGTTGCGCGCGCTGTTGTGCGTGGACCTGATCTGAATGACGGTTTATTATTACATGGGCAAGGGGAACGATGGACTACGGAACCTGCTGAGACTATGGTTTACTCACCATGTAGATAGTGAGAATATCGATTACTCTGACAGGCCCATATATTTTGTGACGCCATGGAAACGTCTGGACGGCTGATATGGCGTTTGTCAGACTAAAAATGTAATTTCGACACACGGTACGGGTCGATCGAACATCCGTGTATTTTCGGTACACTATAAGGGTTCCTGACAAAAATTAAATCTTGAAGTTATGTAATTTTTAAGTCATACAGGGTCTAACATGCAATACGGTTTTGGAAATGTTAACGAAATAACAGAAAATACGGAGGGTCCACTGGCAAACTAAAAGGTCTGGTTGTGGGCCTTTAAAAACCAGGGGCAGCGCGATAGAGATCATATGCGGCATGTCGAACACTCAGACTTTTCTTCGCGGTAAGTAATCGATAAGACCAAAATGAGTAAACGACTCGGGAGGATCGTCTGTGCTATTGGCCCACCTGGAGTCATACATGAGACGAGCCAAATCGCCGGAGTAGACACGCGTAAACAATGGATTCCTTACGTAACTCTAATGTTAGGCCGGCCGGTTTAATCGGCGAAGGATTGTTTGTGCAGGAGACATAGCACAATATTTTGGAACAGATCCACTAGACGTAACCCACCAAGGTGTAAACGAAGCAGTTTCTGTGTAAACCAGCGCCTCCACCGGTCTTCCTTGTCTCCGGCAACGATGACGCTGCGGCGCTGGTTTACCAAACCTAACTCGCCAGACTCTCACCGGGATGTCATGGCCACGTTCGTCGTCGACGGCGACGACGGCGAGGTTAGACTGTTACGAATGATGCCGCACAGAACTCTCAGTGAAATGACCATGGTACCCTCGAGCGAAAAAAAATATAATTTTGAGGCGGAAATATTGACTGCCACGTGTCGTTACGGGATTTGCTCGTCGCATGTCTACGCCGGTTTATGCCGACCGCACTGGAGAATCGCTCATTGAATTATTGTCTATAAATATATTGATGTTGCTTGTTAGCGTAATCATTACTTGCTGGTAGTGTCAGTCAAGTCTTTCTTAGTGCAAGTATTTGCTTTAAGTCAAATTCTTAGTCTATGAGAAATGCATAGGTGGTTGTCTTGTCCTAAAAAAGGAGAGGTGGTGCAGTCATTGTTTGCCTGAAGTGTACTATGCCTTTGTTTATCAGTTTTGTGAATGAAGCAAACTTATCAGTTTGTGAAGCATGGACTGTATTCTACTTAGTGATTGGCAAACAGTAGTACTGGTTATGTGCTAAATAGGTTTGTGATGTGCAAGTCTTTGCAATCATTGTGTTTAGCTGTTTATAATAAGTGGAAAAGGGTCCTGCTTTGCAGTGACCCTAAATATATTGATTGTCCCCAATCTATGATAGACTGTTTTCATCTTGGGAGTTGATTAGAGGGTAACATTACTAAGTTGTTCTTGACATGCATCTCTGCATACCGTTTTGATGTTCATATTTTACATTTGGACTAATTGTAAGTCATTACCCTGTTTATGCATGTGTATTAATTTCAGTTGATGCTGTTCCTTTTTTTTTTGGCACATAGTGGTGCCTATGCTAGGTACTTTCTAAAGGAACTAAACATAGGAATGGATCCTCAGAGAAGACCTGTTATCAGATGCCGTAGTCCTGATAGTGCTGCACATTTCAGCAGACTCATGATGATATTTCACAATCCTGTCGTTGCAATGACCTACCAAAGGGTCAATGAAGTTGAGTTTTTTACTCCGGATATTGACCCTGGTCATTGCATGACAGTAAATGTACATCCTGTCAAACCTGATGGTGATGCTGTTGTTGAACCTGATCCAGTCGTCGAAGTGATGAGCAGGATTGTAGCTGATTTCCTTGATGTCAATGAAGGTCCACAAACATGTTTGGCTGTCGTGTCAGGTACTCATGGAGGGGATGATTTGTGGCTAGGTGTCACCGAGTCCTGCAAAAGGTACTTGTCTAAAATCAATTTTGCTAGTAGTGGACTAATTGATGTGGGAGGTGTTGTTTTGTTTTTAATTAATTTTGTTTCTTGCTGCAGGATCATTAATCAGTGTGCTGATATTAAGGTAGCTATTGACCATGACAACAAGGTCTTCGTCAAGTGCCCAAATGAAGATATTACTCTTATTTTGTGCAGCTTCTATGCCACTGTTCTTCCTGACAAGAAGTATATGTTTCACAAAGTTCTTGACCTTGATTTTCCTCCTGAGAATGCTGACTTTGGTGCCAGTGTTAAGGTTAGAGAATCACAGGACAGGTTCTATCTCATTCGTGACCATAATCGCCGTATGGATGAACAAGCTGCACGTGAAGCGAATCCTGAACCATCTCATGATTCTGATGATGATGTGGGCGAAGAGGATGATGTGGCTGAAGCGGAAGCTGCTGAAGTTGATCCTGCACCTGTAGAAGCTGCTGAAGCTGATCCTGCACCTGCAGAGGCTCAAGAAGTTGATGCACCGACAGATGCTCCTTCAGCTTCGCCTTAGTGATGCTTTCAGAATTTGCTTTGAGAGATGTGCTGCTTGGATTAGTGTCAGGGTCTCTTAAAGATCCTGCTTTGGAAGGTCTTTATTTATGTTTGCCACAAACTCTTTAGTAGTCAGTTTTTAGTGTGACAGTTGATGAACAAGGTTTATTTTGGTGTTTAAGTTTGTCATGGACAAGTAATTAGCTAAATCAGGTTTGAAGCATCAGTTTGAATTCCTTTATTTTCTGGTGCCATGCATTTCTATTGGCTTGTTGCCAGATAATATTTGCATAATAATTTTGCTATGATTATGTTTTATCTGCAATTCATATCTAGTAGCCCTATGTGTATTGCCGTGAACAATTTTAGTTTGTGTTATGTTCAATGTGTTATGGACAAGTGCCTCGATTATCAATGCAGCATCGGTTTGAATTATGTTCAGTGCTGTTTTATTTACTTTGTTTATAGAAAGAACTTTGAAGACACATCAGTTTTCAATTTAATCATCAAGATAAAACTATCATTATGCAGAGGGAAAGCATAAACACATTAACATCATCAAGGTAATTTGTTCAAATAATACAAATTGTTTATGTAAACTTTGTTCCATGTTTTGAATCTACTACAGAAGGAAATGAGGCAGGCTCCAAGAATTATGTTTCAGACGGGGAATAGGTATTTCCCGTCTGAAAAAGACTCTTCAGACGGGTTACAGTGCTCCCCGTCTGAAAGTATAATTTCAGACGTTTACACATAATCCCCGTCTGAGACGAATGAGACGCAGAACCTGACAAACAGACAAACACAAATACAATCTCCTCTTTGCTCGGCATAACCAGTATTAAGCTGTGTGTTCTTGATCTGTTCCTGTTCTGCTCGTGATCCCTAATGGCGATGCCTCCCGAACCCGCTGCACTGTTCCTCGTCAACGGGCTTATAAAGCCCACCTCCGCCGCTATCCCTACCTCCTCTCCGCTCCGTCCGTCGTCCCAGCCGGCGGCCGCTTCACTGGATCCGTTCTCGTGTCGGTGCTGGCAAGCAAGCTCGCCGCCAGCCCCTTCACCGTTGCAGGCCAAACTGGCAGGTTCGTCCACTGGCTCCTGCTCTCCACCTGAAGCCAGGCAGTACTACATCTTGCGCTCAAGACGGATCCCTCCCTTCACGGCTCCCGTCACGGCAAGTATATATTTGTTGTCCAGTTACTGTTGATACCACATATTGTTGATATATACCACGGTCAAAACTCCGAATTACTTTATTCCTTGTTATACTGGCCACAGGCTATAGGGTTGCTCATTTGTTAGCAAACAAATCTTGTAGTGTGTCGTTGACAGCAGTTTGGCTGCGACGGGCTCCGGACTTTGCTGCCAATGTAGTTTCAGCTGATTCTAACACTACCCCGATCTAATGATATCTCATTTTTCCCCGCCAAAAAAAAAAAAAAAAAAAACTGGGCGCAGATGAATCGCCAGCGTGCAAATTGGGACCATGATAGTATGAAACTGTTGCTTGAACTTTGCCTTCATGAGAAGGAAGCGAGCAATTTCAACTCTAAGGGCCCAAACAGTGAGGGATGGTACAACATTCATAGTGGCATGAAGGCCAAATATGGCGACAAATTCTCCCCCGAACAAACTTGCAGGAAGCTTGCGAGCCTGAAAAAGGCATACACCGGCTGGAAGCACCTTCAACTGTCCCAGACTGGTCTCGGTCGTGACCCAAACACTGGCGCCATTTCAGCTGATGGGTCCTTCTGGGCAGGGGTATGTGCTCTAACCATGTCCTTCATTCGTCTTATTTGTTAGAGATATTACTTCAACTATTTGTTATGCTCACATGTTGTCTTGACTGCAGGTGCGCAAATCCCTTCGTGGGGCGTGTCAACCTCCCCCCTTCCTGGACGAGCTCAGCAAACTGTATGACAGGACACCCCAGGACAGGGGCACTTTGGTTTGCGCAGGTGGTATGTCGCAAAGGTCCGTGGATAGCGCAGGTGGTGTGCCGCAGATGATGGGGAATGTTGGCAGCGCATTTCCAGTGGATGCTGTTGGCGCAATTGGTGTGCCGCAGAGGTCGGTGAGTGTTGGCAGCACATGGCCAGTGGATGTTGATGGCGCAGGTGGTGTGCCGCAGATGTCTGTGAATGTTGGCAGTGCATGGCCAGTGGATGTTGATGGTGCAGGTGGTGTGCCGCAGAGGTCTGTGAATGTTGCCAGCGCATGGCCAGTGGATGTTGATGGCGCAGGTGCTGTGCCGCAGAGGTCGGTGAATGTTGGCAGCCCATGGTCGGTGAATTTTGACAGCCCATATGGTGCGCCTCAGAGGTCGGTGAATTTTGGCAGCCCATGTGGTGCGCTGCAGAGGTCGCTGAATGTTGGCAGCCCATATGTTGTGCCGCCAAGGTCGGTGAATGTTTGCAGCGCAGGTGGCGTGGGGCAGATGTCGCTCAATGTTGGCAGCGATGACACTCCACAATGGCCTGCAGCATCTGCCAGAAGGAATTCTGAACAAGTGGACGTCAACAGTCCACCGAGGAAGAGGACTAGTTCCTCTTTGGAAGACTGTGCCCACATCTTGGCCGCAAATGCAGTCCATCAAATGCAGCGTCGAAATAAGTCTGACTCTGAGCGTCGAAAGAAGTCTGACTCTGAGCGTCGAAGGAAGCCTGACTCTGAGCATCAATGGAAGCCTGTGCCTGAGGAAGTGGAGTTAAAACAAGTGTTCAAGGTTTTGAAGGACGATGGCATAGAGGGGGGATCTGAGCTTCACTGCAAAGCTTTTATCCTATGCAAGGAAAAACTGAATCGTTTGGCGTTCCTTGAGTTGTCAAAACCAGAAGCTCGCATGAATTGGATCATGTTCAACTGGGAGCACCAGCAGCACAAGTTTTGAGTAGTTTGGGTTGCTGTGATTTTGATGTGTTTTCTTATGCTCTGTATTGGTCATGTACTCTTGTTGAACTTAAACATGTTTTTCTATTTTCGCATGTGTTATGTCGCCTGTAGCCTCAACATTAAACAGTGTGTAATATGTCATGTGTTATGGTTTAATTTCCGAATAAATAGTAGTGCTTGCCTGCGGTTCCTTTGTGCTTAAATAAATTTGTGGTGCCTTTGTGCTTAAATAAATTCAGTGCATAAGTTGTTTACTTTGCTGATTGCAGGGACACGTGCAATCAGCACAGTATACAAAGTTGCAAGGACAGGTTGATAATTTCTGAAAGGGATGCAGCAGCACGTGCAATCAGCATAGTCAACAAAGGAGCAGGGACAGGTTGATAATTTCTGAAAGGTATGCAGCCACCGCATTTGTATGTATTGTGCTGCTGACTTTTGTATGTAAGTTGTTATATATACATTTCCCTGGACAGCTTCTAATCTCTTCTCTATTGATGCTAATATATGTAGGATGTCCGCCAGCATTGAGGAATATTCATACAACAGCGACACTTCGAGTGCATACAGCAGCGACACTTCGAGTGATCCTAGCTCCATCATCTACCACGTTGCGACCTTTGGAGTCGCTGCTACAGCATTGGCAATATCAAGGAACAATGAACAACCTGTTGTGGCGCATCATCCCCCACTCCCATTCCCACATGTCACCGGACGTCAATGGGTTCAACTTAATCTGCACAACCCTACGAGGTGTTGGAAAAACTTTCGTATGTCTCCTATCTCCTTCCTACATCTGCATGAACTGCTAGTTCGTCATCATGGCCTGCAATCTACACAAGAGGTTGAGTCAATAGAAGCTTTAGCAATGTTCGTCTGGTCTTGTGCCCACGCTCAGCCCGCTGGCCAGATCGAGGACAAGTTTGAACGTTCTGCCAGCACAGTGAGTAGAAAGATGTCTGAGGTCGGACAAGTCATATTCCACTTCGCCAATTATGTGATTGGTCCCAGGGACCCAGATTACAGAACAATCAGTCCAGAAGTCGCCAAATATTCACCCTTCTTTGATGGGTGCATAGGTGTTGTAGATGGAACTCACATTCCGATTAAAGCTAGCAGCAGGCAGCTACGTCAAAACTTGATCAATAGGGTTGGTGCCACAACCTTTAATGTGTTAGCTATAGTGAACTTCGATTCGCGGTTCACATTTGTAGCAATCGGGACTTCGGGGGGATGCTATGACATGGAAGTCCTAAGGCGTTGTTGGGCCAACCGAAGTTTTCCACATCCACCACGAGGTTAGGATTTTTTTTTGATGGATTTTAAAGCACAAAATTACAATCCCTATGTGTCACTAATATTGTATTACACTAATATTTTGTAGGACTGTACTATCTTGTGGACTCTGCTTATGAATTGAGAGGCGGTTATTTGCCGCCATATCCGATGACGGAACGAGCGCCTCAAACTAGGGAGGCGAAATTTAACAAATACCATTCATTACTTCGCCTGAAAGTTGAAAGATCATTTGGGACGGTGAAGGGCAAGTGGCGCATATTGCGGGGCATTCCGTTTTCTGACACAGATTTGCAAAACAACATCATCATTGCATGCTTTGCTCTGAACAACTACGTACAGGCCACTACTGCTGGACCACAAAACGAAGCAGCTATCTATGGCAATGCTAGCGTTTTGAAGATGCTGGAAACATATGGTCATAACAATATGAAGTTTGTGAGAGATTGGATCGCTCAAGGAGTCGAGTTGTTTCAGTAGTATTGTGGTATGGCACCTTCGTCAACATATACCAACAATATTTTGCCACTCACTTGTTACCAATCCTTTTGCGCTGTTTCACTAATCATTAGTGGCCGGGTACATGCAGAGGTTCTTCATGATTATTGATGAGGCCTGGCCGGGTGTCACATGTTGCAGCATACGTCGCCTATTTAGTATGGTTAGTATAGTATGGTTCTATTGAGACATGTTGGCCATATGTTGTATTGTAAACGAACTGATATTTCAGCCTATTTAGTATGGTTAGCCGTATTTGTTGTGCCCTATATATGTTGTATTGTAACGAACTGATATTTCTGTGGAGATGACTCTAATGCAACAAACTGTTGTATGGTTAGCCTATTTAGTATGCAATGCAGTTTATTTGCATGTTGAGCAACTGCCTGTGTTTCGCGCCAAAAATGATCTGTATTGTGCATGTTTATGGGTATATTTTGGCGCTTTTTGGCGCCAAATTGAGCTGGAATGTGCACTTTTGTGTTGGCTTCAAATTGAACAGGATTGTGCATGTGTCTGGGTCTATTTTGGCGGCAGTTTGCGCAAATTATGCTGGTTGCGCCAAATTTTTCATTTCAGACGGGTAACACACAATCCACGTCTGAGAATAAGTATTTCAGACGTTTGTTAGTTAAGCCCCGTCTGAATACGTGTAACACCAAACATGCTCCCGATCTTTGGTTCAATTTGCTGATTGCCTCAAAATATTCTGACATAATAAAAAAATTACTCAATTAATTATAACATCTGATTCTCTAAAAAAACTATTGAACCAAGATTTACCATCCCGCCTGCTCAACAATTCAAAATAAAATTCTTTTTCAATCGTAAAAGCGGAAAATAATTCACTCCTCACAATGATACATGTGTGATCTATATTCATTAAAAAATGTCCTCATTAATTAAAATATTGATTTAATTATTTGCATTTGCTTCGCATGTTCCGCAAGTCATGACAACTTTATTCTCAAATTCAGGACACACAGTTTATTCATCACAACAATACATGTCTTATACATTGCTGCGAATGAAAAACTCATTACATAAAAAACTAATTAAACTATATCGTCCACCTTGATGTTCATTGGCTTGGCAAGTTCGGCAGAGGCAAAAGCGTCGATGGCGGCGTACGCGATATGCTCATCTGTCAAAACCTCCAGGTCCCAATTGGCGTGAAGTTTGCTTTTCTTCTTCTTGTCCATGTCTGCATGTAATAGCTCTTTCGCTAACCTCTCGAGCGACGGCTTCCACTCTTTACTCCCAATGTTCATCCTTATTCCAATCGGCTGTAAATCAACCGCGTTGCGCACATAGATGCCAAAGTCATTCGCCAACCTTGTTGTGTCGTTCTCCACATCGGCCCCGATGAACTTGCAGTGTGGACACTCCAGGAATTCCTTCAGAATCTTGGGGTACACGTTTTTCGCTTGGTAAATCTGGTACACCAAGCAACGAGTACCCACGCAAAGCTGTATGAGAGCAGTCCGCTTGCGCGTCCTCCATTCAGAAGGAAAATACTGGTCGCGCCATTCGGTGTCCAAGCCGACGACAAGGTGTTCGCGGTGATCACCGCGAACCTCTTGGATGAAGTCGGCAGCTGCTTTGTAGTCCTTCGTCACCATGGTTCTGATCGTCGTGTTGTTGAAGTGTACGACGTGTTCCGTCGTCACCATGGCCTCGTCGACGGTCGCCGCCGCAGCCGAGTCGTCGACGGTCGCCGCCGACTCACATGTCGACGCCTTGTTGCCCGCCACTTCGCCGACGATCGCCGCCGCCAACCCAGCCGGGTGAACTGTCGTCGTCGCCTTCTCGGTCGCCGGGTCATCGACGTGGATCCTCTTCCCATTGCCCGCCGCGTCGCCGACGATCGCCGCCGCCAAGCCAGCCGAGTGAACGGTCGTCGCCTCGGTCGCCGGGTCGTCGTCGATCCTCTTCCCCATGCCCGCCGCGTCGTCGATAGTTTCGACGGTCTTCGTCGTTACGGTCACCGCGTCATCAATCTCCTTACGCTTCGCCATGACTCCGCGCACCGCCGTGGTGGTCGATCGACACCAGAGATATCGCTCGATCGCTCGAACTCGCGCGGAAGAAGAAGCAAGCAGAAGATCGATCCCGATAGATGGATAGTGCCGTCGTAACATCGTCACAATTTATATACATCGGGGAGGCATGTCATCAGTCGCGACGCCAGTCGAGGAGTCGCGGCGCGCTCTGCTTCAAATCCATTAATACGTCGCGACTGAAACAAAGCGTCGCGACGCGCGTGCCTGACGGTTTGCATGCCTCAGACGGGGAATGGGCTGTTGCCGTCTGAATAAATATTTTCAGACGGGTTACAGGTGCTCCCCGTCTGAAAAGGTCGCCAGTCGAGGCGTCGCGGCGCGCGCCGTTGATCGAATCTATTAATTAGTCGCGACGGTGAATGAAACAAAGCGTCGCGACGCGCGCGCGCCGCTGATCAAATCCATTAATTCGTTTCTATCGTGCGCCGTGTTGCGCGTTGCAACGAATCGTTTTGTTTCGTTTCGCGCACCGCACGCGGCATCACCGGCGGGTACTTATTAGCCCTTGCTCCAAGCGCTCCAAGAACCCTTTGGTCCAAGCCTCCTCTCCACCAGCGCACGTACCTAAGTCTGATTCCCTTGCCAATTCGCGTGTCATGGCGAGAAACAGAGATTGGGCTGGCCTCCCTGAGGACATGGTCCGGTACATCGCCGATCGCCTCCCCGACCCAGTTGATTTCATCTCATTCCGTGCCGTCTGCCCGCAGTGGTGGAACGCCGTCTTGGACGTCGACGGTCGCTTCCACCCATGGATCCTCAAGAGCGACGAGTCCGGCGTCGACGGCAACGTCGTGTTCTACTGCCTGGGCTCGGAGAAATTCATCCGGATCCATGTCCCGGCGCTGCAGGAGGGCAGGAGGCTTGCCGGGTTCGGCGCCGGCCACCTCATCGCGATCGACGACGAGGAGCGCTCGGGCGTGCTGGTGAACCCGCTCCTGTCGACTGCGGCGGGGGGCACCACTATGCTGCCGCGGCTGCCGGAGTGGTGCGTCGGCGGCGACACCATTCCGTCCGAGAGGTTCTGGACGAGGATGCCGATGCTCAGAAGACGTCTCGGCGCCATGGGCCTGGAGTTATTGGAAGACGATGATGCCGGCAACGGCGGCGTGCCGTGGGTCCCCGGCGGGGTGGACACGCATGTGCTAGAGCATGAGGGCTCGTTCCCGGTGGCCACGGGTGTCCTTCGTTCTGGAGGAGATCATGGCGGCGGCGCACGTCGACGTCGATTGGGCCGAAGCACCAGAGCTGCGCGACAAGATCATCCTCCACACCTGGAACAACCCATGCTACGTGCTCCCGGTCCCGGCAGGTGAAGTCATCGGGCTACTCAAGAACGGCGTCTATTTTTTCAATTATGAGTACCAGCTAGAGGATGGGATGCTGGAGGGCGCCTACAGCCTTTGCAGATTTGACTGGCTGGAGCGCGTCATCACCGTTGTCAAGCGGCTGCCCGGCAACTGGGACTGGGCACAAGGGAGATGGTTCCTGCCAACCCTAAAGCAGTACGTAGTAGCTAGCTAGGTGCATATGGCTCCATTAGTCTAGGAGGCCCCCTGTCTTGAGCTTGTTAATTGCGCCAGTATATATGGCATTCACAATTTGTAAAATTCCATCTTGATATCAATATATTTTTCTTTCGACTCTCTATGAATGCTTGTTTCTCAATGGTAATATACAGTGATATGTTCCATGCTAGCCGGTGTTGGTAACATAATTCCATGTCTGGTGATTGAGCTTCTTGATTGCATCAATGCCCTGTGTTGGGCAGAGTCTAATCTGAAGGAGCAGAAACAGACGGGGACCCTTAACCACCGTCTGAAATACTGAAACATTACAGACGGATTTAAATAGTCCCCATCTGATATAGTTTGCCTCATTATTTCAGACGCTGTACAAACGAACGCCGTCTGAGACTATTACAGGGTTTGGCGTCGACTGAGGTTTCAGACGGTTTCCGTGTAGCACCGTCTGTGTTTCTTCATATACAGACGGGTTTCGTTTACCGTCTGCGAAATGACGTCTGAGATTTGCGTTTCTGCACTAGTGCTACTAGGCCATCCTTTGCCCAACACAAATCTTTTTCTTTGCAGTTGCATGCTACTCTTGAGGACGCAAGGCTCATGAGGTCCTTGTATCATTTGGTCAGCCATTATTATCTCTGTAATGGTATTTGTTACTTTAAGATCCAAGTTACCTCTTCAATTGATGATAGTGGGGGTGTTCCACTTGACACGACCGGCAAGGAGATGATTCAAATTCAACCTAGTAACCAACATCACCAAGTTCTAGCGAGCCGGTATGGTGATGTATTTTCCAAGATTGGCGATGCCCCCATGTTGGTCTTCCCAGAGCCTCCAACTGAGAGGTTGGATCGTCATATCGAGATTGGTGGTGGGAACCGTGGCCTGGAGAGTGAACTGGCACGAGAACATTCTTTTGGTTGGGTGATTGAGTGGAAGGTTGAATCTCTACATGTGCACGATGCCTCAACTAGTGTTAGCATATGCCTACAGAATACTTGTACAACTTAAAATGGAGCATTGTGGAGAGCTGCCCTGGAATTGAGATAATTTTCACTTCAGAGAACCATTATCACTCTGCAGTTAAGCTGGAGACCATATGGGCATCGGATCTCCAAAAGGCCCGGTGCATTTGGAGCAAAGGTACCCGCTGGCGGCCATCGTTTATTACATCTTTTGTGAATCTGAAACACCTGTATCTACGCTCCTGCCCAAGGCTCGAGTTCGTGCTGCCGGTGTGGGTAGCCTCCTTCCCCAGCCTAGAGACACTCAGCATCATCCGCTGCGGCGACCTCACGCACGTCTTCGTGCTGGACGGGGAGTACCCAGAGAAGATGGTCGCCCACGGCGTGGCATTCCCGAAGCTGACCAGCATCCACCTGCACGACCTGCCCAAGCTGCAGGGGATCATGTGCGAGGAGGTGAAGATGCTCACGCCTGCGCTAGAGACCATCAGGATGAGAGGGTGCTTTGGCCTGCGCCGGCTGCCGGCCTTGCAGCCAGGCGTGAGGGTCGAGATGGAGAAGGATGTGTGGGACGCATTGGAGTGGGACGTCGGGCACTGCCCCGATCTCTTCGAACCACTCGTGCATTCACGCTACTACAGGCGGAGGCGCCTCCTCAAAGGCACCGTCCTTAGGTATGTACACCTACCTGCATATGTTGCTCTGCGTATTGATTAGTGAAATAATCCATCCGTCCATCTATTTGGATTTGCTCTGCTCCTAATTGCACACTGACTCTCCCATTTACAACTCTGCCTCTCGCATTGCCTAGGTGAACCCTGAGCCGCGCATCTGTTGCTGGTACGCAATGGCTTGTTCGCCCATGACTGAATATGGACTGGTTTGTTGGATGCTGCTGCTGCCTTTGATTGAGTTTGTTATGTGAGGTATGGGGCCTCATGTTGCTTCCTGTCTGTGTTGATGGCTATGTTAGCCTATTGGTCGTGGTGTGCTTTGGAATAAAAAAGCGGCCTGGTTTGCGGCGGCTGCATGCGTGTTGCGCTCGGACTGTCAGACACCGGCCGGCGTGTGTGCTCAAGTGTGTGTGTGTGTGTGTGTGTGTGTGTGGCTTGCGATTGAATTAGACCAAAGTTTGAAATGGAGTGCGTTGCTAATAAGCAGCAGCAGCAACAGCAGCTGTGTTTGCATTCCGGCCATGAGTGCCCTGACTGAGTTTGTTTGCTATGTAATGTTTGACGATCCAAGAGACAACGGTTGGTTTGTATGCCCGAAGAACCGATTGCTGTGGTTTGTGAAATCATCATTTATTAAGCTTCAATATATCATGTTTGTGCTGTGTGAATTATTCATCAGATGGTTGATATTTGTATCCGTTCATCTGTTTCCACTTGGGAGAAGGGATCGATAAGGTTCTGTATTAATTTCATATTTGATGCCTTGAAGATTGCTACAGATTTGGGCTATGATGAATTCATTTGAGCTGAGACCAAATGAGCCTGCCCATGGAACCTGTATTGGGCCGTTGGGACCCGCCGGCACTCGGCACGCCATGCGCGGGCGCTCATGGCGCCGAAGGGTCGCGTGCTAAGATCATTCCCATGCGCGTGGCGAGAATTAAGCCGCCGTGCATGCTCGTGCGTGCGTGTGTGTGCGCCAGTTTTCAAGTGAGCAGAGCAAGCCAAGCTTCAGTACCAGCTCTGCCTCCTCCTTTATTTATTTGTTTTTGAAGGTCCTCCTTTATTAATTACTGAGTGAAGATCATCATCATCTTCCGGCTGGCAGCTGGAGGAGCCTTGGGTCGACGGCGTCGGCGATGGAACCACGTCGCCATGCCGTAAGCATCCCATCTAGCTGCTTGGGTTAGAGGCTCGCCGAGAGCATCCCTGCTGACTGGGCGTCTCGCGTAGGCGACTTCCATCATGAGCACGTCGGTCGCCTTGGTTGCCTTGCCAAGCACGGCCAGCTCCGGAGCCATGTACCTGCCACGAACGTGGTGTTGGCGTCGGCTCCGTGGTCATGGGACCTCGCGAGGCCGAAATCTCCAAGCCTGCCGTTCATGTCGCCGTCGAGGAGAACGTTGCTTGTCTTGATGTTCCGGTGGATGACGGTCCCAGCATAGGACATCAGCGGTGGATGACGACCAGCTGCTTCATCGTCGACGGAGGTGTGCAAGTAACAGTCAAGGCTTCCGTTGGGCATGTAGTCGTCGTAGACCAAGCAGCAGCCTATGCCGGCACACCGTTCCGCCCTTGCTGCCCTGACGCATTCGGAAAGAAGGATGCACGATACTTTGCTCGGATTCAGACCGAACTATCAGCAAAACTTTGTACTAGTATGTCAATAGAGTGGCTGGTTTTTATGTTCAAGACGACTCAAAAATAGGCGGAGTTATGTCAATAAATTGTGAACACTTTTATGAATATTGACTGGACATACTACTGTAGTATTAATCTCAGAAAAGTGATTATATTAAGGAAAGGCGAAAAGCCAAAAAAATGAACCAAAACGTCCCCACGTCCATCTTTGTCGTGCCCAAGCCGAACCAACCCACCGCCGAAACGATCGAGATGGCGAAGCGCCGCCGCGGCCGGCCAGTGATCCGCCTCCCCATCCGCCGGCCACTACTCCGCCGCCGCGCCCGAGGGAACTCTCGGCGAGTTCTCTCCGCCTTCCTCAAGCTCCGCCACGAGTACGTACGCTTCCGAATCGATCCATCTCCTTGATTTTCGTTCTCAACCGGACCCTCCATGATTCTAAATTGAATTTTCGCTTGCTCGGGGTGGGGTGGGAAATCCGATCGGATCGAAGGGGCGGGAAGCTGACGGAGGAGGTGTTCGACGCGTTGCATGTGGAGCGGATGCTGCGGTCAGGTCAGTCGGATGACGCTTTCTACTACCTGCAGCGATTCCTGTATCGCGTCCCCAGGAAGGAGAGCAGCCAGGTGTCGTGGCAGCTCCTGGACCAGGTCAGCCTCTTCAAAACCTTTGCCACGGTCGCCGCCGGTGGCAAGGACGGTGCCGAGCTCGCCGCACTCTTCCGAAACCCCAGCGAGGACACGCTCAAGTTGCCCATTGCAGCACGTCTGTACAAGATCATCGCTAAATTGAACGCAGACCCCATCAGGTTAGTGAGTCATCCTAATACGTTGCTTAATAATCATGATTAATTATTTTGCTTATTAATCAGGTTAGTCCTAATGGCCAGTGAATCAGGATGTCAAGTCCAATAGCTCTGCTAATTAGCATTAGCGAAAATAATTGCTCTTCTTGTATATTACATGTAGGGCCTCCAAGATCTGGCAGGAGATCCAGCCTCGGCGACTGGGCATGATCATGGACTTGGTTTCTAGGTGCCCTGAGCTTCAAGGCGACGTGCGATTACCGCGTAAAAGGATTCTGCTCTGGGACCCCATCACGCACGGGTTCGTTGCTCCATATACCAGCTTATTAAAATTACCTTCTCCAATACCGTCTCCTGCTTTGGATGATAGTTACCACTACGAATTACCCACTGCGCTACTTCCAACCCGTTTTGAAGTTCATTCTTGCTTATTAAACAGGCTATGTAAGTGCCCCAGCCGTCGCAAGAAGATAAGCAACCACGCACCATCAGATGTTCTCGTTCGTGAATTTCTGCATACAAGGTAATGCACAACAACAGAAACTCTGCTTGCCCCGCTGTTCTTATTTTCACGTTAACATACATTCCTTCATGCAGGCTGCTTACGACTCAGGGGGAAAATGGTTCAGGTATAATTCTTTTTTTATTTCTTTTAATGAGTGCACAGTGGGGCTAATACTATCCTTTTTTTTTACTGTCAACGCGCCTGACTTTCCATTAAATTAATGGTAGCCAAACCGGCTCGTTACATGTTAGATTGTTTGGGATTGAGTAGAAGACAAACTATATATGTACTATCCTTTGGTGTGACCATGTCTAACAATCTGTGTATTTCATCGCTTCTATATATGCTCATGTTAACTTTCATGTGTTCCAATACTTAGATATGGCTCATATTTGTTTCGAAACATCAAACCATTTTTTTTTAAAGATGAGGTTTACAATTTTGGAGACAAGATCAAGATCTGGATGTCTGTCCTATTTTTCATCTGATGCTGTCATTGCAAGCTGTAATACCCTCACTTTTGGAGCCAAGAAGAAAAAGAAAACAAAATTCAAAAAGGAATAAAAATCACTCCAAATTTAAACTTTTTGTCCAACCTCTTACCTTCCAATGATTTTCGAAAATAAAATTCACTAAAGTAATTCAAACCTAGTTTTGAATTTGAAAATTTTCTAAATACTTAAAAGTTGTGCTCAAGTGGTTGCTTTCATATAAAAATATATTAAAAATTTGAAGCTTTTGAATTTACAACAAATAAAATCAAAGTAGGATTAAATCCCAAATTGATTTTATAAAATTTTGAATTTAAATCTGCATCAAAACTTCACCATATGCATTCATGTGTTTTATTTGATTTGTTTTGAGGTTTTGATCAACTCTTGTTTTTTGTTTGAATTTGAAATTCATTCAAATTCAAATTCCAGATAAAGATAAGCCTTTTCCTAATTCTTTTTCCTTTCGGGCCGAATCTTTCTTTCTTTTCCCCTCGGCCCAGCCCGTCGTCTCTTCCCTTTTTCTTTTCTGAAAAAATTCCGAGTGGGCCGTTTCCCTCCTCCCGGCCCAGCTCTCTGGCCCAACAGCAGCCCACGTGGCCGTTTCCCCCTCCTCTGCCGCTGACGAGCGGGGCCCAGCCGTCAGCTCCTTCTTCCTCCACGCGGCGCCGCCGCCGCGCCGGCCCCTACCACCCCGACCCACCTCCGCCGCATGCGCCGCCCTGTCGCCGCGCTGCCGGACGACACCGTAGCGGCCACGAAACCGCTGTCCATAAAAATCAGCCACTCCTCCCCCATCGCGCGAGCTCTCCCTCTCCCTTCTCTCTCTCTCCCTCTCTCCCATCCCCGGCGAGCTTCCCCGGTCGCACCGAGGTGCTTCCCCCTCTCCTTTCCCCTCACCGAGTTTCCCCACGACGCGTGGCACCTCAAGGCCCTCTCAGTTCGTGCCGCCGCCGTCTGCAGAGGGAGATCGACGGCGAGCTACTCGTCGCCGCCCTCTCCCCCGACGACCGGCCGCTCCCCGACCCCCTCCGCGTTGTCCGAGCACACCGTAAGGTTCCCCGAGTCGCCCTCTCTCTCGCGCGCAACTTCTTTCCCTCCCTCTCGGCTCGCACGCACGTTCACATTGAACGTCGCCGCCTCTCCCAACTCCGGTGAGCCATTGCCGACGCACCATAGCTCCCCGACGTCGACACGCTGTTCCAAACAACTCCCCGTCGCCCTCTCTCTCTCCGCGACGAGGTCCCACCGGCCCTAGACCACCGGACGCGCCGCCGGCGAGCATTCCGATGACCCACCGCCGCGCGCCTCCCTCCGGCTCACCGTACACCGAGCCATGGACCCGGTCCACGGCTCCATAAACTTGGTCCACGGGATTTCCAATAGGAAAATAAAGCAGAAATTAAAATAAAATCCCGGGGCCCTGTACATTTTACAGATAAGCCCTCAAGCTTTTCTGTAATTATGTCTAAAGCCCTATCTTTTTACAGAAAAGACCCTAAACTTTTCTGTAATTATGTTTTAGCCCTCATCTTTTTACACCTAGACCCCCAAACTTTTCCATAATTACATATTAGTCCCCAGAACTTTCTGACCTTACAAATAAATCCCTAAAACCCTTCTGTAATTACAAAAGAGTCCTTTGTAATTACAAATAATTTCTCCAATCTTTAAATATCCATATCTTTCTAACCATAAATCCGTTTTGAGCGATTCTTGCGCTCACGGAATTCGTAAAAACGCGTAGTACATCATGGTACTACTATCGGAACCCCACATCACACCTAAACATCATCAATGTCCTAAAATCCCCTCTCTCCTATTACATCCCTTTTTATCGGCAATCGTGCGATGTCAAACTCGCATGTCACGATTGTTGCTCACCCAAACCTAACCAATTCTGTGGAGCTAGTCGTCTAGTACTTTCCTCATGACGACATGCATCCCGCTCCATTCTTACACCGCAGATTCATTCATTTATCCGCTAACGATAAATCGTTCATGCGGTATTGCTTCCAAACATCCTAACCTTTTATATTCCGAATTCGATTCCGAACTTAGCCTTGATCAATCCTCGTCCAATCAAGCTAAAACCTAACCCTGCCCCCAACACCTATTCCGATGTTATCACCAATTCCTTATCAAGCCCTATCGCTTTATCATCTTCTTTTATAAGTAATGTTTTATTGGGTATTATTTGAATGATTATTTTATCGTTATTCTAATTGCCAATTTGTTCTTAATCTTTGACCTTGTTGATTTCTCTGCAATCACGCATTTATGTCATGCATAAGCATAATCACGTACACCCGCTGCATACACTTTCACCTGCATTCATGCATGTTCTTTTATAGGAATAATATAGAAGCTTGCATATTAGATATGCACGCAATCACCATCAATCAATCATATGCATCTCATCATCTTCACCCTAAAGTAATCAATAAATAGAAAGCATATGCATAACCCCACACGCTCATGTTCATCTGTCAGAGAACATAAGAAATTAATAACATGTCTAGGTGAATATGGCCTTTACAAGGCCAGGTATATCACCTATGACACATAACATGCCCTGCATTAGACATGATGCATCATGCATGTTTCATGTCTCATGATTTTCGCTGGAACTCTCTTGGTTCTTAATTGGAGTTCAATTGGATCTTATCTGGTTCCTTTCCGATCTTTATTTTCTTTTGCGGTAGTTTGTTTATACGCTTTATCTTTATACGTTAGTTTACGCGAGAAACGAGGAAGATCTAGAAGAACTCAAGCTTCGAGGAAGATCTAAACGAACTCAAGCTTCAAGAAGGATCTAGAAGACACAAGCTCCGAGAAAAGACTTGAAGACATCGACTTCGACACAAGAGCTCAAAGACCTAGAACTCGAAGATTAGGAAAGCGTTTGTCAGGCAAGCTCTACATCTCCTTGATCATGATTGAACCTATTGTTTTCGCATCGCACCTATAGAGCCTGTTCTAGTAATATGCATTGCTTGTTATTTTACTACTTGTGTAGCTATGACCTACTTGCTTGCTGGTATAATGCCGCTATATAGGCATAAATACCAGAATCCTTGATTACCCTTGTTTACCCCTCTCCTTGATAACCCTAGGACAGTTCCATCATTTCTATGATGGTACAATTTTCCTTGCTAATAGAAATGCTTAGGACCCCTCGCAATGTTTCTACATTGCCACACCTCTCACACACTTGTTTTCGAAAATGTGTTAAAAGAGTTTGGTGGTGTGAGTAAATACTTGGGAATGGGAGTAGCACAACCGTGTTAGGTGATGATGATGGAGCTGGAGATGGGAATGGGTTGGACTGCGGGCAAGGCCACTGATGAGGTGAAGTGGATAGTGTGATAGCCCACCAGTGTGGGATTTGGTGCTTGCCCGGCCACATAAGGACCGGTTCTCCTACCCAAGGCCTAATGATTTAGTACAACCACGGAACCAGTATGCGGATGGACTTATCCTCCCTTCTTGGTGTCCTCCACATAATCCATCAGGAGGAGTAGATAACGGGGGACCAGGAGATGGCTCGGCACAGGGGAGCGAGTTACCCGTTGTTATGCTTGGGGGAGTAAAGTAAACCGTAGCATACTCGGGGGAGCAGTTACCTGTCGTCTGGATGCCACTGGGCGCTTCCCGCGATGGAAAGTGTGGGGATGCTTAGAAGATGGACTAAGCGTTATGTCACTCTCCGATCAAGAGTGCATAGCCCGTGGTGAAAGTGTACACCCTCTGCAGAGGTTAATAAATTCATCCGGATGGACGTTGCCACGGCATATGGCACATTATGGCTGCGCATAGGAGATTAGCCACCTCTTTCTATCCTTGGCGTGTGAGTGGGTTGTAGTCAACCCGTGTTTTGGAAGTGTGGCATGGATGCCGGGTCGGTACGATCCTTGTGATCAGAAGGCCCAATTAAAATTTGGGAACTGGCGGGAAGGTATATACTTCCCCAGGGCCACCCAACTAAAATATTGACAATAAAATCTCCTGTTTTTATCTCTAAATCCTTGGCTGCTTTACTGAACCCTGCATAAAAACGGATTTCTGCAAAGGAACCTTACAGCCCTCTCCTTGCTAAAGACCAAATATGCATCTATATTATACCCTTGTGTAGCGTAGGGCTTGCTGAGTACCTTGTGTACTCACTGGCTTGCATTTGTGGTTTTAGTCAGAGGAGCCTTCGTAGGAAAACGACGACGGTTTGGTTTTCGTGCCTGCACCTCAAGTCTGCTTGTGGACTTGGGCCGAGTTTCCGCTGATTGTCTGCTTCACCATTAGTCGGACGGACGGACTTGGATAGCTCAGTTTGTCGAACCGCCACTAAAGGTGTTATTTCAGGTATTGTATCTAAGTATCTATACGAAGTATGCTTTTGATTACCATATCTGTGTTCTTGTGCGTATCAGCTACTGATCCAGGGACTGATACATGATGCACAACATGCTCCAGAAATTGGGGTATGACAGAGTGGTATCAGAGCAATGCTTGACTGTAGGACGAAAACCTAGGATTAGACGCGCTCGAAAAAGATTATTTTCAAAACTAATTGCAAAAATTTCCATAGAACCTTCTCTTTCTCTATTAAAAACTTCTTTTGCTCCCTTGATCTCGAGAAGAAGAGCTTCAACCAAGAAGTGTCTGTGTGCAACAGCCTCTAACTCAATGGACAACCAAAACCATGTGACCGTAAAAGTGGACAACCAAGTATATCAGGTTTACCGCATGCCCTATATGGTTCCTAAGCCAAGGATGAAAAGCAATGCTGCTAAGGGCACTAGATCAGAGAGAACATGTTTCCGTTGCCGCAATCCCGGACATAAGATTGCCAATTGCCCCTACTACGAACCTGTCAGTGAAGCCAAATCCATAGAGACTAATCTGAAGAATGAAGTACCTCATGCCCCAGTACCGTCTATAAAAGTCCAATCTGAAGTGCCAGAAAAGCACCAAGAGCAAGAGACTCGAAATAGTATGGATGGTATGCATGGTACGCACCCGAAGTCACCTTCTGGTGTCACGAATATCTTTGAAAGGATGAATACTCTGGAAGAGTATCTGAAGAAGGTCAGAAAAGAAGTCACAAACCTTACAAAAACCCTCCAGCTCACGAACACTAGAGACAAATACCATCAGAAAAGGAAGAACATTAGTCAAGCATGTAGACAAGCCACATTTGGAAGGTTAAAGAAGCCAAGAAACATAGTAAAAGGTCATGCCTTTCACCAACTGAACAATGCACATCAAGGCTCAAGTGATGCGACTCTGCCACCCAAGGTGAACCAAAGGGTAGCACGAACAAGTCGGACATGTTTTGCTTGCCATAAGCGTGGGCATCTCATAGCGGATTGCCCCGAATTCCCCGGACACAAGGAGTAGTGACAATAATGTTAAGAAGTGTCATCCCGAGAATCGATATTGTACTCGAGATATGGTTCTGTATGTGGACAATAAAAAGCAACAATGCTTTGAGTAAGAATGGAATGCGAGTTCAGAAAATCAACCTTTGAGATGCAATGATCATGAGTACAAGTGCTTGGTTAATTGCATCAAGTCGATGAAGCCCCTTTTTAACGCAAAGATACGGAGAACAGTTTTCCTTTCATCCGACCAAGTCATATGACCCTCTCGTTTCTTTTGGTCAAAACGGACTACTGGTCGAGTTCTGATGATGAACAAAAAATCGATAGCTATCTTACCCCCAAGCCCTAAACCTTGTTCATAGCGCGCTAACACATGGGACCAAAACAAAAAAATCGCATTGTTTGTGTGATTCGATGCTTTGTTGATCTTTGACTCTTTGTTTTCTATGATTGTGTGCTCTCAATAAAAACATAAACACCGTAACAACAATAAGAGCAGTTCAATAGCCAGAATCGCAGCCTAACAACAGCCTAAGACCAAAACCTTCCCTAACCCTTGACCCCTGCCGGTGAAACCAGGATGCCGCCAAAGAGGACAAAAGCACCTGAAGATCATGACATCGTTGGACGAGCCACAAGAGATAGAACTAACAAGAGAAAGAGACCAACAACTCCACAACGTCGCAAACAGAACAAAAGAAGACTCACCGCAGCCCATAATCAGGAATCAGAGGCAGCTCGTCACAATGAAGAAGAAATGAACCAAGACATGGATAATAATGGCAGTCAGAGTAGTAATGAGACTCCTGAAGCACCACAGGTCAACCTCGCAGAAGTAATGGTCAAACAGACCCAACTCTTGGAGGTGATTGCTCGAGAACAATACAGCAGTAATGGAATCAATTCTAAGATAACAGAATTTCTGAAGCTCAGACCTCCTGTCTATGACAGCACTGAGGAAGATCCCTTAGCTGCTGACGATTGGCTTAAAAGTATTACCAAGAAACTCGACTTAGTCGCAGCTAATGATCAAGAGAGAGTAACGTTATCCACTCACCAACTAATTGGAGCTGCTGGTGAATGGTGGGATAACTTCAAAGAGACAGTTACAGAACAAGATGGCATTACATGGGATGAGTTTCAACGAGCCTTTCGTGAATATCACATCCCAGAAGGAATTATGGACATAAAAGCAGATGAATTCCGTAACCTTAAGCAGGAATCTATGACAGTAAATGAATACATTCGAAAGTTCATGAAATTGGCCCGATATGCCCCAGAAGAGGTCAACACTGATCAGAAGAAGCAGAACCGCTTCCGAAAGGGTCTTAACCATACCCTGAGAATACTATTGGCCGCTCACATCTATCCAGATTTCAACACACTAATGAATCAGGCCATCATACTCGAAGGAGCACTGATAGATCAAGAAAAAGACGAAGGCCACAAGAGCCTGCCATATGAGCCAAAAGGGAAATATGAACAGAAATCCCCTCAGCAACGAGATCCGAGAAATCAAAAGGCAACACAATATCATACCCCGGGATCTAGTCAGCAACAACCAGTCCAGCCATACGGCAATCAGAGCGCAGTAGGCCAACCAAGGGGAAATACCTATGTTCCTCGACCATCAAACAAAGTCAGAGCATGCTACCATTGCAAAGAACCAGGACACATGATAGCAAGCTGCCCCTATTATAAACAAGGTCCACTGATACCTGCCAATACTGGAGCAAACAACACCGCGTCTAGTAAAGGACAGGGTACCTCCCGGACCTCTAGGAAGCGAAAGAGGAATCGGTCTTTTGGGCAAGAACACATCTCACATGATCGCTTCGTAGCAGAATACCCCGGAGCTGCTACAGAAGACAATGAGTGACAACCTCGAGTTAGTCACTAGGGAATTACAAGCTCTATGTAAGAGTTGTAATATAAGCAGCTTGGTTGTATGAAGTATCAATAAAATAAATTGTGTCAAGAGTTGTTAAGATGGTGGGACTCATGGTGTGTCAGACAAGGTCCTTTGTAAACCCACCCTCGATGATAATTGGAAATAAAGGCTTTTGGAGAAGATCATCTATGTAATAATGAGAAGAGCCTAAATCCCTTGGATAAGCCTAGCAGAGAAGCAATCAACCATGACCTTTTACACCCCAAGTTCAAATTCTTTTAAGTGGGGTAGTACCCCACAAGCAGCCCTGACAAAAGAGTCATTGCCACGTCGATCTACAACACCGAAGAAACACGAAGATAAAAGAGAATCTGCTATCAAAACTCTCAACGTCAAGAAGCAAACAGCGCCAGTTCTGAAGGTTACCACCATCAAGCGAGAAAGCGCAAGACAAGTCAACGTCACCCAGAAGACTTTTTCAAATCTCGAGGACGAGATTTCTTTTAAGTGGAGTAGATCTGTAATACCCTCACTTTTGGAGCCAAGAAGAAAAAGAAAACAAAATTCAAAAAGGAATAAAAATCACTCCAAATTTAAACTTTTTGTCCAACCTCTTACCTTCCAATGATTTTCGAAAATAAAATTCACTAAAGTAATTCAAACCTAGTTTTGAATTTGAAAATTTTCTAAATACTTAAAAGTTGTGCTCAAGTGGTTGCTTTCATATAAAAATATATTAAAAATTTGAAGCTTTTGAATTTACAACAAATAAAATCAAAGTAGGATTAAATCCCAAATTGATTTTATAAAATTTTGAATTTAAATCTGCATCAAAACTTCACCATATGCATTCATGTGTTTTATTTGATTTGTTTTGAGGTTTTGATCAACTCTTGTTTTTTGTTTGAATTTGAAATTCATTCAAATTCAAATTCCAGATAAAGATAAGCCTTTTCCTAATTCTTTTTCCTTTCGGGCCGAATCTTTCTTTCTTTTCCCCTCGGCCCAGCCCGTCGTCTCTTCCCTTTTTCTTTTCTGAAAAAATTCCGAGTGGGCCGTTTCCCTCCTCCCGGCCCAGCTCTCTGGCCCAACAGCAGCCCACGTGGCCGTTTCCCCCTCCTCTGCCGCTGACGAGCGGGGCCCAGCCGTCAGCTCCTTCTTCCTCCACGCGGCGCCGCCGCCGCGCCGGCCCCTACCACCCCGACCCACCTCCGCCGCATGCGCCGCCCTGTCGCCGCGCTGCCGGACGACACCGTAGCGGCCACGAAACCGCTGTCCATAAAAATCAGCCACTCCTCCCCCATCGCGCGAGCTCTCCCTCTCCCTTCTCTCTCTCTCCCTCTCTCCCATCCCCGGCGAGCTTCCCCGGTCGCACCGAGGTGCTTCCCCCTCTCCTTTCCCCTCACCGAGTTTCCCCACGACGCGTGGCACCTCAAGGCCCTCTCAGTTCGTGCCGCCGCCGTCTGCAGAGGGAGATCGACGGCGAGCTACTCGTCGCCGCCCTCTCCCCCGACGACCGGCCGCTCCCCGACCCCCTCCGCGTCGTCCGAGCACACCGTAAGGTTCCCCGAGTCGCCCTCTCTCTCGCGCGCAACTTCTTTCCCTCCCTCTCGGCTCGCACGCACGTTCACATTGAACGTCGCCGCCTCTCCCAACTCCGGTGAGCCATTGCCGACGCACCATAGCTCCCCGACGTCGACACGCTGTTCCAAACAACTCCCCGTCGCCCTCTCTCTCTCCGCGACGAGGTCCCACCGGCCCTAGACCACCGGACGCGCCGCCGGCGAGCATTCCGATGACCCACCGCCGCGCGCCTCCCTCCGGCTCACCGTACACCGAGCCATGGACCCGGTCCACGGCTCCATAAACTTGGTCCACGGGATTTCCAATAGGAAAATAAAGCAGAAATTAAAATAAAATCCCGGGGCCCTGTACATTTTACAGATAAGCCCTCAAGCTTTTCTGTAATTATGTCTAAAGCCCTATCTTTTTACAGAAAAGACCCTAAACTTTTCTGTAATTATGTTTTAGCCCTCATCTTTTTACACCTAGACCCCCAAACTTTTCCATAATTACATATTAGTCCCCAGAACTTTCTGACCTTACAAATAAATCCCTAAAACCCTTCTGTAATTACAAAAGAGTCCTTTGTAATTACAAATAATTTCTCCAATCTTTAAATATCCATATCTTTCTAACCATAAATCCGTTTTGAGCGATTCTTGCGCTCACGGAATTCGTAAAAAACGCGTAGTACATCATGGTACTACTATCGGAACCCCACATCACACCTAAACATCATCAATGTCCTAAAATCCCCTCTCTCCTATTACATCCCTTTTTATCGGCAATCGTGCGATGTCAAACTCGCATGTCACGATTGTTGCTCACCCAAACCTAACCAATTCTGTGGAGCTAGTCGTCTAGTACTTTCCTCATGACGACATGCATCCCGCTCCATTCTTACACCGCAGATTCATTCATTTATCCGCTAACGATAAATCGTTCATGCGGTATTGCTTCCAAACATCCTAACCTTTTATATTCCGAATTCGATTCCGAACTTAGCCTTGATCAATCCTCGTCCAATCAAGCTAAAACCTAACCCTGCCCCCAACACCTATTCCGATGTTATCACCAATTCCTTATCAAGCCCTATCGCTTTATCATCTTCTTTTATAAGTAATGTTTTATTGGGTATTATTTGAATGATTATTTTATCGTTATTCTAATTGCCAATTTGTTCTTAATCTTTGACCTTGTTGATTTCTCTGCAATCACGCATTTATGTCATGCATAAGCATAATCACGTACACCCGCTGCATACACTTTCACCTGCATTCATGCATGTTCTTTTATAGGAATAATATAGAAGCTTGCATATTAGATATGCACGCAATCACCATCAATCAATCATATGCATCTCATCATCTTCACCCTAAAGTAATCAATAAATAGAAAGCATATGCATAACCCCACACGCTCATGTTCATCTGTCAGAGAACATAAGAAATTAATAACATGTCTAGGTGAATATGGCCTTTACAAGGCCAGGTATATCACCTATGACACATAACATGCCCTGCATTAGACATGATGCATCATGCATGTTTCATGTCTCATGATTTTCGCTGGAACTCTCTTGGTTCTTAATTGGAGTTCAATTGGATCTTATCTGGTTCCTTTCCGATCTTTATTTTCTTTTGCGGTAGTTTGTTTATACGCTTTATCTTTATACGTTAGTTTACGCGAGAAACGAGGAAGATCTAGAAGAACTCAAGCTTCGAGGAAGATCTAAACGAACTCAAGCTTCAAGAAGGATCTAGAAGACACAAGCTCCGAGAAAAGACTTGAAGACATCGACTTCGACACAAGAGCTCAAAGACCTAGAACTCGAAGATTAGGAAAGCGTTTGTCAGGCAAGCTCTACATCTCCTTGATCATGATTGAACCTATTGTTTTCGCATCGCACCTATAGAGCCTGTTCTAGTAATATGCATTGCTTGTTATTTTACTACTTGTGTAGCTATGACCTACTTGCTTGCTGGTATAATGCCGCTATATAGGCATAAATACCAGAATCCTTGATTACCCTTGTTTACCCCTCTCCTTGATAACCCTAGGACAGTTCCATCATTTCTATGATGGTACAATTTTCCTTGCTAATAGAAATGCTTAGGACCCCTCGCAATGTTTCTACATTGCCACACCTCTCACACACTTGTTTTCGAAAATGTGTTAAAAGAGTTTGGTGGTGTGAGTAAATACTTGGGAATGGGAGTAGCACAACCGTGTTAGGTGATGATGATGGAGCTGGAGATGGGAATGGGTTGGACTGCGGGCAAGGCCACTGATGAGGTGAAGTGGATAGTGTGATAGCCCACCAGTGTGGGATTTGGTGCTTGCCCGGCCACATAAGGACCGGTTCTCCTACCCAAGGCCTAATGATTTAGTACAACCACGGAACCAGTATGCGGATGGACTTATCCTCCCTTCTTGGTGTCCTCCACATAATCCATCAGGAGGAGTAGATAACGGGGGACCAGGAGATGGCTCGGCACAGGGGAGCGAGTTACCCGTTGTTATGCTCGGGGGAGTAAAGTAAACCGTAGCATACTCGGGGGAGCAGTTACCTGTCGTCTGGATGCCACTGGGCGCTTCCCGCGATGGAAAGTGTGGGGATGCTTAGAAGATGGACTAAGCGTTATGTCACTCTCCGATCAAGAGTGCATAGCCCGTGGTGAAAGTGTACACCCTCTGCAGAGGTTAATAAATTCATCCGGATGGACGTTGCCACGGCATATGGCACATTATGGCTGCGCATAGGAGATTAGCCACCTCTTTCTATCCTTGGCGTGTGAGTGGGTTGTAGTCAACCCGTGTTTTGGAAGTGTGGCATGGATGCCGGGTCGGTACGATCCTTGTGATCAGAAGGCCCAATTAAAATTTGGGAACTGGCGGGAAGGTATATACTTCCCCAGGGCCACCCAACTAAAATATTGACAATAAAATCTCCTGTTTTTATCTCTAAATCCTTGGCTGCTTTACTGAACCCTGCATAAAAACGGATTTCTGCAAAGGAACCTTACAGCCCTCTCCTTGCTAAAGACCAAATATGCATCTATATTATACCCTTGTGTAGCGTAGGGCTTGCTGAGTACCTTGTGTACTCACTGGCTTGCATTTGTGGTTTTAGTCAGAGGAGCCTTCGTAGGAAAACGACGACGGTTTGGTTTTCGTGCCTGCACCTCAAGTCTGCTTGTGGACTTGGGCCGAGTTTCCGCTGATTGTCTGCTTCACCATTAGTCGGACGGACGGACTTGGATAGCTCAGTTTGTCGAACCGCCACTAAAGGTGTTATTTCAGGTATTGTATCTAAGTATCTATACGAAGTATGCTTTTGATTACCATATCTGTGTTCTTGTGCGTATCAGCTACTGATCCAGGGACTGATACATGATGCACAACATGCTCCAGAAATTGGGGTATGACACAAGCTGAACTAAAATTGAATGGATATGCGGTGATTCAAACCTGTACAAAGCAGACTTCCTATACTATGTGGCCAGTTTTACGGTACCTTAGAATGAATATGTCCACCATGTTAGCCATTCACCTACCCCTCCCCTACTATGTTAGACTTGCTTTACTTATGTGCTGCCTAATACTTGCAGTTTGTTGGGCATGCATTATGGTCTCGATTATTCTATACTAAATTTTACAAAAAAAAAGTAATTGAGAAAATTTGAGACATCATTAAACTATCAGGACAGGTCATAAGTCAAGGCTATAGTATGTTCTTTAGTGTTGTCATTTGTCTCAATAAAATAAACTAAGGACAGTGCTCTTCAGCTGTTAAAAGTTCTTTGAGTCCGTAAGTTTTGAAAAGGCGCATTAACTGTACCAATTTTGGTTTTTTCTTCAGTGTGCATTTGGTAACGGAAGGAAAAGGGAGTTATGTGGGAATTGTATTTTTACTCCAATTCCTGGGTTTGGCTTGTTTGTGTATTATGTTTATCATAAGGACTTTGCTGTTCTTCCTCTGTTTTGTTGGGAGTAGAAGTTTGTAACTCAAGTGATAATGAATGGTGGAGATGCATTCATCTTCCACTAAAGAACAGTTAAAAGCAGTGTTTAGAATGGTAGAAGTTTAGCTCTGATATTCCCATCCCCATCCCATCAAGATTTCCTTTCCAACAAACCAATCAATGGAATTAAAAAAAACTCCCATTCTTCCATTCCTTTCTTGTAATTGCCTGCAACCATAGGCTTCATCATCAGAGAAATGATGTGTTGAGATTGGACCATCCTTAGGCACCATAACAAATCCTTATTGTGACAATTTTCCCTTTTTTGGCAGTAAAGTAGTCATAAGCATTTTTTTGTCATCTCTGTGCACACTTATCGGTACTCCATGGTTTCTTTGCTTATATGCCCCCTTCATCTCTGCAATATCTCGGCAGGAGTTCCCAGTAATGCATCCTCAAGTTCTCTGGCGTTAGATATGCAAACTGAACAAAATGCTCCAGAGCCCATCATTCTTGGTGGTAAGTTAGCCTAATATTTCTGTTTTCTGCATAATATGTGGCAAGCATCTTGGTAGCATTTGAGACTTCATCAGTGTGATACTCTTGTGTCATATGACACTTGATCTCAGGGCTTTTTTCTCAGTAAGCAGAACATAATCGCAACCAGCGATGTTATCTTTTAGACCTGTAGATTGCCATGATCTTGTATTATTTTGCAATTTCAGTTCTGTTTGAAGCAGTAGGCTCCCGCTACAGTAGTCCTAAATAACCGTGAGCCGTTCATTTGAGTAGATCTCGAGGCATAAGACGAAGTCTTGCACCCTAGGGTGCAAGACTTCACCCAACACTGTTTTGGAATGTAATTATCTTTTGTTTTAGAAAGTAATTATTGTTTAGAAACAAACTCATGTGAATGATATTAGATCCAGATTTTTAGCTGATTGGTTGCCGTAGGAAAAAATGTGTCAATTAGAAAACTCACGTGAGACGTGTCAAATACATAACTTGATGTGAAGGACGTGAGAAACAAACTCATGCTGAAGAGGTGTCCCGTGTCCATAGAAAACATGCTGATATGATTTTTTGATGTATCAAAATAATGTGTCAAGTAGAAATAAACTGGTTGAACTTGATGTGAAGGATTTTTTGACGTCTAAAAATAATAGGAAAATAATGTGATGAGTTGTTACTACAATCCTACACATATTTTTTTGGGTACGTAACAAAACTACATGGTACACACTTGCGAGTCAAAAGGAACCTGACGCCATCATACCTTGTAACCATGTATAACAAAATCTAAATAACGTGACATATATATCTTGTGAGTTATACAGAAAAAAAAAAGTTACACCAGACCGTGTAACCATGTGGCAATACATGTGTCGAGAGAATGGTAGAATGGCACGTTATTTTGAGGAGCCGTGTAACCATGATTTGAGGAGCCGTGAAGAAATATTGCCGATTGGTTGCTGATTTTCCATGAGTGGCATTGTTACCATAACAGAAATATTGCTTCACAGAAATCAGCCAGCGTGGCATTGTTACCATACCAGAAATATTCCTTCACGGTAATCAATCACGTTATCATGGTAGGATGGCACGTTATTTTGTAGAGTGGCGCACTTTCCAATTATTAGGAGGCTACTTGCATTTATTTTCTATTTTTATTTAATTTTAATTTTAGATAATCAAGGGCTCAGATTAATTTCTACTCTTGCACCCTAGGTAATCGTAGTTGCCCAACTTTCACATGTAATTTTATTTTTAGGTACCAATTCTTAGCTTGGTAGCCTCATGGGTTATAATTGTGCTTCAAAGTGTTGTGCTGTCTGGGCATTTATTCCTCCTTCATGTAAATGTTCAGTTTTCTTGCATATTTTTTAAGGCGAGCAATGATCTTGGTGAGGTTTTGGTGGTTTACTATTATCATGAGCATGACCCTGATTTCTTATCGTATATAATGAGGGCCCATGGGTTGATCAAACACTACTTTGTATCAGGCATGTAGGTTACCTTGATCTGTATTCATTGTTGCGATGTAGGCAAACATTATCTTGCCACAGATTTTCTGTTGAATTGCTCACTACTTTCATTTTATTCCCTTTAGTAGCTAAAGTTGTGTGATATAGAAGAATCAAAATGAATGTGACCCTTGAACTGAATTAGAGTTTGTTTGTATGTGTTAACAGAGCATCCAGTGGAGAATTTGGAGAGAGCAGCTCCACAGAAACAGGAAGTTATGCAAGCCTGAAGCGAACACGTGACTGATGAATGCCGTTTTTTTTTTCATCAATGCCTGAGTACTATAAGGAGGTGTTTCTTTTTTCCTGGTGAACATGGTGCCTTGGAATATTGAAGGCGGCACAATAATGGTTGCTGTCGTGTCTGGATAGAAATGTAAATGTTGCTGCAGCGTTAGAGAGTTCATATGGTCTTTGCTTATTCTCGTGGATTATATTAACGACTTGAGCACCTTATCTTGTGTGATCCTAGGATGAAGGTGTGGATGTTAGATATGCTACGCTGAAGGCTGAACCTTAATTTGATCTGGCTACCTGTATTATGGAAGTGTTCTCTTAAAAACCTTCTATCATAGTTGGTGCCAAAGGATAAGGAATGTTGACGTTCCTGAAAAGTTTGGGAAGATATGTTCACGCCAGGATATTTTTTTTTTCCGAGAACTTATTTCATTGAGGGAATATAGATTTACAAAAGCTACCCAAGTTTAGTAGCCGATAGCTTGCAAACAAAATTCACGACAGAAACTGGGCGACACTCCTAAGCCTACGAAGGCAGCTAGGAAGCACTGCTTGGCTTGCTCCAGGATATACAAGAGTTCGGGCTACAACTACAATAAGCAGGCATCAAAGCTTCTCTATTGGACAGTGTCTCGAAATGAGCGAAAATGACACTGCTGGAACTAAATAGATGATGAAAATGATTGACTTGCAAACGGGCGCTTGGCACAGCAGTGTCCAGTGAACGTTCTTCTTGTGGGGGTGGGAGGGGACCCACCAAATCGGTGGAGGGGAGGGGAAGGTGCGCAGCTCGCTCATTGGCTCCATCGGTGGGTCCCTGCTGTCCACGTATGCATTGATTAGTGAATATAAATAAATCCATTCGCGTTCAACCGATGATCCGAGCTTACCATGTTGTTGATGTGCGACGCGACGCCGCCGTCGACCACGCCCGCTTCCCCGACAAGCTCTGCGCCCGCCGTATCCTCTGTTTCCTCAAGCGCCGCCACCTCCATGGCGCTGCCCACCAGTATAGTTCTTGGGACATCCAATAAAATTCTCCTCCAATCCAACTGATTCTCAATGACATGTCTTGCAGGCTGGAGCGGGAGACGGCCGTGTTCTTCGACATGTCGCACCTCCGGTACCTGGCCACGACCGCGCGCTGGGACGAGCTCACCTCCTACGTCCACCGCTTCCTGCCTTCGCCAACGTCTCTGCTGGCCACCCTCTTCTTGCACCGCCTCCACATCTATCAAGTTCTGGGCACCATTGCTGACGGCGGCAACCGCGTCAACGACATCGACAGGCTCTACCCACTCCTGGACGACACCGCCGCCAAGGACAGACCCCACGTCGCCGCTCTGCGCATCTTCTTCCATGACGTCCGGAAACGTCCGCCCGGGTATCCTCACCGCATTTCATTCCCCCTCCTTCCCTCCCTGCACATCTTTCGCTTCTTCACACATGTTTGGCTAATCAATCAAGTAGTTAACTAATTAATAATCACAATCCTGTATTACTACAGCTTCCGTGATCTTTCTGCTCAAAATAACTCACAAAAGAACCGCCTTTCATGAATACTACTCTTTTAGTTTTCTGCTAAAATGATGCGATCGATGCTAGTAGAGAAGAAAGCGCAGCAAGCCATGGAATTGGCCGTAGGGTACAAGAAAAGAAAAGCACAGCAAGCCTGCTGACAAATGTGATGCTGCAAATGTCATTGTTCTTTTGTTTACATATAGCTGCACGGAACTGACAAAATAGGTACAATCTTGATCCACAACTGTGTGAATCCTCATGTTTGAGGCTCTGTTAAAAAACAATAATAAAGAAACGTGTTTTAGATCTTATGAAAAAAAGGAACAATTATTGTACCTGCCGTTTTGCAGCAGTGGCTTCCTGAAAGTTTAACCCTCTAATCCTTGTATGACAAACATGTAGATAGTGTACCTATTTTATCAGATGCCCTGACCTGCGGGGCTACTAACCTTTGTCGATAGCCCTTCATATTGATGTAGAGAAGAACAATGTATGGAGATAATGCTGTGTATTACCCATCATTTACAGTTACTAGTCCTAACTGGTCAAATTCTTCTCTTGTAGGGATGTGGCAAGTTGGATGCAGGTATGGAAAACAGCTGCAGAAAAGCTAGAGAAGTTGGCCCTTAAGTGCCCTGAGCTCAAAGGGAAGCTGCACTTGCCTCATAGCCCTCATTACGCCCCCAAGCGTTGGCAAATTAACCTTTCTGGTTGGGTTCCATGTCCTTATGTTTTATCTCACCAACTGTTGTTAATGTGGCTTTTATTATGCAAAATCTAATGTCCTTTACTTACATCATGCCTAACAGAGTACGCTCCACTCGAAAGGCTTACAAGAAGAAAGGCAACAAACCCAAAGCGTGTGATATCAGGTGTTTCTATGAACAAAAGAAGTAGTCAATGCATGGTTATTTGTAGTTCTTATTTCTACTTGTACCTGTTGAAATTCACGCTATTTCATTGTCTTCTGCTGGCAGGAGATCAACAAGAGACTTTCAGTTCCACCTTCCCGCTCATGTCAGCAACTGAACTGATAGGGTGGTACTTAGTATATTTTCTATTTAAAAAAAAAAACTCGACCAAGGGGAGAGACGTCCCCTGGCTTTGTATTAAGAAGATGCCGCGCTCGAACCCGGGTGGGCAGCACTTCACCTGCATGTGCTAGCCGCTCCACCCGCGAGAGCTTGGCTATATATTTTCTATTTAGATTGTGTGTGCTGAATAGCTAATGATTCCCTTGATCATGTTGAGGTAACCATCGTTTTCAACCATAGGATTCTCCAGTAATGAAACGTCTAGTTCTATGATATCTGACATGCAAATTGAACTAGCAGTCCCACGTGGTAAGATAACTTTACAATTGCTTTTGCTATTTACCACTGTAATGACTGTCTCATCTTCTTGATCAAATAAAGTGCTAGTATTGTTATGTTTCGCTGATTTAGTTTCTGCATCACATAAGGTGACAAAATCTTATATTTGATAGAATAGCAAACATTTTGAACCATTTTTTCATTTAAAAAAAATTGTCTGCATGGGGATTTCCTATGTTTGCTAATGACAGAAGTTCCCAGTGAGGATAGTTGAAACAAGGCAGCTATATTTTACTGACAGTAAGTCGGTTGATTTTAGTGACATGTATGTGTGTGGTTTCTACTAAATTTATGCCTATTTAGATGGTCATTGCTAGCTGCATGACAGTTACTTTTTAGGCATAGATATCCACTAGTCCTTGAATGAAGCTAGCTGGACAGTGACACAAATGCAGTACATAATGATACCACAATGCGCTAAGTTTACTCAATATGTGCCATTGTTCCTTGCTGATTACTTGCGTTTTGCTTATTATCCCTCTGAAAGTACAACGCTGCTCTTAGGGATGACACTTTCAATTGATCATCACAAGAAGGATACTGTGTTTGAAATCAAAATGCAGTGCTTTCTATACCCATTGCAAACTCCTTTGCCAAGATCATTTTTCTTTTGCAGCACCCGGAGCAGATGCAAGTAGTGTAGCAGGAATATTGGGAGGGGATGGGAGCCTTGGAAAAGAAGAAGTGGATGCAGGCAAGTCGAAGAAGCGCAAGATGAGTGCAATGCGGAGACAGATACCAGCTTCTCTTGCATGTCATCTGTTTAATTAATTTGGCCTGAAGAGTCAGTTAGCTCTATACGTGTTTTGCTCTTTGGGCTTCTTTATTTTTGCATAGATAGTGTCAGCTATTCCTGTACACTCTTTGCATTGGACCAAGTTAAATTCAACTTCCATAAAAGAAACAGAGTCGATCCTATGCCGTCTTTTGTGATGCTGCTACTTTGGTTGTTGATGGTCAAGTGCTCCGGAAGTGTTGAATTTAGCATGTCGTTTGACGGTTTGAGGCTGTATTGGTCTGAAGAGTTGTGGTCTTATGGCTGTTGTGGGGAGAGGTTGCTGCAGCACTGCAGGTAGCCATGGTCCATGGAGCTATGTGCCTGGCGCGGAAAAGAAAAATCCAACTTCAACCCGGAGCCCCCGAGGAGCGCCAGCAAGAGAGTGCTTTGCTTATGGAGTCCTTGCCTTTGCAGGCCAGCACTATACGATGCTGGTACTAATCAATCCTTCGCTAAGAAGTCCGCTTGACTTGGATGCCGGTCTCTACTGGGGTCTCTTCATTAATTCAGTACAGCTACCTGGAGCACCGGGTACGTCGTTGAAGAACCAATTCACAGTACTTAGGAATGGCTCATTCCAGCGGGTTGATCCTTGCTAGCTGCGAGATCAAAACGGACGGCATCTTGCTCTCCTTCTTGCGCTTTTGTCATCTTCCACGGCTAGCGCTGTCCACACGTTCTGAATCATGAGAAATCAAACGGGTTTGGCCCTTTCCACACGTTTCGACGAATTATTCTTAAGGCTAGAGCCGTACTCATCGATCATGTAGTTGTAGCCGGACATGAAACCCAACAAGTCCTCACTTGCCATTGCAGGCTTCTGCGAGTGCTAGTACTCCACCATACATGGGCGGAGCTACAGGGTGGGCCGTTATTTGGCTGAGCATCCTCTTCCTTGCCGAGCGAGAGCGATGGCCACCAGATAATTATGAATTATATTTTCATAGTGTATTTATTTGATGTAACATATATGTTAGTGCTTAGCTTGCCCATTGTACACAGCACATTAGAAGTCATATTCAAGTGTGGGCCCTATGTGAGGAAAAATCAAAGCAGACTTACAGGACCCCATTTACACACGTTGCATGGCTTGACCGGATGCCGGTCCACAGGGGGCTTATAAAACTGTACTGGTTTTGGATCAGCACGAACCCTTATAGTGCGAAACAGTGAAGATCCGGAGCGGCAGGAGCGCTGCCAAACGCACCCTTAATCCAGCAACCCAGCCTTGCTAGCTACCCGCTGAGGGATCTCGTCCTGCTTGCCTTGCTAGTTTCCATGGCGCATCCGCGTCTGTGTCTCCTCCTCGTGCTCCTATCGTCTGTGGTATCTGCGACCACTAGTGCTGCTGTTGGTGATGAGCGCGAGTTCATCTACAATGGCTTCTATGGTAACGACCTTACCATGAATGAAGACGCTTCACTGGTAGACGGCCTCTTGCGGCTAACTAGCGGGCAGGCGGCAAGTATAAAAGGTCATGCTTTCTATGCTTACCCCCTCAATTTCACAAGTCTTCGAGATGGTCCCTCCGTGCCTTCCTTCTCCACAACCTTTGTTTTCTCCATCATCGGAATGTACCTTGACACAATCACCACCGACGGTCTTGCCTTTGTGCTTTCTCCCACCAAGGATTTTAGCAACGCTTGGGTTGCTCAGTACTTAGGCCTTGTCAATGACCAAAACGACGGTAACACATCAAATCATCTCCTTGCGATCGAGTTTGATACCGTACAGAACGACCAATTAAGAGACATCAATTCCAATCATGTCGGGATTGACGTCAACAGCCTGGTTTCGGTTGCCGCCAGTTCTGCAGGTTACTACGCCTCTGATGGTGTGTTTCGTAACATGAGCCTCCACAATGGACAGCCGATTCAGGTGTGGGTGGACTACAACAGCAAGAGCACCAAGTTGGATGTGACCATAGCGCCTTGTTGCTTGCCGGCTACTATGAAGCCCAGAAAGCCGCTGCTCACGGTCGCATGTGATCTTTCCTCTCTTTTGACAACCACATCAGACTCACCCGTGTTTGCTGGATTTTCCGCCGGCGTTGGCCCAATTGCCACCGGGCATTACATTCTGGGTTGGAGCTTCAAGGTAAACGGAGAAGCTGCAACACTCAACTACACCGCCCTATCTTTGAACACTATTCAAGACCTCGTGAAGCAACTTCGCTCTCGCCCACTCAGCAACCATTATACAATATTATGTGCAGTTCTTGTACCAACTCTGTCAATCTCCACGATAGTTTCTGCCGCTCTTGTGAAAGTCTATATGAAGAGGCGGTCAAAAGCAAGAAAACACGAACTGGATTGGGAAAGGGAGTATGGGCCTCCATCATTCACCTACAAAGATCTCCTGGCTGCCACCGATGGATTCAAGGACAAGATGCTTCTTGGTAAGGGAGGTTTTGGGAGCGTCTTTAGAGGAGTGCTTCCCCATTCCAAGCAGACCGTTGCTGTTAAGCGGGTGTCACCAGAGTCAAAGCAAGGGATGAAAGAATTCATGGCCGAGATCATCATCTTGGGTCATCTCCGCCACCGCAACCTCGTTCAGCTGCTCGGATATTGCCGGCACAAGCAACAACTTTTATTGGTGTATGACTACATGCCGAATAGAAGCCTTGACTGCTACTTACACAGCCAAGAAAACACCACCACCAATGGCAGTCTAAATTGGGCACAAAGGTTCTGCATAATCAAAGGTGTGGCATCCGGTCTTTCCTATCTCCACGAGGAATGGGAGCAGGTCATCATCCACCGGGACATCAAGTCCAGCAACGTTCTTCTTGATGCCGAGATGAACGCGAGGCTGGGCGATTTCGGCCTTGCAAGGTCGCATGATCACGGAGCCGACGCCCACACCACACGCATGGCAGGAACATGGGGGTACATTGCTCCTGAGCTAGCTCGGCTTGGAAAGGCGACCAAGGCAACCGACGTGTTTGCCTTGGGTGTGCTCATGATGGAGGTTGTCTGTGGAAAGCGGCCGATCTGGGTGGACGCCGCCGATGGAGAGCCTGTGGCGCTGGCAGATTGGGTGCTCGGAGCATGGCGAGCTGGTTTCATCACCAACGCCGTCGACCCAAGGCTACCTGTGGAGGAGGAGGCAGAACTGGTACTGAAGCTTGGCTTGCTCTGTTCCCACCCTGTGCCGAGTGCCAGGCCGTGCATGCGCCTCGTCATGCAGTACCTACAAAAGGACGCACCACTGCCAGCTGACCTGCAACCTGATAATTTGCTGCTGAGCAGCTATGCGCTGGCTCAAGAAGATGATCAGAATGCCATCTCGTATCCACTCACGACTATAACCGATCTCTCCAAAGGAAGGTGATGCTGGATGCTATGTTACCACCCCTCCCTGGTCATAAGTGATGTTTGCTCATGTTGCCCAATAATGTTTATTTTCCCTTCTGCCAATGTGATGTACTACTAGTACAAACTGATATGCTCTGTGGCAGAGTTTTAAGTTGATCATGAATGCCATTCCTTTTTTTGGAATGTAATCAACTTTTTGTGCACCTTTCGTTCAAGTTTTTAGAGGAAAATTAATTAGCCAGGTGCCTGCCTACCACATGAGGCAACATTTTTTCTTCATTCAGAACATTTACATTATACATGTATGTTCAGGACACTGAAAACTTAAGGGCTGTGTGTAGTAGGCTATGAATGTCATGCTAGTCATCTGAATTTGTTCGATCCGAAATGCCATGCTAATTTTCTTGGCTGAGGGACGTGTGCTTGAATCGACACTCTTTTCTCTCTGGCCGTGCTGTGGCACCAGCCTGCTATAGCCCGTCAGACGGACGGAGCATCCATCCAACGAAACTCGCAAGAGGTCCCTGCTGCTGCTGGCCAAAAGCATTGTCCCTGAAAGAAAATGGTCTGGTGCAGAACAGGGGAGGGCGCTGTGCCCATGCCACTCGATCAGTCACACTTGCCTTAGCTTGCGGACGCCGCCTCGATCCTCAAAGCAACACCAGCAGAGAATCAGACGCCGCCGCGACGAAGCCGGCGAGGAGCATCCCGATGCGCGCTCCTCCGTCGTGCGATATTGCTGGTTGCTGGACGGCGGTGCACGCCGCACCGTCGAGCGCCACTGCACGCCCTCGACAAGGGAAGGGATAATAAGCTGCGCTGACTGGTTATGACGGAGCCGCGAAGCCTCGCTCGTGTTTCTCAGCGTCCGTGGAATCGAGCTCTTCCCCGCTCTGCGTCTCCGGCCAGGTGCCGTCGGCCGCAGCGCACATTCCAGGGTGGTCGCTATTTCACCACCCCTGGCAACCGTGCGATCCGTATCTCCTTTTTTTTTTTTGAGAAAAATCACCACCCTTTATTAATCAACTTGGGGTACAACGTTACAAATGCCTTCTGGAGGTGATAATAACCAAATCTGTCTACCTAACTCAAAATAAACTGAACTTCTAGCCAGGGTATGGGCATCTATATTGGAGGCTCTTCCTTCGTGAACAAATTCAAAGAAATTAAAATCCTTTGCCCTCACTTGAATCTCCTGAACGACGTGACCATAGGGTCCCCTGCCACCCGTTCGGATATTTTTCATGACATTGACATTGTCGCATGCTAGGCGTACCTTTCTCAGCAACAAGTCACTGGCCAGGGCGAGACCTTCTCTACACGCCATTTTGCTTCCATCGTCTCCGGATTCGTAATTCCTTCGACAACAAGCACAGACGCACCGATGAATACACCAGCATCATCTCTTGCTATCGCCGCCGCTGCCGCTTTACCAATGTTTTTCGATAGAGCAGCGTCCACATTAATCTTTGACACTCCCTCCGGTGGAGGGATCCAACTGCGCTCTGCCGGCTGAGAGCACCCCGCTGCTCGCTGAGGTGGCTTGATCAAGTCAAGTTCGGCAATGTATCTCTCAATGAAGCAATGAGTTGATAGTGGACTTTGGAATGAATTTTCATGTATTGCCTTCCTCCGAACATACCAGATCGCCCACATGGTTATTGCAACCCTGACAACAACTTCGTTAGGCATGGACTCCATTGCTTCTGCCCACCATGATCGAGCGTCCGTCACTTGAATATTACATAAGTGTTCTGTCACCTCCTCGCTCTCCAGAGCCCAGACACACCTCGCCAAGTTACAATCGAGCAGAGAATGTTTCCAGGAATCCTGAGCTCCGCATATACCATAAGCCCGTGTTGTGGCCATGTTTCTTTGATTGAGGACGTCTCCGGATGGAAAGGAGTGGCGTGCAAGCCTCCACAGGAAGATCCTGATTTTTGAAGGAATTTTTAAGCCCCACAATGCCAGCCATTCCTTCTTCTCGGCTTTGATATCTGACCTGCCTGCAAAATTCTCAAGATATGCTGTAGCTCGTTCCTTGTTAATCACTAACATTCTATAGGCAGACCTCACCGTAAATATTCCCTTTGTCGGATACCTAAAACTAGGTACCCGCGACTACCTCATTACGCCACGATGATGGCGAATAAACCTAAGGCCCAGCGGGGGGGGGGGGGGGGGGGGGGGGGGGGCCCTCGGCACGAATCGGGGCTAACGAGAGACGCGCGGGCCCAGAAGTGAAGGCCGAATAAGCCTCGCAACCGTAAGGGGCCGCGTCCCGGCCTACCGAGAGAAAGGCCCAGCAAGCGAGCAGGCCTTCACCCCCTCCACCTACGTCCCGACCCTCTGGGGGTCGGGAAAAAACTCCGCCTCGTCCGACCCCCGGCTCCCGACCCCCGAAGGGTCGGGGCAGAACTCCGCCTCGGCCGACCCCCGTGAAAAGGTCGGACGGCGCGAGTCACGACGCGGCAGGTGAAACATATTAATTATGGGCGCAAGTGGACGCCTCTCCCATACCGGGGAAAGGCAGGCCGCCGCCCCGCACGTCCCACAGGGACATTTGATAGCGGTCAAGACCCTCGCCATGCGGTAACAGTACGAAGCCGCATCGCTACAAGACCAACAGCGCGCGCACAGGGCGCGGACATCCCCGGCGCGGCGGAACAGCGGCCGCCATCATCACCCGCGAAGGAAGCCGTCGAGGAGGGAGGAACCGTCGCAGTCCGTGCCGCCTATCTACAACGAGTCGCCAGACTACGCCAAGGGAGGCCCCCCCCCCCCACCAGAACGTGAAGCCCAAGCCTTCCTTTCCTCTTTCTTTTTCTTCTTTCCTCTATCCTTGTACAGTCGACTCGCCCTTGACCGATAAAAGGGGAAGCTTGACTCGCGGCCGGAGGACCGAACTCTCACTTTTCATTACGCACACACACTCGCTTTGGCCTTGCGTTGCACGCAAGGACGAACGACACGAACACTTAGAGACTTGGGAGCCTTCCCTCTCTCGCCAAGCTTGTAACCCCTACTACGAGCAATACAAACCGAACCAACTGCTGGACGTAGGGCTTCGATCGCCCGAACCAGGATAATCCCCCGAGTTCTTCCTCACTCACCGAATCAACACCCCCCGTAGCGCGTAGTCTAAATTTACTCGTCGGCCAGATTTCCCAACGCCGACAGTTGGCGCGCCAGGAAGGGGACCTCTGCGCGCTACGGTTGCGATCTGCGCCGCCTCCAACGATGGCGCGGAAACCGTCCCGTAGTGCTCGCGGGTCTACCCGTCGAGCGGCCCGCGACACTGCTGGTTCAAGTGAGAGTGGGCTGCTACCCACCCCGCCCTTCCCTCCGCACCAAACCATCCGGTTTGGGAGTCTGGAGTTCGAGGCCGACTACACCGGCCGCCTGCAGCTGATGCAGGACTACCCGCCCCTCTACGGGGAGGGACCGCTCACGGCTCGTCTCCGCCTAGCTCGGGACATGGATGGGTCCGACCTCGAGGTGCGTATGGAGGCGCACTTCGGGCCGAACCCACGACCTGAGGAGTACCGCCACGTGTAGTACACCCTCACTGCCGCTGCTGCTGGCCTCCACGGCTGGCCACCTCTTCCGCCGGAGGAAGAATTTTGGGGGCGCCCCGACGCGCTTACCCCATCAATGCGGTACGCGGTGGAAAGGCTTCAACGCTGGATCATCTCCAACTTCCCGCCGTCCGCCTCGACGACGGAGACCTGCACGGGGTCGGTGTGGTGCGCGGCCTGCCGGTCTCGCGATCCGCCGTCCCTGCAGGTGGCGCGCACGCAGACGCCTCCCTCCGGGCTTGGGATGGTAATCGCGAATGCTGTCATTCCGCGCGAGCGAAGTTGCCGTGGCTTGCCATGCCGGATCGAGGCGTATCTCGGCTCCCAGCTGCGTGCATCCGAATCCCGGCGCGTTTTCTACACGCTGGCGAATGTCCTGGAACAGCTCGAGGGCTGGGGGCACCTCCCACCAGAATCAGAGTTCTGGCGGCCCGGTGTTCCTCTACCTCACGGCCTCCGCACCGTCGCGGACCAGTTCTTGCATGAGCTCGCCCGCCGCCTCAACCCGCCGGCGCGGGTGAACACGCCTTTAGCGGAGATGACGCGGCAGAACCGGGTTGCGTTCCCGTCAATACCGCCGACCGCGGCCAGCGGATGGCCCCAGGCACACGCACTTCGACCCCGCCTCGAACCTTACTCCGACTCCGAGTCCGACCTCCTCAACGAGTGCTTCGGTCACTGCACTCTCGACCCCACGCGAGAATGCTGCATGGTCGGCAGCATCGAAGGTCACGTCGAGGACCTGGAGCAGGAGGAGGAGGAGGCGGACGAGAACGGGAACGACGACAACGTCGACCCGGTGGGAGCCCAGCCGTTCCCAGCGGCGGTCGAGCACGACGGGGCCATGCCCGCGCCGCGGCCCGCCCCGATAGCTCCCGCCGGCCGACTGGGGGCGAACGCCGACGTCGAGATGGCATATGCCAACGCCCTCGCCGACAACAACCACGACGTACGACAGCTCGTCGCACGGGAACGCGAGCTCCAGAACCACGAGCGGCTCCTGCGGCAGGAGCGCGAGCTGGTCAAACACGAGCTCGCTCAGCGCCGGAACCAAGTGCGCGTTCGGGCGCGCCGAGTCCAACACCAGATCGTCAACGACGCCGGGGATGGCCTTCCGCGCTTCCCGCGGGCCAGTCAGAACATCGCGGCGGCGGCAGCTCTGCTCCGGCGGATGCAGCCGCCTACGACCCCGGCCGAGCGGAATTATAGGCTGGAGCTCGAGAGCCTCATCCGCCTCGCGGCAGACCAGCAGGCTGAGAGCTCCATGTCGCGCCGTCGAGGGCGAAGCTCCGGGACGCACACTGCAAGCGACCGCGACGGCGACCCGTCCGTCCAGCAGTCGTCCCGTCGGGAGGAAGAGGGTCGGAACCTCCCTCCGATCCTCGAGCGCGTCGGCGATCTCAAGGACGCTCGGGTCTTGCTCGACGCCCGCTGTCGCGCACAAGGCCAAGATCGGAGGCGCGAAGCCCCTAATCGCGGCTACCACCCGAGACGAGGAGGTCGGTACGACCCCCACGAGGACCGGAGTCCGAGTCTGCCGTCCCCCGGACCGCGGGCGTTCAGCGAGGACATCCTGCGCGCGCGGGTGCCACAACGTTACCGCGCGCCCAGGAACATCACCAAGTACTCCGGCAACTCCAACCCGGCCACGTGGCTGGAGGACTACCGGCTGGCGTGTCAGGCCGGCGGCGCGGATGACGACCTGTTCGTCATCAGGAAACCTTCCGCTCTACCTCGCCGATTCCACTCGGGCCTGGCTGGAACACCTCCCGAGGGGCTCCATCCAGTGTTGGGAAGACCTCCGAGAGACCTTCGAGCGAAATTTCCAAGGGACATACGAGCGCCCCGCGAACTTCTGGGACCTCCGCAATTGCAAGCAGAAGCCTGACGAGTCGCTACGCGAGTATATACGCCGCTTCTCCCGAATGCGCAATTCCTTGTCCAACGTCGTCGACGCTGACGCCATCAGCGCCTTCTTGACGGGGACTCGGAACAAGTCGCTGGTGCACAAGCTGGGACGCAAGTGCCCTTCCACCACAAAGGAGCTCCTCGACATCGCGACAAGCCACGCCTCCGGGGAGGACGCGGTCGGCGCGATCTTCGAGCGTCCGACCGCAAAGGCCAAGAGGGTCGAGGCGGCCGACGGGGCCGGCCCTTCGACCCAGACAGGCAAGAAGAAGAAGAAGAAAGGCAATCTTCACCGGCAAGAAGCCTTGTTGGTCACAGCGGTCGATCGCAAGCCAAGAAAGCCACCAACGAGGCGACCCCCGACCACTTCGAAAAGCTGCTCGAGGGACCGTGTCCGAACCACTCGTTCCCCGTCAAGCATCTGTACAAGGATTGCGGTCTTCTTTGCAAATTCCTCGGCGGAGCGCAGAAGAGGCAGGAGGCGAAGCCCTCCGACCTCAAGAGGGTCGGCGGGGATGAGGAGCCCGAGCGCCCATTTCCCGAGCCCAACGCGGTTCTCATGATCTTCAGCGGGTTGGACGCCTGCCTGCCTAAGCGCCGGCGCAAGGTGGAACGCCGAGAGGTGTACGCCGCCGAGCCGGCGACGCCGGAGTTTCTCAAGTGGTCAAGCACGGCGGTCACCTTCGACCTCTCCGACCACCCGGATCGGGTCCATCGGCCGGGACGATATCCGCTGGTCGTCGACCCCATTGTCGCCTCGACGCGACTCACCAAGGTGCTCATGGATGGCGGGAGCGGTCTCAACATACTTTACGCCGAGACCCTCGACTCTATGGGCATCGACCGCAAGCGCATCCGACCCACCGGGGCTCCGTTCCACTGGATCGTCCTTGGGAAGCAAGTGGTGCCGCTGGGGCAGATCGACCTGCCAGTCACTTTCAGGACACCGGAGAACTTCCGCACCGAAACTCTCACCTTCGAGGTGGCGGATTTCCCCGGCGCGTACCGAACTACACCTACCTCAAGCTCAAAATGCCGGGTCCGAAGGGGGTTATCACTGTGAGTACGCCTGTGCAGAGGGCGTACGAGGTGGACCTGGAGAATTGCAACCTCGCGACGGCGCTCGCCCACAAGGAGGAGCTGCCAACCGTCAACCGGGCGGAGTCGGAGGACGCGCCGGACGCGAAGAAGGCAGCGGGCTCCTTCAACCCCGACACCGACACCAAGTCGATCCCGCTCAACCCCTCCGACCCCAACAGCAAGGTGGTGTTGATCGTAACATCGCTCTCTAACAAATAGGAAAGCGCGCTCGTCGACTTCCTCCGCGCCAATCAAGACATATTTGCATGGAAGCCCTCGGACATGCCGGGCATTCCCCGGGAGGTCGCCGAGCACACCCTCTGCATCAAGCCGGGCTCTCGACCCATCAAGCAACACCTCCGCCGCTTCGACAAGGAAAAGCACAAAGCCATCGGTGAGGAACTAGCGAAACTCCTAGCAGCAGGTTTTATTAAAGAAGTGTACCACCCTGAGTGGCTAGCTAATCCTGTACTTGTTCGTAAGAAAAATGGGAAATGGAGGATGTGTGTTGACTACACGAATCTCAATAAGGCATGCCCGAAGGATCAGTTTCCCTTGCCGCGCATAGACCAAATTGTGGACTCGACGGCAGGGTGCGAAACCCTCTGTTTCCTCGATGCCTACTCGGGATATCATCAGATCCCGATGAAGGAGTCGGATCAACTTGCCACCTCGTTCATAACCCCGTTTGGCGCGTACTGCTACGTGACCATGCCTTTTGGGCTGAAAAACGCCGGCGCCACGTATCAACGATGCATGATCAAGTGCTTCGGGGGCCTGATCGGAGAGGTTGTTGAGGCATACGTGGACGACATCGTAGTCAAGTCCGAACACACCGATCGACTCGTCTCTGATCTCACCAAAGTCTTCGACAGACTAAGGGCAAACGGGGTCAAGCTCAAGCCTAAAAAGTGTGTATTTGGCGTCCCGAAGGGCATGCTGCTTGGATTCTGCGTATCCGAGCGAGGCATCGAGGCCAACCCCGAGAAGATCGACGCCATCCTCAAAATGGGGCCGATCCAGAATGTGAAAGGCGTCCAACGAGTCATGGGCTGCCTTGCGGCGCTGAGCCGATTCATCTCGAGACTCGGCGAGCGTGGGTTATCCCTTTATCGCCTTCTCAAGAAATCCGACCACTTCGAGTGGACGCCGGAGGCCCAGGAGGCTCTAGATGGCTTCAAAGACATGCTCACCAACCCACCAATCCTGACCGCTCCGACCCCGAGAGAGACTCTCTTGCTCTATATCTCGGCCACGACGCAGGTGGTGAGCACCGCGCTCGTCGTGGAGAGAAGCGAGCCGGGGCACGCGCTCAAGGTGCAGCGACCGGTATACTTTGTCAGCGAAGTCTTGTCCGACACCAAGACGCGATGGATCCAGATCCAGAAAATGATTTACGCGGTCGTGATCACGCGGCGCAAGCTGCGCCACTACTTCGACGCCCACCGCGTCGCCGTCGTGACTTCGTTTCCCTTGGGCGAGGTTCTCAGAAACAAAGAGTCCTCGAACAAGATAGCCAAATGGGCGATCGAGCTCATGGGACAAGAACTCAAGTTCGTGCCCCAAACGGCGATCAAGTCACACGTTCTCACGGAATTCATCGCCGAATGGACCGAGGTCCAGCTGCCGGCGGCCCTCGTCGACCGGGAATGCTGGAGGATGTACTTCGACGGCTCGCTCACGAAGAGAGGAGCCGGAGGAGGGTGGGTGCTCGTCTCGCCTCTCAAGGTACGGATGAGATATGCCGTCCGACTTAACTTCCCGGCGTCGCACAACGTGGCCGAGTACGAGGCCCTGGTCAACGGCGTCAAGGCTGCGGTCGAGCTCGGAGTCAAAAGGCTCGAGATATTTGGGGACTCGCAGCTTGTTGTGGACCAGGTCCGAAATGAGTCGAACTGCGTCAACCCCAAGATGGCCGCGTACTGTGCCGAGGTTCGACGTCTCGAGGAAAAGTTCGACGGTTTCGAGATCACACATCTGCCTCGACAGCAGAACGAAGTCGCCGACCTTTTGGCCAAGCTGACCTCCAACCGGGAACCCGTCCCGACCGGGATTTTCGCCAGCGATCTGAACAAACCCTCCATCAAAGAGCCGACCGACTCTAATGAGGAGGGCAAACTCGCGCCAGGCGACCCGACCCCGCACTCAATCCTGGCACCGAATCCGACCTCCGTCCCGACTCCTGCCGGGTCGAACGACCGCGCAGCATTCGTCGTCGCCTCTGCGGATGAAGATGCGGAGGGTACGGAGCCCGAGCCCGACCTCCCGCCGAACGACTGGATGCGGCCCTTCCTCGACTACCTGCTGAAGGAGCAGCTTCCTCCCGACTCGACCGAAGCCAAACGCATCGCCCGACGGGCGAAGTCGTTCGTCGCGATGGAGGGCGAACTGTTCAAAAGAGGACATTCAGGCGTGCTGCAGCGTTGCATCCCCCTCGATCATGGAAGGGAGTTGCTCCGTGACATACATGAGGGGACATGTGGCCATCATGCCGCCCCCCGCAGTCTGGTTGGCAATGCGTTCCGTCACGGCTTCTACTGGCCGACGGCGGTGGGCGACGCGGAAAAGATTGTGCGCACCTGTGAAGGGTGCCAATTCTACGCCCGGCAAACCCACATGCCAGCCCAAGCTTTGCAGACGATTCCCCTGACGTGGCCGTTTGCCGTATGGGGACTCGATCTGGTTGGCCCTCTGAAGAAAGCGCCCGGGGGCTACACTCACCTACTTGTAGCCGTCGACAAATTCTCAAAGTGGATTGAGGCCCGACCCCTCACCACAATAAGGGCGGCTCAAGCGGTGATCTTCTTCCGAGACATCGTCCATCGATTTGGAGTCCCTAACTCCATCATCACCGACAACGGCACTCAGTTCACTGGCCAAGAATTCTTGGAGTTTTGCGACGACTACAACATTAGGGTCGATTGGGCAGCCGTGGCTCACCCCCGAACGAACGGGCAGGTCGAGCGCGTGAATGGTATGGTCCTGCAAGGCCTCAAGCCCAGAATCTTTAACAAGCTCAAGGATTGCGCCGGCAGATGGGTCCAGGAACTTCCGTCGGTACTTTGGAGCCTACGCACGACCCCGAGTCGAGCCACCGGCCACACCCCTTTCTTCATGGTGTACGGGGCCGAGGCGGTGCTCCCAACTGACCTCGAGTACGGGGCCCCGAGAGTCCGAGCCTACACGGAAAACAATAACAAGCGCTTCCTCGAGGATCGTGAGGTCGCGCTCTTACGCGCAACAAAATACCATCAAGCCTTACGACGCTACCACGGACGTCGAGTCCGCGGGTGAGCGTTTAGCGTGGGCGACCTCGTCCTCCGACTCGTGCAAACCAATAAGAATCGCCACAAGCTCTCGCCGCCTTGGGAAGGACCGTTCATCAACTCCGAGGTGCTCCGACCCAGAACCTACAAGCTGATGGACTCGGAAGGGCAGCAGATCAAGAACGCGTGGAACATCGAACAGCTACGTCGCTTCTATCCCTAAACCCTTTCCATACTACTTTTTTGCTTTTGCTCTTATCGTAGAAACGCTTTACTCTCACCTCACCCATATTCGGAGCGGCCGTTGGGTCCGACCCCCCCCCCCCCCCCCCACTCGGGGGCTACACCCGGCGGGTGCGGTGACAACACCGCGCGGGTCGATGGTATCACGAGGCGACAACCTTGCGAAAACAACGCAATTTCGCAAGGTTCGCGTTTGACCTCCCGTACCAATGACTCGCGTTCCGACCCCTCGATGCACACATTGTCGCTTTTAGACTGAAGAGTGACAGACCACGGTCCCAGGCCCGACTGCTCGGTTCAAAGGCACCTGATGCCCCAGCGGCTAAGGACGGCCTAAGCCAGCGGAAGGGATTCAAGGCCAGAAGTCTAATGCTCGAAGTCGAACAAGCCACAATCGTGGCGCAGTGCGAAGGATTAAAAACAACGATGCTGAGTTAAACGAGTACTTACGGCTACACGCTTAAATCTTTCGTCCGAAATTAAAACAACTCGGCCTTCGAGGGCCCGACTCGATTCACTCTAACCTAAGCTTCTTCTTCAGCTGGCTCGTCGTGACGCGGAAGGAACTCGTCCTTAAGTCCCGCAAAGAGACGCTCAGCATGGGGACGGACCTCCTTCTCGATCGCCGCCAAGGTACCGGGAGAGGTCCCTTCAGGGAATCGCTCACTCATCAGCGGCACCCCGATCGAGGGCTCGTAGTGGGAGCGGACGACGGTAAAGGTCAAGCGGATACCGGTCTCCATCGCCCCCTCCTCCAGAGCCCTGACGTGGGCTGGCAGCTCGAGCACCATCTCCGCCACCGCGTTGGGACCACGGCGCGGCTCCATCCCCACCCGAGCGCAAGCGCGTCCGAGGTTGATCTTGAGCTGGCTGAACTGCTCCACCAGTGCCTGGGACTCCGCTAGCTTCGTATCAAGGTCTGGACAAAGACAAGTCGAAACTTAGCAAACAGGCAAAGCCGCAAGTAAAAAGTCGCGAGCACCAGAAGAGAACTGCTTACCAGTTTTCCTGGCGCGAAGGGTGGAAACCTCGCCGGCAAGCCCGCTGAGGGAAGCCTCGGCCTCTTCCTTCCTTTTCCGCTCCACGTCAACTTGAGCGGCGGAAGCATCCGCTAGTTGCTGGGCCGCCACCGCCCGCCTCTCCGATGCCTGAGTAAGCGCCTCGGCGTTGGTAGCACGCTTGCGCAGGACGTCGTTTTCCTTGCGCAGCTCCGCAAGCTCCTTCTCGGCCTCGGCGGCCCGACGGACAGCGGAGTCAGCCTCCGAGGCCTGCTTCTCCAGCTGCTCCTTTTGAAGACGCAGATGCTCTGACTTGAGCCGACTGTTCATCAGGACGGCCTGGACGCGGGAGTAACGAGTCAAGTCTCAATAGGGGAAAGGGAAAGAAGAGCCGGAAAGGAGAAAAAACCTCATGGGAATGTTGTCATACCTCAAAGGGAACTATCTTCGAGCTCATCACGCTCAGCGCCGTCCCCAGAGCATCGTGAGCGCCCTGGACCTCCCAAAACGCGCGCGCACACCCGCTCTCCGTCTGCCTCCACGACTCCCGGACACTGGGGTCGTCAACGCGAAGCGGGCCACCCGCGGCGTCGATCGAGAAGTCAAGCCCCCATCCCGAAAGCACCAGGGAGCTTCCGGGGTCCTGATGGCGAGGCCACGGGGGAATGGTGCCCTCGGCGGTCAGCTGCGGCGGGCGATGCGCGACCTCCAGAGCATCCTGGCCCGGGCCCCTCTCCGGCGTGGCTCGAGCCTCCCCGTCACCAGTGCGGGCGTCCTCCGTCGGAGAGGACACGCCACGAGACTCGATGACGCCACTGCCCGGCCCTGCGCCGGAGCCGCCCGAAGACGGAGAAGGTCCCTTCTGAGCGGCCTCCTTCTCTTCCGCCGCCTTCGCCCGCTGGCGCAGCTGCTTAATGGGCGTGAGAGGAGGCACACTCTGACCACCTACTCGTCTACATAAACAAACAAAAGGTCAGCCGGACCCAAATCTAAGAAACGCGAAAGGCGAAAGGAGAGGCATACCTGGTCTTGGCGCCGACGCGTGAGAAGCGTGCCGCCGCCAAAGACAGCCCCTCCGGGGCACTCCGCTTGTGGCCAGAAAGCGACCCCCGGCCACGGGCTCCGGGCTGCACGTCAACGTCCGGAGTCGGCCCCGCTCTCCCGCTGCCGACGCTCGTGGCAGCAACAGCCGCCGGCGCCGAAATTGGCGGAGAGGTCGCCATGGACGTTGCGGGCGGCGACCCCACGACGTTCACGATCGCCGTCCCGCCGCCCGGGGCGACATCGCTCGACACGGGCGCCGGAGTAGTCCGAGGCTCGTTCGGCGAGTCCAAGTCATCCCGCGGCGGCGGCGGTGGTGGAGGCGGTAGCGGGAGGTCCTCAAGCGCCTCCTCCTGATGGATGTCCCTCTCCATCTCATACCACCCGCGGTCGGACTGGATGTCCGGGTCGCCATCCCCTCCCCCGCTCGACCCAGCGCCGGTGCGCGCGACGAAGAACCCGCTGTCCTGGTCGTCATCGTCATCCCCGTCGTCATCATCGTCACCTCCGCCGTTCGACCCCGCCTCCGACTCCTACTCGGGGACGTCCAGCCCTTGCCTCCGCCGTTGGAGTCGGCGGGAGTCCTTCTTGATCCGGGCGGACTTTTTGGCCTTCTCCGAGGCCTTCCGCTGACGCTGCGCTTCGTTAAACTCCCGGTTCAGGGCGCGCTGATCCACGTCCTCCGGAAGGTCGCGCAGCTGAGACCTGCAGCCGGACAGCTCAGGCTGGAACAGGAGACGGAAGAGTCAAAGGAAGGAATCAAAAAGGAAAAAACGGCGATGGAAAAACACGGGGGAATAACCAACTTACATGCCAAGCGCAGCCTGCCTCAGGAATCGCGGGAGGGTGACCGGGGAGGGGATACACGAACCTGTCCCCATCAAAGGTGAGGTTGCCCTTGCCGTAGGCCTCCAACATCACCTTCCCCAGCTCGGAGTCGGACACCTCCCCGGCCGTTTCCATGACGGCCCCCGCCAAATCCGCTCCGGGCACCATCTCCCACAGCTGAAGCTTCCGACTCATGAGAGGGAGCACCCGGCGCTTGTGGCAAAGCGCGAGGCAGCCGATGGCCGTGACGCCCCTGCGCCGCAGCCCCTTCACGGTCTCGAAGAGGGAATCGTACTTCGCGCGCGCCTTGTCCCCGATGCCATAGGACCAAACCTCGGGCTGAACGTTGAGGTACCGACCGGTGAAGTTTGGAAGCGGCGCCGAGGGGTCGTTCTTGAGATAGAACCACTCCCCGTGGCACCCCGAATTAGAGGAGACCCTCAAAGCCTCGATATACTCCGAAGATCTGCTCCCCCCGCGGAGCCGAATGCTTGCGCACCCCACGGGCGGGTGATGGACGACGACGACCGACTTTGTGAAATACGGCTGGCAGTGGAAGAAGTGGAGGAAAAGCTCGAAGTGGGGCTCGAGTTCCAGATACCCCTCGCACATTGCCATGAAAGTCGCGATGTGGAATATCGAATTGGGGTTGAGATGGTGCCACTCGATCTGGAGATAGACGAGAAGGCTCCGAAGGAACCAGTGAGGCGGGGTCCCCAATCCACGTTTGTGGAAAGGGACGAACGAGACCACATACCCGAGAGGCGGATGGGGTTCGGGCTCGCCCGTCGGAGCGATCCACTCCATCGCAGCGGTCCGGGGCACCAGCAATCCCGCCACCACCAACTCCTCCAGTTGCTGCTCTGTCACCGACGACGGCATCCACGGATCCAACGACATGGATGCAGAGCGAAAGCACGGCCAAGGGACGCGGAGGACGACGCCGACGCGACGGAGAATCGCGAAGGGCGGCGGTGGGAAAAGCGAAGGCTGTAGTGCGAGGAAAGGAAAAAAAAGGGCGAGGGGAGCAAGAAGGCGCCGTCCGGGGCGCTGCCGCTCCAATTTGTAGCCAGCAAACCGTCGCGGCGTCCTCCAACCCGTCGCGTCCCTTCAATTTCCCGCCTCGTGCGGCGCGCTTTTCTCATTTCGTTTTTCTCTCTCCCTCTTCCTTCTCGCAGAAGCTAGGGCTGGATGCGTCTTTTCGAGTCGGCGCTCCGAGATTCGCGCCCCCTCCGAAACGGCGCAATCCGGAACGTCCCTGCGGAACCCGCGGACATTGGCGGCCCATTCGGTCCGGAAAGCCGAATGAGGTCACAGGTAAAGTTGGCTAGGGGCTGAGAACGCCCCGACGTCCCATTTCCGACCCAAGAGTGCGAAGGCTGGCCCATAGGAAGGGTTCAACAGCCGCTCTGGGCAAAACGAGAGTGAGGGGCGACCAAAGAGGGGTCCCAGCGGCCAGTACCCAGACGCGCGGAGCGTCACGGGCCTCTGTCGGTTGCGTACGAGTCCTGATGGAGGGTCGGACCAAGGTTTTCCCAACGCAGGAAGGCTTCGAGGCCCCCGAGACCGATCGAAAGGACTCGGGAACTAGTTGGACTGACGTCACGGATCTTATGAAGTCGACCCCAGCCGGTCTCAATTGGATCCCCGCTAAGGTCAAGCCAGGGCTTCACTCGAACTCACCCGCTAGCAACTCGACCGGGCACCCGCCGTCGAACCATCGAGGAACGGACGGGACGGCTCAGCACCCCTATCACAACACAGTGATACGCGAGGGAAGTCGCATAAAAAGACGAAACGACCTTCGGACGAACCCCATAACGCATGGGGACTCGGGGGCTCGCATTCGCAAACTCGGGCCAACAGCGTGGCCTAGGCAAACAAAACACGGGTTTTCTTCTATTCAGGCACAAGACAAAGAGTCCCCAACCCTCCGAAAAGGGTCGGAAGAGAACCCCGTTGCAAAACAACAAACAAATCAACCCTCAGGGGAACACGCCGCGAAGGCCATCACCAGCTCACGGAAGTCGAGGGGCCGGTCCCTTCCGCGGATCACAGGCGGTCCGGCGTCCCGAGGGGGGAGCCGACCCCGCAATAGTCACCTCGGGAGCGATTCCTGATCCGGCCCTCTTTCTTCCATAAAATGGAGGTCCGAGGGCTCGGGTTACACAGGACTCGACCTCGAGGATGACCAAAGCAGGCGTCGCCGCTCCTAAAGGCCTCGGGAGCGACTCCGGGTCCGGAACGGCTCGCCCCCAAGAAGTCGGGCGCGGCGTTCCGGGCACGGCTCGCGCCGACCTCGAACGAGCTCTCCGGTGCTCACGCTCTTCGAGAAGGCGGCAGCAAACGAGAGGAGAGCTGGGGTCGGGGGGTCGATCCTGAAGCAGAGCATCGCAGGAGGGATAGCGCCAGGCCAACATCGCGCGCAAAGCAACATCCCTCCTGATGAGTCCAACACCGAGCAGCGAGCCCGGTCGCCAACGGCTCTCCATGGTCAAGCGTGGGAAAGGCGAACGTGAGCTACCCCGGTTTATAGGCAAGCGGTGCGAAAGGATAAGACTCAGCGCGGCGTGGAAAGGCGCAAAAGCCTGGAAGCGCTCACGGGATGCGAAAGCCTGACTGGATTCCCCGGCCAACTGATGCCACACCACAAGCCGACAACGACGTCGGGGTTGCTCATCAGGAACAGAACCCTCGTGACGACCCGGTCATCGACGCGCGCTGCCAAGTCATGAGCAGATGCCCGTTGCTAACTCAGCCTGGAAGCGAGTGTACTACTCCCACCCAGGCTCGAGGGCTACACCCGGCGGGTGCGCTCGCGCGCGCCCACCGGAATTCGAATCACAAGCCAGGCCGGGACCAAACGCTCAACGCTCGACGCAGAGTCCCGAGCGCGACGCAGAAGCGTCCCCCACGAGACTCGGGGGCTACTGTCGGATACCTAAAACTAGGTACCCGCGACTACCTCATTACGCCACGATGATGGCGAATAAACCTAAGGCTCAGCGGGGGGGGGTGGGCTCGGCACGAATCGGGGCTAACGAGAGACACGCGGGCCCGGAAGCGAAGGCCGAATAAGCCTCGCAACCGTAAGGGGCCGCGTCCCGGCCTACCGATAGAAAGGCCCAGCAAGCGAGCATGCCTTCACCCCCTCCACCTACGTCCCGACCCTCTGGGGGTCGGGAAAAAACTCCGCCTCGTCCGACCCCCGGCTCCCGACCCCCGAAGGGTCGGGGCGGAACTTGAGGGTCGGGAAAAAACTCCGCCTCGTCCGACCCCCGGCTCCCGACCCCCGAAGGGTCGGGGCGGAACTCCGCCTCGGCCGACCCCCGTGAAAGGGTCGGACGGCGCGAGTCACGACGCGGCAGGTGAAACACATTAATTATGGGCGCAAGTGGACGCCTCTCCCATACCGGGGAAAGGCAGGCCGCCGCCCCGCACGTCCCACAGGGACATTTGATAGCGGTCAAGACCCTCGCCATGCGGTAACAGTACGAAGCCGCATCGCTACAAGACCAACAGCGCGCGCACAGGGCGCGGACATCCCCGGCGTGGCGGAACAGCGGCCGCCATCATCACCCGCGAAGGAAGCTGTCGAGGAGGGAGGAACCGTCGCAGTCCGTGCCGCCTATCTACAACGAGTCGCCAGACTACGCCAAGGGAGCCCCCCACCAGAACGTGAAGCCCAAGCCTTCCTTTCCTCTTTCTTTTTCTTCTTTCCTCTATCCTTGTACAGTCGACTCGCCCTTGACCGATAAAAGGGGAAGCTTGACTCGCGGCCGGAGGACCGAACTCTCACTTTTCATTACGCACACACACTCGCTTTGGCCTTGCGTTGCACGCAAGGACGAACGACACGAACACTTAGAGACTTGGGAGCCTTCCCTCTCTCGCCAAGCTTGTAACCCCTACTACGAGCAATACAAACCGAACCAACTGCTGGACGTAGGGCTTCGATCACCCGAACCAGGATAATCCCCCGAGTTCTTCCTCACTCACCGAATCAACACCCCCCGTAGCGCGTAGTCTAAAATTACTCGTCGGCCAGATTTTCCAACGCTGACACCCTTGTTGTCAAAGTGCCATGCCCAGAAGTCGTCTTGTCTCCTGATGCTCAAAGGAATATTCATAATAACCTCAACATCAGCAGGTATAAATAAATCCTCCAATTTCTGCCGGTCCCATGTTGCTGTGGTGGCATCGACAAGCTCAGAAACCCGTCGAGGGACGACATCGGCCGAAGTTCTGATCGGTCTCATAATTCTATCTTTTGGGAGCCAATTCATGCTCCATATTTCTGTTGTTTCCCCCGTCCCAATCCGTCGGATCAATCCCCGCTCCAGCACGTCCCTACCTTCCAGTATAGAACGCCAGATGTGGGACGGCCTTGACCCGAGATGTGCACCCAGAAAATCGCTGGTCGGGAAGTAAATTGCTTTCAAAATGCGCGCGCTCAGTGAGCTACCATCCAGCAGGATTCTCCATGCTTGTTTCGCTAGCAGTGCTAGATTGAACAGCTCTACATCTCTGAAACCTAAACCACCGAAAATTTTTGGTTTCACCATGTCATCCCAAACAACCCAACAGGTTTTCCTCTTGTCCTCTTTGTTACCCCACCAGAAATTCCGGAGCAGACTATTGATGTGATGGTAAAGGCCTCTTGGTAATTTAAAGTGATCCGTATCTCCTGGTTCAGATTAAGCGAAGCTCAATATTAGGCCCAACATTACAGCCTAGTAGCGGCCCAAAGTGAGGGAGGTGGTGACTAATGAGAGTCTTTCACTATTATAGCCATGTAATCGGTGGGCTTCGCCCAAATAGCCACGACACATTGGGCTTCTCTAAAATAGCCACGAAACCATTGTCCCCTACGCTGGAATAGCCATGGCGTGTAAAATAGACAGTTTTCTTTTGTTTTCCTCTCAAAAACCATTTGAATGGACGAAACTACCCCTGCCTCATAAAAAAACACATGGCATGCTTGGATCCATGACCAGCAAAGGTAAAATTCGAAAAAAAAAAAAGAAATCTGCCACTGTAGCATCCTCATGTGGCAGAAACATCCTCATAAAAGAACCACTTTTTTCGAATTTTACCTTTGCTGGTCATGGATCCAAGCATGCCATGTGTTTTTTTACGAGGCAGGGGTAGTTTCGTCCATTCAAGTGGTTTTTGAGAGGAAAACAAAAGAAAACTGTCTATTTTATACGCCATGGCTATTCCAGCGTAGGGGACAATGATTTTGTGGCTATTTTAGAGAAGCCCAATGTGTCGTGGCTATTTGGGCGAAGCCCACCGATTACATGGCTATAATAGTGAAAGACTCGACTAATGACAGCCTAGCCCATTAGCCCAAGAGAAGACGAGCCTTCCTCTGTTCCTCAGCACAGTCAGCAGCATCACGAGCTCGCCTCGGCCGCCGTCACGCACGCCGACGGGCCGCCGGCGTCCGCTGAACCTCACGCGCCCGCATCGCCGGATTATCCAGCCGTAGCGACCAAGAGCCTCCTCGACCTCTGCGCGCTGGATTTAAGTAAAAGATGGACGGGGAGGAAGAGAATGCCGGGCCGTTCCGGCGGACGAGCGCCCGCAAGCGACGGATGGCCACGCGCATGGCGTCCGCCCTCGCCAGCTCTGACAACCGCGCCCAGGTACTACGATAGGTCCATTCCCTCGATCCCATCAATTCAAATCGACCCACATTGCTAACCTGCCACAGTACTGATTCCTCTTGCTCTTGCTCCCCTCTTCCTTGGATTCGATTCCAAGTTGTTTCCTGCTACTACTTTGTTCATCTCAACATTCTTTCTTCGTGCTCATGATTGTAGTCTTTCATTGGTTTTCCTTTTCTCTTTCCTGTCCTAATATGCATGCCTCCATTTCTGCAATGCAGGCTGCGTTAGCTCGCCTTGAAGCTCTTGAGAGTGATAATGCTGGGGTTGAGGTTGTTGACCTTAACGATGATGAGTATGGCTCCACGGATGAGGAAGATCCCTGCCGGTCAGTATCTTTTCCATTTGGGAGCAACTGCCATGGTCAGTCAGTCCTATGGACATTAGTACCCAATGCAATAGTGCAAAAGGATAGATTAACATGATGTGTACATAAATGAGTAAATATGATTTATATCTTTAAAAAGTTATTACTCTTTGCAATCTAATTTGACAAAGATTTTGATGAACTAGCTTAAGAGGATTCAGTCATCAATATGCAGGGCAAACTGAATTCTGTTCCATTGCTTCTTGTGGCAGTAGAAATCTGTATTTCTGTTTCTGCAAAGTAGATTGATGAGCAGGATAAAAAAAAATGATATTTGAAACAACTGTCCTCTTTCCCTCAAAAGTAAAAATAAGAAAACTGTCTTTCAAATTGATGTACCTCTTCAATATATCTCATGAGAGGACAAGGAGCCCGAATTATGCATGAGTTGTTTTAGAGTATGGCCTCTATAATGTCTTTGGATCTGGCGGAATCATATATTTTTTCGTTGGGCATAAATTCAACATGCTATATGGCTTTTATTGTCTGGATTCACCATTTTGTGACATATTGCATTGACTCTGCTGTTCAACATTTTATATTTTTTGACACTCAGGAAGGCAGTACCATTGTTGTAGATTGCGGATGCATCCATAGCTTTCCCTTTAAGGCACACATGCCTCTCTGCTTTCTTAAAAGACATAATGTAGTAATCTAGTAGTCATCTTTTGTTTTACTTGTCTTCTGCAGTTCTTATGCAAAAGAAGCAGTCCAAGAATATGAAACACAAGACAAGGCAAGGGAAAGCTATGGAGAAGAGAGCAGCTAGATGGTTCATGGATGTGCTTCATAAGGTAAGTTGGATGATAACACATAATCATGCGCTGGAAGCTTCTTTCCTGCCATATTTCTTTGGTAACTGCACCTTTAAGATTTCATGCTCTTGAAACAAAACAGGCAAACCTGGAGTCACTTCCTCCTCATGTTCCAACATATTTGAGGGCTGCTGTGGGGCCACCAAGCACTTCATCCCGACGCCATTGCTGCTCTGTTTGCGGAAATTCAGCGAACTACACATGCGTGAGGTGTGGGACGCAGTTCTGTTCGTGCCGATGCCAAGTTATACACAATGACACTCGCTGCCTGAAGTTTGTGGCTTGATCCACTTCTTGATATCTACAGGGCAGCTACACTCAATGTATCCCTGGTCCCTAACGATCTGTAACATGAGCCTTGCTCAAGGAATGCTAGTTGTGTATATTCTGTACTCAGTAGGTGGTAGGAAATCATTTCCTCAACATGTAAGATCCTCTTGTAGACAACTTTTCCTTTAGAAATGTTTCATAGTAGATGGATGGTGAAATAAACAGAAGTGGTATTTTAATCTCCTTCTGTCATACTTCAGTAACCACTCCATTCCTCTGTCTTTGATAATTTGAGACTGCATGGTGTTCTACTGCAAGTTGCTCTTTGTTTCAATACATCTGAATTACATTGAGAATGTTACATGAGTGTCGAATTAACCAGCATAAGTTAACAAATCTGTTGTGTAGGGAGTTTTACTCCAAGTCAAATTATGACTGAATTACATTGACTATGCATCTTGAATCTTGATGAATCACATGCAGTATGTTTAAAAGTATGAATAAGGTAAGCAAATAATGGACTTCAATAATGCTTTGAGGCACTCAGCAGAGTGGTAGGTCTGGTGGAGGCGCCTGGAGGGACTGGAGCACCCCAACGCCATCCTCGACGAGGAACGCCATGGCGAGGCCCCAGGTGATGTGCACATCCAGATGGCAGTGCATCAGCCACACCCCGGGGTTGTCGGCGACAAACCGGATGACAGCCCAGCCATTGACCGGCACGCCGACCGTGTTCCTCATGGGCGGGTCATCGAGGTTGAACTTGGCGGTGTCGGTGGCGGCGTCGAAGTTGCCGAAGCCCTCGGCGAGGATGTAGAAGTCGTAGCCGTGGATGTGGATGGGGTGGTTCTCGGCGGCGAAGATGTTGGTGCCCTGCAGCACCACCTGCACGACGGCGCCGTACTTGAGCTTGTAGACCTTGGTGCCCGGCTCCGGCTGCCAGAGCGCGCGGCTGACGTTCTGCGCCGTGTAGTCGAACTGCACCGGTGGGTTTGCCGGGAAGTCGGCGGTGAAGACGGCGCCGGGCATAATGGCGTGGTAGTGCGCCTGGAGGATGGAGACGGTGGTGGGGAGAACGAAGGAGACGTTGTTGATGCTCGCCGTGAACCGCGTGTTGTTCGGCCCGCCGCAGCTCTGCTGGTCGCCGGCGCCGGAGCAGTTGAAGAGGCCCACGCCGACGGTGAAGAAGAGGTTCTCGTCGATGTGCGAGGGCAGCTCCGCCTTGCGGAGGCCGCGCAGGCTCGTCGTGAACGCCGTGGCCGTCGCCGTGTCGTTGTACGCCGGGAGCGTCGGCATGGCGGGGCTGCTCCCTGAAGTGGTGGTGTTGTCGAAGGGGACGCCCTGGGCGCTGGCGTAGGCGCGGGCGGCGAGGTAGTACCGCCCCGGCGGCGCCGGCTGGTCGAAGGTGACGAGCACGTCGGTGGTCTGGCCGGGCGCGATCATGAGCACGGAGGTGGCGTACGGCTTGGTGTAGGAGGCGTCGGCGCCGACCACTGTCATGGTGTGGCCGGCGAGGGAGACGAAGAGCTCCGTGTTCAGCGCGGCGTTGATGAACCGCAGCAGGTTCGTCTCGCCGGACTTGACAGGGAACGTCGTCGTGTCTGGCCAGACAGTCAACTCTTACCGTTTTATTACTACTTTGACCGAAGGAAGCAGTAATAACTATAACGCAATGTTTTACTTGTACCTTTGGATGAGCACTTGTAGAGGTCGCCTGGCTGACCGTTGACGGTGATGGCGTCGGAGATGTTGGGCGCCGCTCCAGTGCGGGTGGCCATACGGACGACATCGATGGGGTTCATGTCCCACCACTCCCCTGTTCGCATCACATTGCATCGTTACACTTACACCACCGATTAACCGCATGCGCCCTAGTAAACACATTGCAAGTCTGCAACACGTATGCGCTTTCGTCATATTATTAAGGTGCAATGCAATCGACTGACCATGCAGAAAACACTTTCGAAATTTTGCTCAGCAGTTTTTACTACCATATGGATCTACAGTTTAAGTATATTTTCGTACATAGACGAACATTTTGTCTTTGCGTAAAGTTAAAAATTATTATTTAAAAATAATATGTTGCGTATGCTTAAGTCTCCATTGTTTTCAGCGACTAGTCCATTTTATCAACAAACCTATGTGAGGTTGCAAATCGATTGAAAGCTAGCATGCACATGTTAGGCCTATTGTGGTGTGTCGGCCGCAACGACAGTACGAAGAAAAGTTTTTGATTGTGAAATTTTGTGACTCGTACACTCTGAATAAATATAAGATCTGTAGGTTAATCATGAATCTAGTACAAACACTTTGTACAGAAGTTGCTTTCAGGCAACTGAAGGTACTCTGTTTCAGCGTGAAAGGGAGGAATCACTCTGAAACGAGTCGCCATGTTTTCTCTCTTTTTTCATCGATGTTCTTTTCTATAGCTTTCGGAATGCTTCAGAATGAAGTAAGTATAAACTTTTTGACATGTGAAAACTGGTAAACTGGTGCTGTTTGTGTCGAGGAAATAGCACAAGCTGTACGCGACATGTTGGGCCTAACAGTCGGTGCCATGCATGACTTGCGCTGATGGGGAATTGAACAAGAATCTCACATCAGATCCAAATATCATGATCCATTTCTCTATTCATGATTAGCCAGATAAGATTTCTCCCTTTCCCTTTTTTTTTTTGTGCTGACGACAACTTGTGTGTAAAGATGTTCTAGTAAACCTTTTATTTTTAGCTTTGTAATGCATGCATGATGTATGTTTGACTCCGGTGCATGAATGCAGAGGTAAGCTACCAATAAGCAGAGCTGATACCAACCCAACAAAAGGGTCATGAAGAGAATGATCACAATGATAACACCTATAGGTTAATCATGAATCTAGTACAAACACTTTGTAGAGAAATGGCTTTCAGGCAACTGAAGATACTCTGTTTCTGCCTGAAAGGGAGGAAGCACTCTGAAACGAGTCGCCATGCTTTCTCCCCTTTTTTTTCATCGATGTTCTTTTCTTTAGCTTTCGGAATGCTTCAGAATGAAGTAAGTATGAACTTTTTGACATGTGAAAACTGGTGCTGTTTGTGCCGAGGAAATAGCACAAGCTGTACGCGACATGTTGGGCCTAACAGTCGGTGCCATGCATGACTTACACTGATGGGGAATTCAACAAGAATCTCTGATGAGATCCATATATCATGGTCGATTTCCCTGTTGATGATTAGCCAGATAAGATTGCTCCCTTTCCCTTGTTTTGTGCTGACGACAACTTGTGTGTAAAGATGTTCTAGTAAACCTTTTATTTTTAGCTTTGTAATGCATGCATGATGCATGTTTGACTCCGATGCATGCATGCAGAGGTAAGCTACCATACCAATAAGCAGAGCTGGTACCAACCCAACGAAGGGGACATGGAGAGAATGATCCCAATGATAACACCGGTTAACACGCGGGAAAAGGGAAAGGAAACGCTGCTAATCATCTCTTATTCTCCTGGGCCCACACTTTGCAACAAACCTAGCCAATCGCAGCTTCCATATTCATCTCTGGTATCGCTACCACTCTTTTTTCTTTTTTCTTTTTTCTTTTTTCTTTTTTCTTTTTTCTTTTTTCTTTTTGAGGAACAAAACAAAGATGACTTGTGGAAAACTTTTGACCTGCATGCTACTGGACTAAATGCGCGTAGCATTGTTTGTACCTCTTTTTCCTACATGTTACAAGGATACATGGTTCTCCTGCGTATTCTTCTATGACATAAAAGCCACCGTTGGTTGTGAACAATAATAGTGATTTGTACGTGCATTTTAGACCTGGAGTATGTATAATGTATAGTACTATATAGGGATGTTGTCTTGTTTCGGACCAGCCAGTAGCATCGAGAACACTCTCTGATCCACTAACGAAGTAGATGCATGCTACGCAGTAAGCCTAGTCCAACGGTAGGGAATTTATAGAGAATGCATGTGTAACGAACATGAAGGTGTACGTTGGCACAGTCATGCAAGTGTGTAATAATGAACTGAGAAGAAGGTGTGTACGTACCTAGGATGATGGGGATCTCCCTGGCGGGCGGCTTGCCGTTGTTGAAAGGGTATGGAACTTTGGCACGGGGTCGGATGATGAGGGCGCCATGGACGGTGGCGCGGAGCCAGGAGGAGTGGGCGTGCCACCACAGCGTGTCTTCCTGCCCGGCGACGGTGAACCTGTACGTGTAGCTCTCGCCGGGCCTGATGGGGCACTGCGTCACGAACTCGGGGCCGTCTGACCAGCCCGTCCTCATCTGCCGGACGCCGTGCCAGTGCACCGTCACGTTGTAGGCACCCTTGTTCGTCACCTTCACCGCCAGGCAATCGCCCTCGTTCACCTCCAACGCCGGCCCCGGGAACTGACCGTTCACAGTCATGATCTTCCGCGAGTTGCACAGCCGCGTCACCGCCACCTCCTGAATCTATATATATATATATGCATCGTTTAATTTGAACATGCAGGGAAATCGATGATTAGTCATAACACATGATCAGATTATTATCAGAGTGATTTGCATGCAGTACTGTAAAGCAGTTACTTACCACAAACTCATAGTACTGCTGCTTGGCAAGAGTGACGGAGCAGCATAGCAGAGCAAGGCTGACCACCAACAACAGCAGGGGAATGCTGCCTGCTGATCTCGACATGCCGAACGCTGCCTGCATTTTCTGCTCTAATTCAGATTGTCCGAGTTCCTATAGCTATGGCTGAACCTTGCAAGGCTCAGCTGTGTACAAGTATACGCTTATGGAGCGACCAGCTCTCTTTATATAGCAGCATGCAGGGGAGCAGGCAGAGACAGCCCAGGGTGGTGTTGTGACTTGTGAGATGGATACAGATCACGTACTCAAGAAAAAGATGGTAGCTACTAGCTACGGGTAGTAGACATGGACCGACCAGACGGTGATTTTGTGGTTGCCGTGATTGCCTCTGTAATTGATTCTGTTGCTAACTGAATTCACACTGTCCCGAGATTCGCTTCTACAGCTTTCCTTCAAATGTTCCATGAGCACTGTTCGACGACCAGTGACAAGCTGACAGTAACACTCGATCGAGTTGGTTCACCAACTACCCTTCCATTTCGGCTAGCTCTGAAAGACTGAACAGAGCAGTACCAGTAATTTGACCAAACTCGCAAATTTGGGCACCTGGTAATGTGAAGCGGGTAACTTCTATGATCGTGCTTCCATCGCAAGTTTAGTCTTCCTCGTCGATGGGATGAATCTCAAGGCTCAAACATCATCATCATAAGATAGCTAGCCGTCCAAGATTAATGAGTGAGGCGTAGCCGCGTAGGGATGGCAATGGGTCGGGTTCGGGTCGGGTGGAGCAAAAACCCACCCAACAGGAAAAAATGTTCGGGTGAAAAATGACACCCACACCCACACCCATGGGTGAAATTTGTCACCCACACCCACACCCATCGGGTTTCGGGTGGGTCTTGGGTGCCCATCGGGTTTGCGATTACTTGGACTATCAACTATATTTGAGAAATAATAATTCACTTTAACAATTTTTTGCCTCGGTTCATGTTCAATTAGTCTATGTTCACTTATGTGCACAACCGGTCTTATAATAAAGTGAGCAATGCTCTTTTAGGCATATTGCTTATCTATAAATTGACGACAAACATTGAGTTGTCTAGAGAAAAATGTGACCTTGGGTCGATTTCGGGTGCCCATCGGGTCACCCATGGGTGATAAATGAAACCCACACCCACGCCTATTTTTCACGGGTCGGATGCGGGTGAGACCCATGGGTGAAAAATCACACCTACGACCACAACCATCGGGTCGGAACCCATCGGATACCCACACCCATAGGTGAAATTGCCATCCCTAGTGAGACGTTTGGTCGGTAGATAATTTTCCTCAAAAGGAAATGCGAACAAACAAACCAAAGAACATACTCTACAGTTTGATGGTGTGCCATATCAGCATGAGCATATGTTTATTTTATTGTCATGTATAAACTCACCATGTTTGATGGATGGAATTCACAAGCTTCCTAGCTAACTGAATCGGTAACTAACATGCGACAACTTCATCGTGACTTAATATTTTATTTTCATTTCATATCAAATTAAACGTGATAGGCTGCGTTACTTCAAGTTTTTTTTTATTGTGATCATGTACTTCAATGTTTTACGAGCAGAGAAAGAGAAGGTGTGTTTGAAACCATATATACTAAAAACATGGATACTTTTTTCTCAGTTCATCAGAAAAAAACTAAGTATCATATAGCTGTCTGCAACTTGCATCTTAGCATTATCATTCTGCATCACATGGTTTATTTCAAATTTTGTTGGGCATGTTTCCATTATGAGAATCATTCATCTAGAATTAATTATGATATCCTGTGGAGCCACTAGTCCCACAAATGTGTCGTCTCTTACCACAAAGGACCCTTAACTCTGTTAACGCATGAACTTTTTTCACATCTAAAGGAGAAGAGTATCTAACAACTTTATTTCTTCCTTTTGACTATCAAATAAAATGTCGCATGAATCTCTCTTTGCATCATCCTTGCTTTCCCAGGATAACTAACTGAGTCTTCGTTTTGGTACGATTTGTTGAACTTGTGCTGCCAAATTTTACGTGGCGTTGTAACTCCACTATCTGACCACAATAACATTTATATGTGTCAGAGATCAAAAGGGTATCACTCCATCTAGATTGCCTCCTTTTTATTGCTTGCACCACTGGAGGAGATGTGATGGTAACCCTACAAAGACCGACTTTGATATATCATATCTATAAATAGTGTAAGTTTGCCTCATGGATTTTACCCATTTTAAATATGAAGAAATCATTGCACTTGTGGATAATAAAAATCACGTTAAATTCAAACAGTTGAAGTGGTTAACAGTGCTAAAAGTTGTTACTTCTCTTCAAAATGCGAACAAAATATTGGTTCGATACAAATTGTTGGATCCTACCTCAAAAAAGTGAGTTTGGAAAATATTTTTTCCCATCGAATGAATCTATTCAATGAGCCGCGGTTTGGAAAGTACAACAAGGTCAAGACGCGCATGCTGTGTGGTGTTAATCACCAGTACCACAAATGCAAACTGGAGTACTGCTCCAAGCCTCACTAGACAAAATCTCTTTAGGTCCAGATTGTTTCTTACAATTCAAGGCACCCTAACTGCGCGACAATATCTTGAGAAGGAAGGAATATGCAATTTGGTATAAAAGGGAGATTCGGTTGATGGAAAAAGACTAAAACATATATTTTAAGCCGAGGTTGAGGTGTGGCGTTATGCTATTCTGGAGGCATGTAACAACTTGTATGCTCCACTACCTGTCCTTCAAAAACGAAAAGATGTTTCACATGCTGGCACAAGCGTACCCTGTAGGTTTCTTCAACTTTCGTCAATGTTAAGGGAGGAAAAGGTTAGAACTGACTTCGTGGCGTTGGATTTCTTATTTTCTTTTGAAAGCCTCAAATATATCCTTATATAATACAGCAGGTTTTAAATTTGAGTACTGCTTGACTGATCATGCTTAGGTCTGAACTTTGTCGGCGATGTAATGAATGGCATGCGAGACAAATCTCAATATAAGTAAGACCAAATGGCCACTTACCTAGTGAGATAATATAATGCTACTAGTGATTAGTGGAAACGCTGAGAGCTGATGATGATTGAGAAGTCACACGGTTAGCTTGAAGTTGGGAGCCAATGAGAGTGTGCAGTTGTGCAACCAACAAGCAGATTGGGACTGGATGACAGTCCAATGGGCTTCCACCACAGTGTGCTATGTAATGAGAATCCTACTAATGAAGCAGATGCGATATCACCTTTATTAACCTTTTTAATGGAAATAATTGAAGGGAAAGCATTGTCAGAAAGCATTTATATTAGATAGTACAATTTCTATCAGAAAAGTTTGATGCAATGATCTACGCTTACATTTTTGAGCCTTTGATCAACTGGCAAGTCTTCATGACATCTTTCCTCCAGACTTAGGAGAGCTGCCTGCCACAATCATAGGTCGTTACCTGTAAGGGAATGCAGTGTCGCACACACACAATCGATCTATTTGAGATAATTTCGACACATGATAATTAACCATGACGGTAACCAACTATATTCTTACACGATTCCATTTGTCCATACCTACACTAGAAAAGAAGGGGGGGGGGGGGGGGGGGGGGGGCAATGAATATGTGACAAACCATAATAATGTTCCGATCATGCTTGTCTCTATCTTCAGGGAAGAGCAACTTTCAATCCAGAGTTCCTGACATATGCAATAGAAAGCGCCTAGCTAGGTCAGATGGTCGGCACGCACCACTGATGAGTTAGGGTGTCCAGCAAATAGGGCAATCTGGTATATATTAAAAGCAGCACTTATTGACGTTTGCAACAACAGGGCACGCATTAGTCATACTGATAATCTTCAGGCTGATTGCCATTCATCGCCACGTTAATAGGTCAAGCTGAACTCTGAACTCCTACCTGCACAAGAGAGTAAGCACATGTGACTGCAGTGTGACAGATATATTTGGTTGTATGGGTTAGTTGTTTGAGTTGACCGGCAGGTAGGACAGCTCTAACGATCGAAGCTGTGCACTTTCGACAGAACCGGAGCTGTAGCGGTTTGTCTCTATCAGAGAGTAACGGCGCACTTGCATAAAGCTAGCTTGACGGTTCATGATTCTGGAGGTAGAGTTAAAACAGACATCTATTACCTTTGAAAACAATAACAGAGCTAAGGGACTTTCCAACGCCCAAATTGAAAAACTCTGAATTACTTTCTAATTTTTTTTTTTGAAAAACTCTGAACCGCTACGAGTTCTGTACATACTACTTCTTCCTAGTTGTCCAACGGCCTTTATGCAATCACAAAGTGGTGTATGCAAAGTAACGCAGGCTGGCTGTTTATAAACGACTGATGACTCAAATGATAATGATGTTGGATTGTCAGTAGAGATTTCAGATCTGACCACTTTGTCTGAAACTATCACTGTCCTTGGGACAGAAAACTTGTACAAAACAAAGGGGGAAAGGAAAAGGATAAACAGAAAATAATTTTGACACATAACACAAATATGAAAATTATCATTCTTCACAATAGCATGCAGAGGGTAAAAAAAAAGGAGCAACTTTTTCTGCATAATGTACTTGAGCACCACTATTAATATTCCAATAACATGATGGGGCCAAACGGTTCGACACCAATGCCTGCACTGCACGGGTTGGGGGAAAAAAACGCGCACCGGTCTCTACACCTTCTCCTCCTGGAGGGGAGATCAGTCGTCGAAGAGCTCCATCTCGATCTCGGCGAAGCCAGTGTCCTTGAACTGCTGGACCGCCCTCTTGCGCCTTTCAAGAAAAGCCTGATGGTCAGCGGCGACATCGTCAAGAAAAGAGCGGGTCAAAGGATCTCTGGCAAGGCAGGGTGGGACGGGCGGGGAAGGGGTGTGGTTGTCCAGGTACTCGGCAAGATCCTTGGTCAGCGGCACCATCACCGTCTTCGTCTTCTTCGTCTTGGCCAGCCTCCGCGCCTTAAAATACTCCCCCAGCGCTAGGGTCATGTCGCCGTACTTCCTAACCTTGTTATTCTTCTTCCTTGTCTTCTCCTTGTGTCATACCCCAAATTTCTGAGTTACTTGAATCCACCGTATCAGTCCCTGGATCAGACGCTGATACGGACATTCTCACAGAATGGCATTTCAGAGTCATACCTTTATTTATTACCGAAGCTCATTACAAGCCTTTTGATTACATAAAAGGTCTTTGATATGGCCAGAGGCCTTACAACTCAACACATCACACCACAATGGCCATCGCTGGGAAGCAGCAATGCCACACTTTATTCTACGCAATGGACGGCGGAAGCAGATCCACTCCACTGGCAAACTTGCGCGTGATGACCCTAGTCTTCTTCGCCATCGGCTTGAAAGTCGTATTCTGCTTCTTCCTCTGAATGATGGATTGAGATGGGGAGTGAGTACATAAGGTACTCAACAAGTCCTAACACAAGGGTGACTCTTATGCAAGGGTGTTGCCAAGGAATAGGCTGAGGGTTTCTATTGATCGGCCGAAAAGCCAATTTTCAATGCAGGGGTTTGTTTTGCAAACCGAAACATTTTGTAAAGTTCTAAGTCAACATTGATAAGAACTCAGTGGGGTTGAGTGGCCCTAGGGGAGAATAAATCATTCCCGCCAGTTCCCAAATTTTAACGCTGGCAGACAACCAGCACACGGCTCCAAACCGGCGTTATTCCAAAAACACACACGCCAAGGATAACTCACACGGAAAATCTAATCATTGTGTGGCCATTGCTTTCGCTTTGTCCAATGCCGTGGAACACGGCTATCCGGATAGGTTTTACACTCTGCAGAGGTTGTACACTTTACCCACGAGGCGTGCCAGACCTTCCCACCGTCGTGGGTCGGAAAGACACGCTAATGGTTCCGTACCTGCCTAATGTCACCACGGTACCACCTCGGAAAATCAACGACCAGGGGCTTCACTTAGGCATAGCATAGCCAATAACTTCCATTCGCCGGATCCGACGCCAACCTCGTCAAGATCTTCTCCTGGCTTCCGATTGCAACTCCCTGCCTCCTGGTGGTACCGGGCGATCACTAGTAGGGTGTGGTTCCAAACCCTGCCCATACAGGGGCTCGTGGTTGCACTAAGGTGCTAGGCAAGGCGGCACATGAACCGGTCCTTATACGACCGAAGCAAGCATCTTCAATAGCTACCCTCCAGCGAGGAGTAGCGTCCCAGAGATAGCCTCCCCACTGAGGACTACCTCGCTTGCTCCCGTCTAAAACATAACCCCCACTATGGGTTTCATTTGCTAAGTCCATCCATTTTTATTTCACACACACATCACCAAGTCACACTCACATATTTTCACACAAAAAGCAAGTGAAGCAATATTATTAATTACACGGTGTGATAAAACCTAAGCGGCAATATTTTCCAACAAATCATTAAAGATTAATGCTGTTGGAACCTAGGGCTAACAATGGATTAAGGATAGCAATAAACAAGGCATGGCTTTCAACAATGATAGGTTACTCTAACATTTAAATCATTTTAAAAGACCATGCATGTTTTAATTTGCACACAAGCTCTAAATAGGATATTTTGCAGGAATTAATTAGGTTAAATATGATCAAGGTGGTTAGGACTTGCCTTCACCAAAATCTTCCTCCTCTAAACCTTCTTCGTAGTCGGGGTCCTCGTGCTCCTCCTCGAAGACTTGATCGCCTATCGAATAAATAAAAGAAAAGCTAAATCTACCGCTTAACACACAATTAAACAATCATCAAAATAAAATAAATAAAATAAAATACTCCACTGAAGGTGGTTTTGATGGAATATGATATAGGATGATTTTAGATGAATAATGGTGCAAGAACCATTAAATTTGGAGTTAAAATGGCAAAGATATGAATATTTGAATTAAGGAGAAAGGATTAACTTAGGGGTGGATTAACTTTAATTAAGTATAATCTCCTCCCTAATTTTTCAGAGGTGTACAAGGGTTGGAAAAGGGTTATAAATGATTTTGGGAATTTTTGGATATTTTTAGGAATTTTTCCGAATTTATTTGGGTTCTGAAATAAGATTCTGGGTACACTGAGTGTGTGTACCCAGCGTTTTTGGGTGCGTAGCAGCGGCTGACATGCGGGCCAGCTGGGGCCGGGGGTCCCGTGTGCTACTGTACTGTGGACTCGGTCCACGTGAGTGTGGACCGAGCCACGGTGTGCCTGCGGTCCACCGTGAGCCGGTCCGGTGGACCGAGGGGCGCGCGGGGCCGCGCGGGCCCGCGAGTCAGTGACTCAGGCGGGGGCCCGGTGGCGCCGGCGCGGCGGTGACGGGGGACAAGGGCTCGGCGGCGCCGGAAAGCTTGCCGCCGGCCGCTGCTGGAGCCAATAGGGTCGGGGAAGGGTGCGCCAGGCGTCTACGCGCGACGGTGGAGGTTCTGGCGTAGCATGTTGTCGTGCGCGGTGGCCGAGGCGGCGGCGCAGGCTCGCCGGAGCTCGGCAGCGCGTCGGCGTGCGCAACGAAGACGCGCGCGCGTGTGCGTGGTGTGAGTTTGAGCACCCGTGCGCGTGCGCGGGAGCGCGTGGAGGCTGCGAGTGGGCTCGACCTGGCCGGGGAGCGCTCCACGGCGGCCGGAGAGGAAGAAGGGGGGCGGCGGAGCAACTGCGCGCGGTGCGGGCTAGCCCCGAGTGCGCGAGGAGGATGGAGAGGGGGCGCAAAGGAGAGAGCGGGGAGTGGAGGTGCTCACCTTGGGCCCGATGGGAGCGGGGAGCGTTAGGAGGGGGCGGAATCGCTCGTCGGAGCTTGGCCGGATTTGGGGAAAGAGAAGCACTGGGCTTGGCTGTGTGGAGCGGGGGAGTGGGAGAGAGAGCGAAGTGACAGAGAGATGGAAGGGAGAGCTCGGCGCTCTATTTATGGCCGCGCAGAGGCGGTGCTGGGCCGGGAAATATCCCGAGTTCGTCGGGATATTTCCACCAGAGTTCGAGGTGGCGCGCGGCGCGAGAGTGGGGGACGGGGACGAGATGATGTCCACGCGGCGCGGAGGTGAGGGGGCCCCGGACGTGCACACGACGGCGTGGGGCGGCGCTTCTACGCGAGCTCGGTCGGGCGGCGCAAAGACTCGCCGGAGTAATGGAGCTAGGGTTAGGCTTTATGATGATGTCGCGGGAGGGGAGAGGGGCCCGGACGGGGAGCGGAAGAGAGCGGCGCGTGCGACGCGTGGGGGAAGAGAGAGGGAGCACGGCGGCGGGGCAGTAACTCCCGTGCCTCGCGCCGGCCGGTCGGGTGGCGGCGGCGGCGCGAGGTTGACGAAGGGGCTGGCCCCACTCGTCAGCCTCTCGCGGCGGCGGACGGGCCGGGCGGAGTTTGGGCCGCGGCGCGCGGACGGCCCAGAGGCCGGGCGTGGGGGAGAAGGGAGGAGAGGGGGAGTTGGGCCGCGCGCGGGAAAAGAGAGAGGGCGGCCCAGTTACCAGTAGAATTGGTTTATTCTTTTCTGGATTTGGAATTTGGGAGAAATTCAAAGGGATTTGAATTCAAATTCGAATCTGGTTTTCAACACTCACTCAAACAATTAAAATAAAGGCAATACAAGGGCAAATATGCACATGAGTGTTTCATGCAGGGTTTTAATTCGGGAAATTTTTAATTGGGCCCTATTTTGATCTAGTCCATTTTTATTATTTGAAATTTTTTGAAAAGGCCCAATTTTAGGGTTTATCGAGATGGTCAAAAATACGGGTGCTACACCTTGTTCTTCGATGATCCGGCGGCCATGTCGGGCTCCGGGGACATCAACCCCATCCGTATCGATCGATCTCCCCGAGCCGGCGAAGCTCTACCTAGCTATGGATATATCTGCAGAACTAATGCGAGGTGGCGGCGGCAGCGAAGAGATCCTAATGGATACGTGGCCAGTGATGGAGCCCTAGCTAACGCCTCCTGTCTGTCATGTCGTCCCTCTCTGCATGCAAATTCTCTCTATAATAATCTTTGAATGATTTGATTGTTTTGCGTTGTAGAGGGCCTAATGGGCCAGACCTTTCTTTCCGAGTACCTAATGGGCCAGACCTTTCTTGCGTTGTAGAGGGCCTAATGGGCCTAATGGCCCATTATACAGCAGTTAGGGACTAATGGGCCAGACCTTTCTCCATGTGGTTGTGAAGGCCTCGTGATTTTGGAAGCTAAATGACGATCATGGAATGCTCCATGACATTATAATAGACGACATTCAACCTTTCGTTGGTCAAACAAATTGAAGAGCTGATGGTAGTAACAGTGGTGATATATATGAACAAACGTTGGTATATACATCTTTGATCAATGCAACTATCACTCAGATAGACGTCTTATGTAGAGCATCAGTAGGTGTTTAAGGGTTACGAGCAGATGGTGGCCTGGGCTACAGCTTTATTTGTTTCAAGGGATTATTATGTAGGAGCAACGTCCGTCCATTGGACCTCTTGAGAAATTTCGACATGAAAAAACAAGATGGTACAGATTGAACATGTAATTGACTACCACTATGCATGTAATTGTTTCAAGGGATTATTATGTAGGAGCAACGTCCGTCCATTGGACCTCTTGAGAAATTTCTACATGAAAAAACAAGATGGTACAGATTGAACATGTAATTGACTACCACTATGCATGTACGTTCTCTACTCCTCCTTGGTTTCGTCGATGAAGTTTTGGATCTCATCGAAGGCCTTGTCCTCCTGGAGGAGCTCGATTTCGAGCTCAGCGAAGCCGGTGGCCTTGAACTGCTGGACGGCCTTCTTGCGTCTTTCAAAATTCGCTTGATGACGAACACTCTTTCAGATTGTTTTCTTTTACCATTTAGGTGCACTTAATTGAAACCATATATATATTTATGATAATTGAGTAAAAAGTATGGGGCAGCATACCCACAACTTAGCACGTTGTAGTACCTCTCCAAGTACTGTTTTAGTTGTATTGAGTATAAATTTACAGACTCTAAAAATGAGGGCAATCCGGCACGTCGTACAAAGACCAGTGGTTAATATTACAGTGAAACCCTTCTAACAATCTATTTTTTTGAAAGGATATATCGGTTTTCATTGAGCAGTTGATTCTTTTATATGTGACTTGAGGTAGAGACATCGAACGGAAACCTATGGGTCATTCTGTTAAGTTTCATCATACAGAGAAGATACACAACCCTGTCCGGGAGCGGCTAGGGAGACAGTGATTTGCATTTCCAACCCAGGAGCCCATTGATCTTTGACGTCAAGTCAAATGACCCCTATCTCCAAAAATAAAAATAAAGATAAGAGTCCGATGACCCCATCTTTGCATTTCTCAATAATAATGGCCAGAGCAGTGTACCTTTTTTTTGTGTGTGGGAAGATTCATATATATTTCATTAGAAACAGTGTAAATAGGTCAGGGAAGAGCATCCCTGACTACAACAAAGTAGCCGTGTTGCTACTGAAAAGAATATTGCAACAACTCCTACAGAGAATGAAACCAAAGAGCAGAGCTAAACAACGTATATTTTTAAAAAGATCTCCAAACTTGCAGTATACAGAAGTGGCCGATAGACTAGTTGATGACATGTGGCGTGGCCAACAAATTCTCCGGACAACAGCAACAAAGGCATCCAATAGCCTCTTTTGTGCAGAAAAAAGCATTAGAGGTTGAGAGTTAAGTCGTAGTGTAAAAATCACCGGACTCAAACAGAAAACACAGCTGCAATAGTAGCAATCTGAGTAGGATGTATCCCTTTGTAATTTATTAAGGTGTATGTTTGTAGTGTCAACCGTAAAGTGAGGTTTCTCTTCAAACATGGAAGAGGCAAGGAAGCTGATAGTTAAACCATCACAGATAACTGATTAGGAATATGCTACTGTAAGTTCTGTAATGAAGGTATTGCGACAATCCCATAATATTCCTAGTAGTCGACAGCGCTACTTATTGTTGTTGTCCAAGAAAATTAAAATTCTACATTTTGTCCAGGAATCCCTAAAATCAAATAGAGCAAAATAACAAGCCCAGCCGTTCTGTGAGTTGCACCACTCACTCACGTTCCATCTAGATGTTCAATGCTAGAACACAGGCGATCTGACATGGTATTCTAACTAAATACATTTATATGTTCACTCCAACTCGATCATCCCACAAAGTAAATATTTGCCAACAAAACAAGCTGTCCGCTCTCTGTTATCAATTGCCAACACAAATAACTAGTAGTAGCTGGTTCTATTACATCTGAATCACATAGATTAACTGATGACACCAGTAGTACGAACACGCATTATTATGAGGTAGCTGGATCACACGAGACAGTACTAGGACTCACACAGACGAAGTTTAGACAGCCTTATACAGAAATAGATTCCTTACCGCCAATCCCTGCTGCAAACAAACCCCATGGATCTGATCGGGCGCAGTTGTACTACTCCTCGAGCTCGTGGATGAAGTTTTGGATCTCATCGAAGGCCTTGTCCTCCTCAAGGCGCTCGATTTCGAGCTCAGCAAAGCCGGTGTCCTTGAACTGCTGGACGGCCCTCTTGCGGCTTTCAAGATAAGCCTGATGGCGAGCGGCAGCCCTATTTAGGGTGATGCGCATCATGGGATGCATGCGATCGAAATCGCTGGGTGGTGGGTAGGGCGGGGAAGGGGTGTATTCCTCCAGATGCCTCACATCAACCGCGTCCAGCTTCAGCTTCACCGTCTTCCACTTCAAACCCGGCTCCTCCTCCTCCAGCAACTCCTCCTCCGTCACCTCCAATATCTCTTCCAACGTGCGATCCGGCACCACCGCCTTCGCCTTCTTCTTCGATCCGGCAGCAGCGTCGTGCGGCTCTTTCTCGTCGTCGTGCTTCAAGTTGATGAGCTTCTTCGGCACCTTCTTCCTCTTCTTCCATCCGGCGGCGGCGTGTGGCTTCTCGTCGTCCTTGTTGGTTCTCTTCTCCTCCTTCATCGATCCGGCCGGCTCCAGAAGCTCTAGGGATTGTTGCGGCGGCGGCAGTGTTGGAGTTTTTTTTTTTTAGGGCAAATCACAAGAGCTTTATTAACTTACGACAGAGTTACAATCCTTGGATAAAATCCCCATTAACCAGTCCGGGGTGTACCCAACACACGACCACACGACTACATCCGGCGGTGTTGGAGTTGGACCGGCTAATGTGCACGTCGATCGTCAACGATGGAAACATGCATGCAACGCAAGCAAAGCCCTCATATAATCTGCATTGGATGTTGCGGCGGCGGCCTTGGACCGGCCTGCTCACCGGGACTAATGGGCCAAGCCTTCCTCGACGGGCCCAAGTCTGTTAACACGGAAAGCTGATGAATGCATCGTAAAACAGATGAAGTTGAAGCCTCTTGTCACCTTCTTACCAGTCCAGTCCTGCTTCTTACATACGTGGAGTAAATAACCTCAAAAAAAAAAAAACTTACGTGGAGTAAAGATTTGGTTGCATGGATACGTTTGTTTGAGCATATATGCGCAGGTCGCCTTTAAAACGATCGTTTGTCTTTTCTGTCTCGGCCAGTGTCTCTCTAATCCAGCATGATCGAACGACCATATGTAGGTAGGTGCTAGTTACTGCAAAAGATCTGCACTTGAGTTCTGTACAGATACGTGCTATTGGTTAGTGCGGGATTCCCATGAGAATTTGGCATTGCCACTAGTGATGATACAGAGCAAGCCTGTAAATAATGCAACCTGAACAGCTATGCAGGACAAATCGACAATTATAGCACACCTTTATTTATCTATTTAATAGGAGATCATTGAAGAAGGGGAGGGGGGGGGGGGGGGGGGGGGGACGTTAAATACCAACAACTGGAACGATTGAGTTTTGCAGGAAACAGATCAACAACTGGTGGGTGGTACATAAACAAGACAATGCAGCAGTTTCATTCATGATGACCGATCACCATATCCTCAAGATGGACAAGTGTAGCATGCACAATGTGAATCACTAAGAAGGGCATTTGTCATTTACATTATTGCTCGTAATCCTTGTAAGTACGGAGTGGGAGTCAAAATTTCCCCTTTCAACGGTACAAGCTTTGAATAGGGAAATTTCTGATCATACACCACTTTTACTTAGTACGGGAGATGGAACTCATAGCAAGAAGCAACCATTGTTCAAATTTGAGCTTGGTTGGCTGCTAAGAGACGGTTTTTTGGAGTTGGTTGTCAATGTATGGAAAAAAGAAAATAAAGGGAAAACACCTCTACAAAAGTGGCAAGCTAAAATTCAGCGTCTTAGACAATTCCTAAGAGGATGGGCTAAGAATGTGAGTGGTACCTATAAGAAGGAAAAAGAGGATTTAATTAGAAAGACGGATGAATTAGACAAAAAGGCCGAGGCTCAACCTCTTAGTAACGCCGAACGTGATTTAAAGCATTGCTTAAAAGAAAGGTTAGCACACCTTTTGAGGGAAGAGGAGATGAAATGGTACCAAAGAGCCAAAACAACTAAGTTGTTATTTGGCGATTGCAATACTAAGTATTTTCAATTGGTGGCCAATGGTAAACATAGGAGGACTAGGATCTTTCAACTCGAACAAGAGGAGGGGCTTATAGAAGGTGATGAAAACTTAAAGCGTTACATCACTAACTATTACAAAGGTCTATTTGGAGCTCCAGAACAGAACAACTTTTCCATGGTTGAATCCATTAAGGATGACATCCCTCAGGTCTCGGATATGGAAAACGAAATCCTCACTTGTGAATTCTCGGAAGTGGAAATTAAAAAAGCCATATTTCAAATGGAACATAACAAAGCGCCGGGACCGGATGGTTTCCCCGCTGAGTTCTATCAAGTGTTCTGGGAAATAATTAAAGATGATCTTGTGGCTTTATTTCGGGAATTTCACAAAGGCGATCTCCCTCTTTTTAGCCTCAATTTTGGTATTATTACACTTTTACCGAAACAAAAGGAAGCCACTCAAATTCAACAATTCAGACCCATTTGTCTCCTAAATGTGAGTTTCAAAATCTTCACCAAGGTTATGACCAATAGAATAGCTCTAGTAGCTCAGAAGGTCATCAAACCGTCTCAAACAGCGTTCATGTCGGGAAGGAATATTATGGAGGGTGTAGTAATCCTGCACGAAACCATTCATGAGATGCATAGGAAAAAGTTAGATGGGGTAATTTTAAAATTGGATTTTGAAAAGGCCTATGATAAGGTCAATAGGTCCTTTCTTCAACAAACATTGAGGATGAAGGGATTTTCACCTGTATGGTGTAAATGGATTGACCAAATTGTAAGAGGTGGTAGCGTTGGTATCAAGGTTAATGATGACATTGGTCATTATTTTCAGTCCAAAAAAGGGCTCAGACAGGGAGATCCCCTTTCTCCGGTCCTTTTTAATTTAGTGGCTGATATGTTGGCAATTCTAATAGATAGAGCCAAGTCTAGTGGTAAAATTTTTGGGGTCATCCCCCACTTAGTGGAAGATGGCCTCTCAATTCTACAATATGCAGATGACACCGTTCTTTTTATGGAACATGATTTGAGCCATGCAAAGGACCTTAAGCTAGTCTTAAGTACCTTTGAGCAACTATCGGGACTTAAAATCAATTTCCATAAGAGCGAAATATTTTGTTATGGCAAGGCCAAGGAATTCGAGCAGGAATATGTTCAACTTTTTGGTTGTGACACTGGGTCCTTTCCTTTCAAATACTTAGGTATACCAATGCATCATAAGAAATTATCTAATAAAGACTGGATAGTAATCGAAGAAAAATTCCAAAAAAAACTTTGTAGTTGGAAAGGAAAACTTCTCTCGGTAGGAGGGAGACTTGTTTTGATTAATTCAGTCCTAACAAGTCTAGCTATGTATATGCTTTCTTTCTTTGAGGTTCCTAGGGGTGTGATACGAAAATTGGATTATTACCGGTCTAGATTTTTTTGGCAATGTGATGATAACAAAAAGAAGTACAGACTCGCTAAGTGGAGTGTACTTTGTAGGCCAAAAGATTATGGGGGACTGGGAATCCAGAATTTGGATACTCAAAACAAGTGTCTTCTAAGTAAATGGCTTTTTAAGCTTGTTAATGAAGAAGGTGTTTGGCAAGATCTTCTAAGAAAGAAATACTTGTCACAAAAGACCTTAACACAAGTGCAAAAAAAGTCGGGGGACTCGCAATTTTGGTCTGGACTGATGAAAGCGAAAGATCAATTTTTGGCTGGTGGATCCTTTCTAGTGAAGGACGGTTCGCAAGTTAGATTTTGGGAAGACACTTGGATTGGTGACAAACCCCTTGGGATAGCTTATCCAACTCTCTATAATATTGTAAGAAGAAAAAATGCCACTGTTGCACATGTTCTAAGTAATACACCTCTCAATGTATCTTTTAGAAGAGCGTTGGTGGGGAGTAATTTAGATGCGTGGCATGAGCTCGTGACACAGGTAGTTTCAGTTCACCTTTCCGAGGAAAAAGATAGCTTCGTATGGAATTTACATAAAAGTGGCAAATTTTCGGTGAACTCAATGTATTTGTTCCTGATACAGGATGGAGTTATACCGGTTAAAAGTCCTCTTTGGAAACTCAAAGTACCACTGAAAATTAAAATTTTTCTTTGGTATTTGCTGAAAGGTGTCACACTAACAAAAGACAATCTTGCGAAGAGAAATTGGCAAGGAAGTCTCAAATGTTGTTTTTGTAGTTCAGTTGAAACAATACAACATTTATTCTTTGATTGTCATTTTGCTAGGTTTATTTGGAATACCGTGCATATCACTTTTGGAATTCATCCTCCGTCTAGCTTCTCTAATATGTTTGATTCTTGGCTAAATGGTGTTAAACCAAAGCTTAAAAATCAGATTTTAGTAGGGGCATCGGCTCTTTGTTGGGCTATGTGGCTGAACAGAAATGATATGGTATTCAATCATGCTAAACCAAACACTTCTTTGCAGGTTATTTTCAGGGCCACATATTGGATCAGGCAATGGGCCTTGTTTCATAAGGAGGAAGACAGAGCTAGCTTGAAGGATGGCTGCAGATTCTTGGAAACCATTATCATGGAGGTCTTTTCTAAGTTTGGCTGGAAGTTTAGGAATAGAATTGAAGCATAGCTTTGGTTCTCTTCAGTTATCGTTGGTACTCGTTAGTGCTTGGTTGTTTAAATCTCAGTTTGGGTGTGAGCGTAATTGCTCCTTGTAATGAATGAATTGATGTGTACACTTCTCTTGAAGGTGTAGAGGCTGGGACCTTGTTCCATTATCTAAAAAACATTATTGCTCGTGATTGATCTAGAGCATTTACCATATCATCATTTGTCATTTACTTAATTGATGTAGTGCAAAGTAACTAGTGTCGGCAGCTAGCCTTAATCTAATCCCATACCAAAACTAAGGGAAACCTATATATGATGATGCTGATGATCTCTACAGGTCGTCCTCCTCGTCATCGGTGACCTCCACTTGAATCTCAGCGTAGCCATTGTCCTCGTACTCCTTGATAATCCTCTCGTGCTCATCCCAAGCTGCCTTTCGCTCGGCGATAGTTGAGTCAAAGAAATGTCTGAGCAAATAATCCGGCTCATAGACGGGTTTGAAGGGCTGGGGAGGGGGGTTCCTCTTCAGGCGCTCGACATATTCCTTGCCCAACCTCACTGTCACCTTCTTCTTCCTCTTCAGGTGATACGACAAGGACGCAAAGTACTCCCGCATAGGGCTGTAAATAGGTGCCCCTTAGGGTAACCTCCGACCCTCTTTAGTTCAATCAAATGAACTAGATTTCTAAAATGAGAGCTCATTTTAGAAATCTAGTTCATTTGAGCTCATTTTAGAAATCTAGTTCATTTGATTGAACTAAAGAGGGTCGGGGGCGACCCTAAGGGGCAGCAATTTGCACCCCTACTCCCGCATCTCGTCGAAGGACATGCGCGGCCTCTCCTGCATCTCGTTGTTGGATCCGGCCTTCACCTCCATCTCATTCTCCACGTCGACCTTGCTGGGATTCTTCAGCATCGAATCCTTGTTAATGGTTGTTTCCTCCTCATCTCCTCCTGCAGAGAGCGGCACGTGCCCTTCATCGCTCGGCCCGGCGCCGCCCTCATTGTCCGGCCTGATCTGCTCGAGCTGCCGCAGCACCTCCCGGGCGTCGGGCCTCACTGATGGCGACGGGTCGACGCAGTGCAGCGCGAGCTTGAGCGTGTCCATGAGCTCGTCGGCGACATTACCGGCGGCGGCGTCGCGCATGAGCTCGAGGTCGAACACCTCGCTGGTCCCCTCCTCCTTGACGATGGATGCCACCCACTGCGGCAGGTCCATGCCGTTGGTGCTGTCGGCGGGGGACTTGCCCGTCAGCAGCTCCAGGATGATGACGCCCAGGCTGTACACGTCCGTCTTGGCGTTCGCCTTCTTCAGCTTCGACAGCTCCGGCGCGCGGTAACCCAGTGCGCCCGCCGCCGCCAGCACGTTGGAGTTGGCCGCCGCCGTCATGAGGCGCAACAGCCCGAAGTCGGAGATCTTGGGGTTGTTCTGCTCGTCCAGGAGCACGTTGTTGGCTGTCAGGTTGCCGTGGATGATGCTCATGTTGTCGTGTAGGTACGCCAGTCCGCGGGCCGTGCCCTTGGCGATGATCATCCGTGTCGCCCAGTCCACCGGCGTGTTCGGGGCGCGAGCTGAATGGCAAGGATGCAAGCGTCAGTACAAGATCATCAGAGTTTCAGGTTCACAAGTGGCACAACAGCTTGAGAGTTTCAGTTTCAGAAAAGTGTTAGAGTAAACAGTTCACAAACGTTCTGAAATATAAGCATTGAAAGTTTAGTAGGAACAAATCAGTTAACAAGACATTTCAAGCTATGATTGATTAATGCAGATACAAATCAGTTGAGGACGACTTCTCATGGATCAATTCGCCTTTATTTGGGTAGCAACTGTCTAAAATCAGCATTTTCAGTTCAGAACTCAGAAGTGTTGCAACCTGAGTTGCTGTTTCAGTGTGTAATTGCAGAGTTTCAGTTCAGAACTCTGAAGGGCACTGAATTTAAAGGAATGCAAGATTGGTACAAATTTATCAAGACATCACAGTAAGTTTGAAGAACAATGATAGACAAGTACTGAATTTGAATGTTTAATTCGTCAGTTGTGACGGCCCAAATTTGCACAAATCCCTACTTCTAGTTTCTCTTTCACTGATTCAGGCAATGCAAGTTCAGTGTTACTACTGAACTTGAGATGCTCTGAACTAATATAAGACTCTTCAGATATCCTAACTGACACAAGGAGTTCATTTTTGTAGCTTAATCAAAATATCAGCAGTTTTCAGTTCTACATGCTAACAGTAAACCACATGACATAGTACATAGTAGAGTAACAGTTAAGCACATGAAGCAGAGCAAGAAACAGAACAAAAAAACAGAGAGGAGAAATGTTACCGTGTAGCAATGCGGAGAGGCTGCCGTTGGGCATGTAATCGAAGACGAGTACCTTATCCCCCTTTGGCCCCAGGTAGTAGGCCCTGAGCGCCAGCAGGTTGGGGTGCCGGATCTTGCCGAGCACCGCCGCCTCGGCGTCGAACTCCTTGTGTCCCATGTTGATCGTCCCCCTGAGCCGCTTCACCGCCACAAGGCTGCCGTCCTCGAGCATGGCCTTGTACACCGTCCAGTAGGTGCTCCTCCCCATGATCTCCGCCGTGGCGTCCAGCAGGTCCGCCGTGAACACCCGCGGCCCGTCGAACTGCACCAGCTTCCCGATCTTCCTTTCTGCTTGGTTGTAGTGCTTTACCAGAAGCCACACGATGGTCATAAGCTCGCCGCCATTACCGAGCTCCCTGGCATGGGAGTCTCGAGGGCAATTCTCCGCTGCATAAAGCATCATCTCCACCCACACCTCGAAGATGACTTCCAACGTTTTAAGCCTATCCAATTCGAGGTCGAGGAGCTGAGTAGCGAGACCGGCTGCACACGCCAACGACGAGCTGCCACGAAATGTCTCAAGGTTCCCATCCGACTCCGCCTGAAGGGTCTGTAAATTAATTCATTAATTTACTTATTGTTTAATAATCATGAATTAAATAATTCAACCCTAATATGCTAATCCTAGGAAATATAGTAATGAACTAGATTGATGGACAACATGAATTGATCAAATTACAAATTTTATTTTCTTTATAAAAAAAATTATTATTACAAATCCATCACAATTTATTTTTTCTGAAATTACCCTTACTAATAGCTATTAGTAGCAGATTTTCAAAATTAAATCTAGACCGTCGGATCAAACTAATGGCAAACTGATGGCCATTATTTTGGACCGTAAAACTGCTCATTATTTTTTACGAGGAAAGCACATACTAATAATTATCATATATACGTACCAGCCCATTATAGGTCCATCCGTGACGCAGTGCCTCGCCAAGCTCCTCACTGATCCCGGAGGAGCAGTCCGGGCCTTCATGGTGGAACAATTTCTTAAGTATGCAGCACTTGTTCCACCAGCTCCCGGAAGATGCCCTCACATGATCATCCTGCAGGAATTCCTTGAGCTCCTTGGAGGCGTTAAGATGTACGTAACGGCGTTCACGGCCAGGTAGCATGTTGGGTTTTGCCACCAGCAGGAACATCATGTAATTGGATAGCACCCTTGTAGCCTCAACAAGCTCTATGTCGTAGTTAGGGGCCGTGGAATATTGCGAGATGAAGATATGAGTTGCAATATGCCAGATGACGATGCTCTCGTCAAACATAGCGTCTTTCACAGCCCATTGAGCAATGCCGGCGAATGCCCCTTTCTTTTCTAGGGTAAAGCGGCCTCTCGTGTCCACTGCGCATTGAGCAATATTGCCATCCAGCAGGCATTTCTTCAGCAGTCCCTTGAGTCCAAGCATGGACAAAGATTGGGTGCCGGATAAAGTGCCTGAGAAGTTCAGCTTGTCCCAGGAGTCCTTCAGCCCTAGCTTGGCCGCCAGCCTGCTCACTAGGTCGGTCCTGTCCCGGGTGGCTAGATGGAGCAAGTTGTACTGGCCCATGGTGCCTCGGCGCCACAGCCTCCTGCTCGCCAGCTTCAAATGCTCGCGAAGTGGAAAGAGCACTCGGAGATGCAACCTAACGCTGAGAAGGAAGCTAGCACGGGGGGGGGGGGGGGGGGGGGAGGCCCTCTCTCTGTACTCCACCTCCTTGCTGAGAAGGAGAGTACTACATGTCCAGGTAGACAATACCGCCCTACAGGCTGATATGATCTCAAGGACAAGAGGAACCGCCCTACAGAACGTAAGAGATGACTACGTCTGCCCTGCTGTACCCTCCATTATTCCCTCCTCTGACGCTGAGCTGAAAGAAGCACAAGGCAGCCGATGTGCCAACCATCGAGATGAAGTGGATCCAGAAGCCATACCATGTGTGGATCACTGGCGCCTTGGTGTACAGAGTGTCATACAACAGCGACAGCTCCATCTCCACCAGCTTCAACATGTCCTCCTCTCTCACCGACACACCCCAGGCTAAGTTGAAAACTCCCTTAATGTTGGCATCGTCGAAGAGGAACCGCCTGCATGTGGGCAAGTAAGCGTGCGCTCGTAACAGGATGGCCTCGACATCTATGTACTGATCTCTCCGACGTATTTCTTCATCGTCGTCCAGTTCCAGGTTCACCACGTCATCCGTCATCCTATCGCTAGATCTGCAGGTCTTGTTGGCACACCTGAGCGCCCATGTCCTCTCGCCATACTTGGCAAGGCCGGCGACGAACATGGATACCGAGGCCAGCGTGAGCAAGGTGCCCCCACTGCCAGCATGGTAGAACTTGTAGAGGACATAGACAGCTCCGATAGCCTGCACCACAAGGGTCTGCAGGTGGCGCAGCCACAGGCGGTTGTCCTCCAGCGCGTAGGCGGTGATGTTGTGCGGCCCGCCCAGGTGCAGCAGCAGGAACGGCGCCCAGAACGCCGCCAGCCGGGCGTGCTCGCCGCCAGCAGTGATGGATAGGTGGCCCAAGGCGAAGATCGCCGTGGAGTTTGCCGGCTGGTACGCGGACCAGACGGCGACCGTCTTCCAGGCGGAGAGGCCACGCCGCCGCATCTCGCCAAAGATGAGGAGCAGCACCTGCAGGGACAAGCTCCCAAGCACCAGGATCTGGATACCCCATTCCGTCCACAGCCACAACAGCCACAACAGCCACATCAGACGCGGCTCCTCTCCGCCTCGCCTCGATCCTCAAAAAGCAACACTAGCACGACGGTGTGGCATGCTAGTCGCTGGACGGCGGCGCACGCCGCACCGTCGAGCGCCACTCCACGCCCTCGACGAGGGATAATAAGCTGCGCGGACTAATTCTGGCGGCGCCGCGTTTCTTAGCGTCCATGGCATCGAGCTCTTCCCCGCTCTGCGTCTCCGGCGAGCTGACGTCGGCCACAGCGCACATTCGGGAAAAAAATTGTCTGCGGACGGTCCGCATTTGTGCGTTTTGCGGTCCCTATCCCGATTGCCGTTGCGTTGAGATCGGACGGAGAAACATGCGGACTCGGATGGGGTCTCTCCAAGTCACGATATATAGCAGCTCGGCTTAAAGAAGAACACCAGCCATTGGCTCGAGACTCGGCTTCGACAACTGAAAGGAAAAAGAACCGACGAAAACCAAAGAAGCTAGAAGACGGCGCTGCCATAGCTCTCGCTCGACGGAAGCGAAAACTGACGAGATTGTCTTCTCCTTTCTCGGCCATTGGAATATCATATGCGTCCTGCCATTAGAATCAACATGGTAATTCATCAACCGCAATTGTTAGCAAAAAAGGAGTAGCGGGAAAATAGAAGAGAACCTTTACGGTGCACCATACTACTTAGAGTTAAGAGTGATATAAGTGTAATCTGATCGTCCATTGATACGGGTATTATGGTAATTGTTCTACTAATTCCCAACGAATCGGTACGCAAAATCAACAGATGCGAAACAGGGCGCCGCCGTCGGACCACACACGACGTCGCCACCGGTTAAGAGCCGATGAGGTTGTAACACCCCAAAATTTCAAAGCATTCTAAAAAGGAATAAAAACCACTCCAAATTTAAATTTTTGTCCAACTCTTACCTCACCATGAATTTTCAAAAACAAAATGCACTAAATAAATTAAAACCTAGTTAGAATATGAAATTTACAAATATTAAAATAGTGCTTAAGTGTTTGCTTCCATTAAAAGTCACTAAAAGTTTGAACTTTTGAATTTTTGCAACAAACTAAAATAATTGTTTGATTTAACTTTAGCGAATCCACCTTGAATTTAAAAACTTTCGGATTTAAAACTTGCACAAACTTCATCATATGCATTTTAGATTTCCTTGTGTTTATTTTGTGTTTGCTCTGTTTAAATTCCCTTTTCAAATTTGAATCTCCATTCAAATTTGATTAAATTCAAAGTCCAGGAAATGAAAAAGGCTTTTCTTCCTTCTTGGGCCGCAGCCCCTCTTCCTCTGGCCCAGCACCAGCCAGCCTGCCAGCCCACCTCCTCTCTCCTTGTCTCACTGACGAGCGGGCCCCGTCCGTCAGCCTCCTCTCCCTCCTCCAGCCAGCGCAGGGGCGCCCATGCCGTCGCCATGTGAAGCTCGTCGGCTCGACGTCACCGCCACGAGAGCCTCGCGCCGTTCCATCCCATCGACGCCGCTGTAGCCATCCCAAACCGTCGTCAGAAGCATGGCCGCCCATCCCCTGCCGTCGTGTCGCGTCGCCAGCTGCACAGGACGACCGGCGACCGGAGACCGACGACCGGAGACCGGCTTCCAGCCTCCCTCTCGCTCCCTCCTGCTATAAAACCGAGCGCGCGGACCTCCTCTCTCTCCCCGAGCCCACAGCACCCCTCCTCGCCCAGCAGGCCGCCTCAATTTCTCTCTGCTCCCCTTCTTCTTCATCGCCGGCCACCGCCCGATTCGGCCTCCCCGACGACGACCTCGCCCGTCGCCCCCTCAATCCAGCGCCACGAGCCTCTCCTCCCTCACCCGCGCCCCTCCGCGCAGCACGGGAAGCACCGGAGCGCTGCTCCACCGCGCGCGGCCGCACGCCGCCGCGCGAGCTCGCCGCCAGCCACCTTCCCGGCCGCGTCCTGGACACCCCGTGCGCGCACGCGCTTCGCCACATCTCCGCGCACCTCCCCGGCCTACACAAACTCGACGCCTCGCGCCCAACGTCCACTTCGCTTCGCGTCGCCTCCGGGCGCCGCCGTCGCCGCGCACCGCGCCCGTCCGCCACCGCGCGCGCCCCGGCCTCCTCTGTCGACGCGACCTCGCCACCTAGCTCCGCGTCGGCGTGACGCATCCTCCAGCCCTCTGCTTCGCCCCGCTCCGCCACCGGAGTCCCCGCTCCGTCGAACGCCGCCGCCAAGCTCCGCCTCCCGTCGTCGCAGACGCGTCTCCACCCGCCCGCGACGTCCACGTGTCCCCGCGGTGAGATCTCCTTCCCCTCCTCTCTCTCCCGGGACTTACCGCGTCAATTTTGGGCCACCGGAGCGCCAGAATGGCGAGCTCCGGCGAGCCCGCGCCTGGCACCGCCGCGCCCGTGGTCTCCGGCCACCGCGCAGGCAACCGGAGCCACCACAGCCGTCCAATCCGCCACCAACGGCCACGATTAGATCCATTCTTACCCCTTCGTTTCATAAAATCTTGGCCGCCCATTTAAAATCCGACGGCCCAGATCATCCCGGTCCACCACGGACCCATGGACCGCACCCCCTGCCCCGGTCCACAGAGCCCGTGGACACGGTCCATGGCTTTTCCAATTGGAAAATAAATCAGGAAAATCCAGAAAATCCCCAGCCCCTGTACTTTTACAGATAAGTCCCTGAACTTGTGGCTAATTCTGTTTAGGTCCTGTCTTTTTACAGAAACGACCTTATACTTTTCTGTAATTACATTTTAGCCCCTGTCTTTTTACACCAAAGCCCCTAAACTTTTCCATAATTACAGATTGGTCCCCAAAACCTTCTGTAATTACTTTTCAGTCCCTAAAACCTTTCTGTAATTATAGGTATGCCCTCGGTATATTTCTGTAATTACAAGTAAGCCCCTAGAACCTTTAAATCTTTATATCTTTTCAACCGTAACTCCGTTTTGGGCGATTCTTGCGCCCATGCGTTCGTAGAAATGCGTAGTACCCTTTGGTACTACTCTTGGAGCTCTAGAATGGACCAGCAAGCCATCAATACCATATAATCCTCCATCTTTTAATGTTCTCCCGTATCGCCAATTTATGCAACGTAAATCTTGCACGTTGTAGCTACCAGCTTCATCGTGTAGCGATGAACCTAACAAATTCCGCAAAATCTTTTCTCCTTAAATCCTAGTACCTATCACTTCGCAACACATCTCACTCCAACCTTGTACGTCGCACGTACACCCTGACTCGCTAGCATGGAACCTACCCAATTCTTCGTGTCGCATCGCTCCAAAACCTTTTACCCTAAATCCCATGTCGGTAAATCATGTGATGTCGATCTCGCACATCAATGCTCGTTCATCTTTTGGCGACGAGCTTATCCAAGCTCGTCGTACCGCTCTATATCATAACCTAGCAACCTCTTTCATCGCAACTCTTTTACAACCCAACTCTATCTCAACTATCACTTCATCAACCTTAACCTATTGACTACCCTCGACCCCTACCAAGCTTTGTTATTTATTATTATTTTCGTATTCATGTGGTTCTTTCATTAGAGCTTATTGGATTTATTGTTCGTTGTTATTTTAATTGCTGGTTGATCTTAATCAGTTGATCCTTGTCCTTTATTTGCAACCGTGCACTCATGTCATGCATAATCACGTACACGTGCCATCGTCATGCGCTTAGCTCATGACAAATAACTAGTGAATAATCTTAGTAATTAATCAATTTAGTAAGTAATTAATAGTTAATCACCATTAGTTAATACCCTAACCTAAAAAGGTAATTAAAGTGACACACTTGCACTTGTACGTTTGTTGCGTGAACCTTTATATAGGTTACGACCTATATAAAGCCGTAATGCTGCCAATGTACATCTAACACGCATGCACACGCCCTTTCCACCTACACCTACCCGCATGCATTTATCATGGTTTAGCATCTCTCATTTACATCAAAAGCCCTAGTGCTCGATGCATCACCCCTAATAGCCCCTCTTAAGATAATAAGCTCCTCCTAAAGTAAAACCTAATGCATCATACATGATTTGTGCCTTTGGCTTATATCGGTGTTCTATTGGTTCTTATTGAAGTTAATTGGATCTTGTGTGGTTCTTCTCGATCTTTATTTCCTTTGCGGTAGTTTGTTTATACGGTATCTTTTATACGCTAGATTACGCGAGATTCGGGGAAGAACTAAAGGAAGATCCAGAAGATACAAGCTTCAAGGACGAGCTTCGACGAAGGACTTGAAGACATCGACCTCGACATACGAGTCAGAAGATACAAGCTTCTAGGAAGGACCTGAGGACCCGGATTACGAGGACGTGAAGAAGAAGACTAATTAGTGAAGGCAAGCTCTACATCTCCTTGATCATGATTGAACCTACTGTTCTCGCAATGCACCTATAGAGCCTACTCTAGTATTATGCATTACTTGTTATTTTACTGCTTGTGTAGCTATGGACCTACTTGCTCATTGATATTGATGTCGGTTACTTAGGCGTTAATATCTGAATCCTTGTTTACCCCTTTGTTTACCGGTCACCTTGTTAACCCTAGGATAGTTCCATCATTTCTATGATGGCACTTTTACCTTGCTACTAGAATGCTTAGGACCCCTGCAATGTTTATACATTGCTACACCTTACACACATATATGTTTTACAACTGTGTTAAATGAGTTTGGTGGTGTGTGTGATATAATGGGTTTGGGAGTAGCACAACTGTGTTAGGTGATGATGCTGATGGTGGCGGTGATGATGGGATGGGTTGGATTGCGGGCAAGGCCACTAGTGAATGGATGTTGTTGTTATAGGCCCCTAGTGTGGGATATGGTGCTTGCCCGGCCATATAAGGACCGGTTCTGACGCCCGTAACATAATGATTTCTCGTACAACCACGGAACCCGTAATGGGAAGGACTTACCCTACCTTCTTGGTGCCCACTGCAAGAACCATCGGAAGGCCAGTCGGGCAACGGGGGACCAGGAGAAGACGCGGGGGAGTACAATTAACCGCGGTCTGGCTTGACACAGGGGAGTTACCCGCAGCCTTGCTCGGGGGAGTGGTTACCTATTTGTCAAATAAGCCCCTGGGCGCGTCCCGTGGTGGAATTGTGGGGACACTCGGAGGAGATGGATTAAGCGTTATGTACCCCCTTGCAAAGGGTGCATAGCCCGTGGGAAAAGATGTACAAACTCTGCAGAGTGTAAAATTCATCCGGATGGACGTTGTCACGGCATATGACACATTATTGTTGCGCACGTATGGATTAGCCACTTCTCTCTCTCCTTGGCGTGTGAGTGGGTTGAAGTCAGCCCGTGTTTTGGAAGTGATGGCAAGTGTGCCGGGCCGGTATGACCCTTGAGGTCAGAAGGCCCAACTAAAACTTTGGAACTGGCGGGAAAGCTCCATACTCCCCCAGGGCCAATCAACTAAAATATTGACAATTAATTCCCTGTTTTATCTATGAATCCTTGTCTTGCTTTAGTGAACCCTGCATAAAGCTTGCTATGCTGCAAATAAACCATATAGCCTCTTCCTTGCTAAGACCAAGTATGCATGTATATATACCCTTGTGTAGTGTAGGGCTTGCTGAGTACCTTATGTACTCACGCGTTTGCGTTTGTTGGTTTAGTAGGGGAAGACTTCGTAGAAGACGACGACGTTTGGGTTTTCGGTTCTGCATCTCAAGAGTGCTTGTGGCTTTGGGCCAAGCTTTCCGCTGTCTGCTTCACCGTTAGTTGGTTGGTTGGACTTGGATATTTCCTTGTCGTACCGCCACTAAGGGTTCTATATCTCAGGTATTACGCTTATTTACCAAGTCGAAGTATGCTTTTGATTATCATATCTGTGTTTTTGTGCGTATCAGCTACTGATCCAGGGACTGATACAGGATGCACAACATATTCCAGAAATGTGGTATGACAGAGTGGTATCAGAGCAATACTTGCCTGTAGAACGAAAACCTAGGATTTGTCACGCTCGAAAATGACTATTTTCAAAACTAGTTGCAAAACCTCTCCATAATAACTTTTCCCCTCTTGTTATAAACCCCTTGCTTCCTTTTGTCCCTCAAGAAGAAGTATCTGATTTGGAAATGTCTGTGTACAGGAATGTTCAACCCAATGGACAATGAGGACTATGTGACCGTAGAAGTGGAAGGCAACCTATACCAGGTTTACCGTGCACCGGATATGGTTCCCAGACAGAAGAACAAGGCCAAAGCTACTAAGGGCACCAGACCACCGAGGACGTGCTTCTATTGTCATAACCCTGGACATAAGATTGCCAATTGCTCCTACCGTGAGTTCAATGAAGCAAGAGCTACGGTTACCTACAGAAAGAATGAAGTACCTCAAGTCCCAGCACCACCTGCACAGATCCGATCTGCAGTATACCAAGAACGTCAAGAGCAAGAAGCTTGGAATGACATGGATGACAAGTACCTGTCACCTCCTGTTCGCACAAGTGTACTGGCAAGGCTGAATAATCTGAAAGAGTCAGTCAAGAAGACCAATGAAGAGATCGAGGATCTCACCAAGCTACTGCACCCAAGAGCCACCAATGAAAGATGCAACAAGAAGAGAAAGAACGCCATACAAGGATCTGGTCACGTTAAGTCTGAAAAGCTCAAGAAGCCCAGGATCGCAGCAAAGGGACATGCCTTTCATCAACTGACTGATATATATGAAGGCTCAAGCAGTGCAAATCTGCCACCCGTGGTCAACCGCAAGGTACCACGAGCAAACCAAAAATGCTATTCCTGCCAAAAGCATGGGCACTTTATCGCAGATTGCCCCGAATTCCTCGGGCAAGGAAACAAGGATGGCAGTAACTAGTACCAAAAGACTGCAATCCTCAAGGCAACAGAGTATGTCAAGAATGCAGACATGCCACCTGTGCCAAGATGTCCAGAATAAGTCCCCGTGAAGGAGGCCTCGGAAGAATGTTATCACTTTCACGAATGGCAGTTATCATAAGGATGTGATATCCGTACTTGTAATCCGAAGAATCTAAGTTGTGCTAGAGATGTAATTCTTTTTGTAAGCAATAAAAGTACCAGTAGTGCTATGAAATAATGTCTTGAGCCACCCTCAGAACAAAAATGAAGTGCAAGTTCGGAAAGTCAACCTTCTGAAATGCAATGATCGTGAATACTTGTGCCTGGTTAACTCCAAACGCCAAGTCAATGAAGCCCTCCAATGCAGAAGCGTGAGCAATGGAGTTTCTTTACCGACCAAATCATATGACCTTCTCGATTCCTTTTGGTCACGGATTACTGGTCGAGTTTTGAGGACAATCAAGATCGATAGTCAACATACCCTCGAGCCTTAAACCACGTTTGTAGTACGATCACACCCGAAGCCACAACAAATAAATCACGTTGTTTGTGTGATTCGATGTTTTCTTTTTGTAGTATTTGGCTCCTTATTTCTTGATTGTGTGCTCTTTACCTAATCAAGTCAAACAATGTAATAACATAACAACAGCCTAAAGTAGCAGCTTAACAACAGCTTAAGACCAAAACCCCCACCTAACCCATGCCTGAATCCCTGTTGCTGAAAGCAGGATGCCGCCGAAGAAGTCTGCCAGAACTCAGAACCGCCAGAAGCGCAAAGCAAAAGCACCTAAAAGACCTGGCACCGGTGGAAGAACTGCAAGAGATGGGACTAACAAAAGAAAGAAGCCAGCTACCCAACAACGTCGTGAAGCAAGCCAAAGAGCACCCACCGCAGTCCATGACCAGGAAACTGAGGCAGAACGCCATGAAGAAGAACAAATCAACCCAGAGATCATCGATAATGACAATCACGATAGCAATGTCACTCCTCAGCCGCCACCAGTCAACTTTGCAGAAGTGATAGCCAAGCAGACTCAGCTCCTGGAAGTAATTTCTCAAGCACAACCAAGCAGTTATGGGACCAATTCCAAGATAGCAGAGTTTCTGAAGCTCAGGTCACCTGTCTATAACAGCACAGATGATGACCCGTTAGCTGCTGATGATTGGCTCAAAAACGTCACCAAGAAGCTTGATGTAGTCGCAGCCAGTGATCAAGAGAAAGTGATGTTATCCACTCACCAACTAGTTGAAGTTGCTGCAGAATGGTGGGATAACTTCAAAGAAATAGTCGTAGACCAAGATGGAATTACATGGGATGTATTTCAGCAGGCCTTTCGTGAATATCACATTCCAGAAGGAATCATGGACATAAAGGCAGACGAATTCCGTAATCTGAAGCAGGAATCTTTGACAGTGAATGAGTACATCAGAAAGTTCATGAAGCTAGCCAGATACGCCCCAGACGAGGTCAACACTGATAAGAAGAAGCGAGACCGATTTAGAAAAGGTCTTAACCATACCCTGAAAGTACAGCTGGTCACTCACATCCACTCGGATTTTAACACCCTGATGAACCAAGCCATTTTACTTGAAGGTGCACTCATAGATCAGGAAAATGACAAAAGCCACGAGACCCGGTCATATGAGTCAAAGGAGGAATATGAAGAACAGGAATGGAGACCTTCCCAGAAGCAAGTTCCGCAGTATCAAAAGGCTAAACAATACCGCAGCTTAGAAGCTAATCAGCAACAACCAACCCAGATGCATCCCAATCGAAATGCAACAAACCAACTAAGGAGCAAGACTCGTGTCTCTCGGCCACCTAACACAACCAGAGCATGCCACCATTGTAAAGAACCAGGGCATATGATCGTTAGTTGCCCCTTTTACAAACAAGGTCCCCTAGTACCTGCTGACTCAGGAGGAAAGAAAGTCACATCGGGTAATGGACATGGTACACCTCAGGTCTCTGGACAGCAAAAAGAAGACCCGGACTTTTGAACAAGGATGCACCTCACACGGGAACTCCACAACAGATTGTCCCGAAGTTGTCACACAAGGAGACAACGGGTGACAACCCTGTCCAAAGCATAAGTCTATTGTATCATGAGTTTGGACGTCAATGGGCACAAACTTTATGTAAGAATGCTGTAATAAAAGCAGTCTGTTGAACTCCTTGCTTTGTAATATCAACGAAGTGTTGTATCCAGAATTGTATGATGGTGAAGTATGTGTTTTGTCTGTCTCGGTTATGACCAGACTTAAATTTGCATCCATGTTCACACCCCTGAAGTCTTATAAAGTTCCCAGTGAGTTCCCAGTGAGCTTATATTTTCGCATAATTTGGAAATAAAGGCATTTGGAACAGTCACCCATGGATTGTCAAGAGAAGCCTAAAAGCTTTTGGATAAGGTAAGCAGAAAAACAACTGAATGTTATCCCCGGTACCCCAAGTTGAAATCCTTTTAAGTGGGGTAGTACCCCATACAACCATCAAGAAAGTACATCCTCTACTTGGATAGACAATACCGAAGACCAGTGAGATGACAAGAATCCGCTATCAAAAGCCACAGCACCAAGAAGTCCTCAGCGAAATTTTGGATGTTACCGCCTCCAAGCAAAAAGAAGCAAGTGAAGTTCTACACCATCCAGAGGCTCGTTCGAATCTCGAGGACGAGATTCATTTTAAGTGGGGTAGCTCTGTAACACCCCAAAATTTCAAAGCATTCTAAAAAGGAATAAAAACCACTCCAAATTTAAATTTTTGTCCAACTCTTACCTCACCATGAATTTTCAAAAACAAAATGCACTAAATAAATTAAAACCTAGTTAGAATATGAAATTTACAAATATTAAAATAGTGCTTAAGTGTTTGCTTCCATTAAAAGTCACTAAAAGTTTGAACTTTTGAATTTTTGCAACAAACTAAAATAATTGTTTGATTTAACTTTAGCGAATCCACCTTGAATTTAAAAACTTTCGGATTTAAAACTTGCACAAACTTCATCATATGCATTTTAGATTTCCTTGTGTTTATTTTGTGTTTGCTCTGTTTAAATTCCCTTTTCAAATTTGAATCTCCATTCAAATTTGATTAAATTCAAAGTCCAGGAAATGAAAAAGGCTTTTCTTCCTTCTTGGGCCGCAGCCCCTCTTCCTCTGGCCCAGCACCAGCCAGCCTGCCAGCCCACCTCCTCTCTCCTTGTCTCACTGACGAGCGGGCCCCGTCCGTCAGCCTCCTCTCCCTCCTCCAGCCAGCGCAGGGGCGCCCATGCCGTCGCCATGTGAAGCTCGTCGGCTCGACGTCACCGCCACGAGAGCCTCGCGCCGTTCCATCCCATCGACGCCGCTGTAGCCATCCCAAACCGTCGTCAGAAGCATGGCCGCCCATCCCCTGCCGTCGTGTCGCGTCGCCAGCTGCACAGGCGACCGGCGACCGGAGACCGACGACCGGAGACCGGCTTCCAGCCTCCCTCTCGCTCCCTCCTGCTATAAAACCGAGCGCGCGGACCTCCTCTCTCTCCCCGAGCCCACAGCACCCCTCCTCGCCCAGCAGGCCGCCTCAATTTCTCTCTGCTCCCCTTCTTCTTCATCGCCGGCCACCGCCCGATTCGGCCTCCCCGACGACGACCTCGCCCGTCGCCCCCTCAATCCAGCGCCACGAGCCTCTCCTCCCTCACCCGCGCCCCTCCGCGCAGCACGGGAAGCACCGGAGCGCTGCTCCACCGCGCGCGGCCGCACGCCGCCGCGCGAGCTCGCCGCCAGCCACCTTCCCGGCCGCGTCCTGGACACCCCGTGCGCGCACGCGCTTCGCCACATCTCCGCGCACCTCCCCGGCCTACACAAACTCGACGCCTCGCGCCCAACGTCCACTTCGCTTCGCGTCGCCTCCGGGCGCCGCCGTCGCCGCGCACCGCGCCCGTCCGCCACCGCGCGCGCCCCGGCCTCCTCTGTCGACGCGACCTCGCCACCTAGCTCCGCGTCGGCGTGACGCATCCTCCAGCCCTCTGCTTCGCCCCGCTCCGCCACCGGAGTCCCCGCTCCGTCGAACGCCGCCGCCAAGCTCCGCCTCCCGTCGTCGCAGACGCGTCTCCACCCGCCCGCGACGTCCACGTGTCCCCGCGGTGAGATCTCCTTCCCCTCCTCTCTCTCCCGGGACTTACCGCGTCAATTTTGGGCCACCGGAGCGCCAGAATGGCGAGCTCCGGCGAGCCCGCGCCTGGCACCGCCGCGCCCGTGGTCTCCGGCCACCGCGCAGGCAACCGGAGCCACCACAGCCGTCCAATCCGCCACCAACGGCCACGATTAGATCCATTCTTACCCCTTCGTTTCATAAAATCTTGGCCGCCCATTTAAAATCCGACGGCCCAGATCATCCCGGTCCACCACGGACCCATGGACCGCACCCCCTGCCCCGGTCCACAGAGCCCGTGGACACGGTCCATGGCTTTTCCAATTGGAAAATAAATCAGGAAAATCCAGAAAATCCCCAGCCCCTGTACTTTTACAGATAAGTCCCTGAACTTGTGGCTAATTCTGTTTAGGTCCTGTCTTTTTACAGAAACGACCTTATACTTTTCTGTAATTACATTTTAGCCCCTGTCTTTTTACACCAAAGCCCCTAAACTTTTCCATAATTACAGATTGGTCCCCAAAACCTTCTGTAATTACTTTTCAGTCCCTAAAACCTTTCTGTAATTATAGGTATGCCCTCGGTATATTTCTGTAATTACAAGTAAGCCCCTAGAACCTTTAAATCTTTATATCTTTTCAACCGTAACTCCGTTTTGGGCGATTCTTGCGCCCATGCGTTCGTAGAAATGCGTAGTACCCTTTGGTACTACTCTTGGAGCTCTAGAATGGACCAGCAAGCCATCAATACCATATAATCCTCCATCTTTTAATGTTCTCCCGTATCGCCAATTTATGCAACGTAAATCTTGCACGTTGTAGCTACCAGCTTCATCGTGTAGCGATGAACCTAACAAATTCCGCAAAATCTTTTCTCCTTAAATCCTAGTACCTATCACTTCGCAACACATCTCACTCCAACCTTGTACGTCGCACGTACACCCTGACTCGCTAGCATGGAACCTACCCAATTCTTCGTGTCGCATCGCTCCAAAACCTTTTACCCTAAATCCCATGTCGGTAAATCATGTGATGTCGATCTCGCACATCAATGCTCGTTCATCTTTTGGCGACGAGCTTATCCAAGCTCGTCGTACCGCTCTATATCATAACCTAGCAACCTCTTTCATCGCAACTCTTTTACAACCCAACTCTATCTCAACTATCACTTCATCAACCTTAACCTATTGACTACCCTCGACCCCTACCAAGCTTTGTTATTTATTATTATTTTCGTATTCATGTGGTTCTTTCATTAGAGCTTATTGGATTTATTGTTCGTTGTTATTTTAATTGCTGGTTGATCTTAATCAGTTGATCCTTGTCCTTTATTTGCAACCGTGCACTCATGTCATGCATAATCACGTACACGTGCCATCGTCATGCGCTTAGCTCATGACAAATAACTAGTGAATAATCTTAGTAATTAATCAATTTAGTAAGTAATTAATAGTTAATCACCATTAGTTAATACCCTAACCTAAAAAGGTAATTAAAGTGACACACTTGCACTTGTACGTTTGTTGCGTGAACCTTTATATAGGTTACGACCTATATAAAGCCGTAATGCTGCCAATGTACATCTAACACGCATGCACACGCCCTTTCCACCTACACCTACCCGCATGCATTTATCATGGTTTAGCATCTCTCATTTACATCAAAAGCCCTAGTGCTCGATGCATCACCCCTAATAGCCCCTCTTAAGATAATAAGCTCCTCCTAAAGTAAAACCTAATGCATCATACATGATTTGTGCCTTTGGCTTATATCGGTGTTCTATTGGTTCTTATTGAAGTTAATTGGATCTTGTGTGGTTCTTCTCGATCTTTATTTCCTTTGCGGTAGTTTGTTTATACGGTATCTTTTATACGCTAGATTACGCGAGATTCGGGGAAGAACTAAAGGAAGATCCAGAAGATACAAGCTTCAAGGACGAGCTTCGACGAAGGACTTGAAGACATCGACCTCGACATACGAGTCAGAAGATACAAGCTTCTAGGAAGGACCTGAGGACCCGGATTACGAGGACGTGAAGAAGAAGACTAATTAGTGAAGGCAAGCTCTACATCTCCTTGATCATGATTGAACCTACTGTTCTCGCAATGCACCTATAGAGCCTACTCTAGTATTATGCATTACTTGTTATTTTACTGCTTGTGTAGCTATGGACCTACTTGCTTATTGATATTGATGTCGGTTACTTAGGCGTTAATATCTGAATCCTTGTTTACCCCTTTGTTTACCGGTCACCTTGTTAACCCTAGGATAGTTCCATCATTTCTATGATGGCACTTTTACCTTGCTACTAGAATGCTTAGGACCCCTGCAATATTTCTACATTGCTACACCTTACACCTATATATGTTTTACAACTGTGTTAAATGAGTTTGGTGGTGTGTGTGATATAATGGGTTTGGGAGTAGCACAACTGTGTTAGGTGATGATGCTGATGGTGGCGGTGATGATGGGATGGGTTGGATTGCGGGCAAGGCCACTAGTGAATGGATGTTGTTGTTATAGGCCCCTAGTGTGGGATATGGTGCTTGCCCGGCCATATAAGGACCGGTTCTGACGCCCGTAACATAATGATTTCTCGTACAACCACGGAACCCGTAATGGGAAGGACTTACCCTACCTTCTTGGTGCCCACTGCAAGAACCATCGGAAGGCCAGTCGGGCAACGGGGGACCAGGAGAAGACGCGGGGGAGTACAGTTAACCGCGGTCTGGCTTGACACAGGGGAGTTACCCGCAGCCTTGCTCGGGGGAGTGGTTACCTGTTTGTCAAATAAGCCCCTGGGCGTGTCCCGTGGTGGAATTGTGGGGACACTCGTAGGAGATGGATTAAGCGTTATGTACCCCCTTGCATAGGGTGCATAGCCCGTGGGAAAAGATGTACAAACTCTGCAGAGTGTAAAATTCATCCGGATGGACGTTGTCACGGCATATGACACATTATTGTTGCGCACGTATGGATTAGCCACTTCTCTCTCTCCTTGGCGTGTGAGTGGGTTGAAGTCATCCCGTGTTTTGGAAGTGATGGCAAGTGTGCCGGGCCGGTATGACCCTTGAGGTCAGAAGGCCCAACTAAAACTTGGGAACTGGCGGGAAGGCTCCATACTCCCCCAGGGCCAATCAACTAAAATATTGACAATCAATTCCCTGCTTTATCTATGAATCCTTGTCTTGCTTTAGTGAACCCTGCATAAAGTTTGCTTTGCTGCAAATAAATCTCATAGCCTCCTCCTTGCTAAGACCAAGTATGCATGTATATATACCCTTGTGTAGTGTAGGGCTTGCTGAGTACCTTACGTACTCACGCGTTTGCGTTTGTTGGTTTAGTAGGGGAAGACTTCGTAGAAGACGACGACGTTTGGGTTTTCGGTTCTGCCTCTCAAGTGTGCTTGTGGCTTTGGGGCCAAGGTTTCCGCTGTCTGCTTCACCGTTAGCTGGTTGGTTGGACTTGGATATTTCCTAGTCGTACCACCGCTAAGGGTCTTGTATCAGGTATTATGCCTATTTACCAATTCAAAGTATGCTTTTGATTATCATATCTGTGTTTTTGTGCGTACCAGCTACTGATCCAGGGACTGATACAGGATGCACAACATATTCCAGAAATGGGGTATGACAGAGGTCGCATGGGCTTCTTCCGCTGCCGCCAAGGCCTCACGGCCACCAACGCCCGCCCGCCGCCAAGGCCTCGCCGCCCGCCCGTGCCAGGGCGGACCCAATTTGTGCGCTTCCTGCGATGGCGGAAGGCCAGACCGCCTCCTCGTCCATCGGCGCCGATTGTGACGGCGGTGCTGCAGCTTCCCCGGCCATTACGATTAGGCACGGGCGTCAGCGAGGTGGCGTCCATTTGTGCAGGCAAATCGTGCATAATTAGATGCAACACGACATAGTTTTGTTTTGCTCTTGCATTGTTGAGAAATTCCAGGGCGCATTGTATACGAACGCTGAGAAGAAATTTCCTTTTATCAGGTGCATGTCTGTTAGTCGACGAAATGCATAGCCCGTGCACTGAAGTGGTAGCCTAGTGTTCGTCGATACTCACCATGCTTTCAGTAAAGAAACGCTGAATACAGGTGACTAACAGCATAGCCTGTGCACTGAAGGTGCAGGTCAAGTTCTTGACGGTACCCAGGGCTTCAGTTTGACACATTATAATGAGATAAATACAACAGTATCACAAGCCAAAAAATGAAGTTCCCAACCTGTAGCTGCTATCATCATATTTTTATAATTTCAGATTAATGTCTGATTTCTGACCTGCTCTAATATTGTTGATTGCTTTAATATTCATGGAAGAAGACCCTGTCAATATATTACGTTATGTTGATTGCATATCTTTATTTTCGAATGACCTTCTATAACTTAACTTCACTGACCAATTTGTGACCTGCAGTTCCATTTTAATAACTCACAGTTGCAGTTGGACAGCGTGAGGAAAAGGTCTGGTACAAATGAGGTGATTTGGGGAAGGTACCTCTGCTCATCTGAAGGATTCAGGTCGGCTGAGTATTTTGAAAGAACGGACTGTGAGGCTTTGGTTATGCAGCAAGAAGTTTGTAATGTCTTCGTGCCTGAGGTTTTGGTTACATTGGTTATTTTCCTAATTTGTAATACTGTTTTTCTGTGCTCTTTCGACCTCTGATGACCACATTTGATTGGAAATTATTATTCTGTAACCTGAATGTAATTAGCATGCAAACATGAAGAGTTTCTGTTCTGGTACTCTGCTTTATTCTTGAAATGTGCTCTAGCAACGATAGGAAAGGGGAGAATCATGGAGAGTTTCCAGCAGTAAAGCAACATATATAAACGGGAATAGTACTAATACATGGACATGTATCTTGCTTTTCTCCTGACCGGTCACAAAAAAGATAGCAAATGAGTCCTACTCGTGCACATATATATCCAAAGTTTCCACCAATGGTGACAACGGGTTAAACTGCACAGCGGCATCGACGACGGCTGGTGCGGTGTGGTAATACCATATTGTTCATGCAAATCATATGAAACACTTAAGAAGTCGACCATGGAACTAATGTAGACATGTAGTAGCAGGTACTGATCCCTCTGCCCTCTGAATCAATGCGTATCAAAGTCTCAAGTGATCGAATGATTCCATACTCTAATCAGCCAGATGTAATGGACAAGCCAGTGCGACAATGCAAGTCAAATGCTAGAGAATTCTCGTGTGAGGCAAAACGTCGAACATGGCGTGTGCATATGGTCGAGGTTTGTCAGGCTCGCAGCAGGAGGCAGTGCCGCACACGGCGGCGACAACACGGGGCAGTCCTACGCCAGCACGCTCCCCAGCGGCCACTCGTTCTCCATGTCAAACCGCAGCACCACGTACTGCACAAGCACATCCCCAATTTCCTTCCCGCCTTCTTCGCCGACCGTGGCTGGTGCGGCGCGAGAGCCAGAGCTACGGTCCCGCCAAGAAGAAGAGCACGCCCATGGAGCATGGACCCCTGCTCACCATGGCCACCGCACGAACAACCGCGATGACGAAGAATGGCCTGTGGCATAAGGTTCGGCAGAACGACGGCGTTCGTGGAGAAATGCATGAACAAATGAGAAACAAATGGAATTATTTAGTTTCCAACAATACCCCCGTAATCCATATATCACTTTGAAATACCACCATACTACCTGGGGGAGTTTAAAGTAGTATGAAGCACATCTAACGGCTGGATTGATAAAAATGAACGTCCCACGTCGATCTGGGTGCACCGTAAAGGTTCTCAAATAGAAAGGGTCATCGTAACTACAATTGCCCGTCTTCATTCCTGGACCATGGGCAGGGGAGGATGACAATGGTCCGAGGATCCGCCGTCGTTGCCCGTGACCAGGAGGAGGAAGCGCCAGCTGTTGGCGACGATGACCGTGAGCCGGAGGGTGCCGTCTTGGACCGTGGCCAGTGGAGGAGATCGAGGACGTCGTGGATCCCCGGCGTTGTGGGGAGGATCGCCGGACCAATACCAATCTGGCGATTGCTGATCGTTTTTCTTTTTCACTGGCTCGCTCGACAGCTGATTGTGATTGGGGAAGAGGACCGAGCCGACCCTTCAGTCCGCTGGAGCCAAGCCGTCGTGTGCTGCCGTTCGATATCCCACAATCTCCACGCGTCCGCAATCCGAGGCAGGGTCCGCATTGCGCACGAATGCGGGCGGTCCGCAGCCACCACATTCGGGGTGGTCGCTGTTTCATTTAGCGACCGCCCCGAGATATCTGGCAACCGTGCGATCCGTATCTCCTGGTTCAGATTAAGCGAAGCTCGATGTTAGACCCAACATTGCAGCCTACTAGCGGCTCAAACTGAGAGAGGTGGTGACTAATGACAACCTAGCCCATTAGCCCAAGAGAAGACGAGCCTTCCTCCGCTGCTCCGTCAGCGTCACGAGCTCGCCTTCGCCGCCGTCACGCACGCCGACCGGCCGCCGGCGTCTGCTGAACCTACATCGCCGGATCACCCAGCCGTAGCGAACAAGAGCCTCGTCGACCTCTGCGCGCTGGATTTAAGTAAAAGATGAACGGGGAGGAAGAGAATGTCGGGCCGTTCCGGCGGACGAGCGCTCGCCAGCTCCGACAACCGCGCCCAGGTCCCTTCCCTCGATCCCATCAATCCAAATCGACCCACACTGCTAACCTCCCACAGTACTGATTCCTCTTGCTCTTGCTCCCCTCTTCATCGATCCCGACGCCATTACTGCTCTGTTTGCGGAAATTCTGCAAACTACACATGTGTGAGGTGTGGGACACGGTTCTGTTCGTGCCGATGCCAAGTTATACACAATGACACTCGCTGCCTGAAGTTTGTGGCCTGATCCACTTCTTGTTATCTACAGGGCAGCTGCATTCCATGTATCTCTTGCCCCTAATGATTTGTAATATGTCCACCGCAAAAAAAAAAAAAAAAATGATTTGTAATATGTGCCTTGCTCAAGGGATATGCTAGCTGTGTATATTCTGTACTCAGTAGGTGGTAGGAAATCATTTTGTCAGCAGTGTAAGATCCTCTTGTAGACAAATTTTCCTCTAGAAATGTTTCATAGCAGACGGTTGCTAAAATACACTGCAGTGGTATTTTTACCTCCTCCTGTAATGCTTCAGTAACCACTCCGCCCCTCTTGCTTCTGTTAGTTTGAGAATACAGGGTGTTTTACTGCAAGTTCCTCTTTGTTTCAATATATCTGAATTACATCGACAATGTTTTTTGATCAATCAATTGTAGAAAACTAGGATGTTGGAATCAAAGTGAACTGTTACATGAATATCCAGCATAAGTTAGCAAATATGTTGTGTCGGCAGTTTTTCTGCATGTAGATTTTTTGCTTCAAATTATGTCTGAAATTACATTGACTATGCATCTTGATGAATCACATGTAGTATGTTTAAAAATATCCCAAATAATCAGAAGTAAGCAAATAATGGACTTAAATGGTTTGAGGCTCTCAGCAGCAGTCAGCAGAGTGGGAGGTCTGGTGGAGGTGCCTCGAGGGACTGGAGCACCCCAACGCCATCCTCGACGAGGAACGCCATGGCGAGGCCCCAGGTAATGTGCACATCCAGATGGCAGTGCATCAGCCACACCCCGGGGTTGTCGGCGACGAACCGGATGACCGCCCAGCCGTTGACCGGCACGCCGACCGTGTTCCTCATGGGCGGGTCGTCGAGGTTGAACTTGGTGGTGTCGGTGGCGGCGTCAAAGTTACCAAATCCCTCGGCGAGGATGTAAAAGTCGTAGCCGTGGATGTGGATGGGGTGGTTCTCGGCGGCGAAGATGTTGGTGCCCTGCAGCACCACCTGCACGACGGCGCCGTACTTGAGCTTGTAGAGCTTCGTTCCCGGCACGGGTTGCCAGAGCGCGCGGCTGACGTTCTGCGCCGTGTAGTCGAACTGCACCGGCGGGTTTGCCGGGAAGTCGGCGGTGAAGACGGCGGGCGTGGCGGCGTGGTAGTGCGCCTGGAGGATGGAGACGGTGGTGGGCAGCACGAAGGAGACGTTGTTTATGCTCGCCGTGAACCGCGTGTTGTTCGGCCCGCCGCAGCGCTGGTCGCCGCCGGAGCAGTTGAAGAGGCCGACGCCGACGGTGAAGAAGAGGTTCTCGTCGATGTGCGAGGGGAGCTCCGCCTTACGGAGGCCGCGAAGGCTCGTCGTGAACGCCGTGGCCGTGGTGGTGTCGTTGTACGCCGGGAGTGTCGGCATGGCGGGGCTGCTCCCTGCAGTGGTGGCGCCGTAGTCGAAGATGGCGGTGGTGGTGGTGTTGTCGAATGGGACGCCCTGGGCGCTGGCGTAGGCGCGGGCGGCGAGGTAGTACCGCCCCGCCGGCTGGTCGAAGGTGACGAGCACGTCGGTGGTCTGCCCCGGCGCGATCATGAGCACGGAGGTGGCGTACGGCTTGGTGTAGGAGGCGTCCGCGCCCACCACGGTCATGGTGTGGCCGGCGAGGGAGACGAACAGCTCCGTGTTCAGCGCCGCGTTGGTGAACCGCAGAAGGTTCGTCTCGCCGGATTTCACCTGGAACGTCGTCGTGTCTTTAGAGGAGCACTTGTAGAGGTCGCCGGGCTGGCCGTTGACGGTGATGGCGTCCGAGATGTTGGGCGCCGCGCCGGTGCGTGTCGCCGTGCGGACGACGTCGATGGGGTTCATGTCCCACCACTCCCCTGTTCGCACCACATTGCATTGTTACAACACCCATTAAACACTGTTTTTTTTTTTTGTAACTGCTAGTAAACACAAGGTAACATGCGTACAGATGATAATTTTTCGTAATATTATTAAGTTGCAATGCAATCGACTGAGCATGCATACAACACATTCGAAACTTTGGTCACAGCAGTTTTTACTAGGATATGGATCTATAGTTGAAATATATTTTCAAACATAAACGAGCATTTCGTTTTTGCATAAAGTTAAACATTTTTATTTCAAAATAATATGTAGCGTATGCTTAGCTCTCCATTGTTTTCAACGACTAGTCCATTTTATCAACAAACCTATGTGAGGTTGCAAATCGTTGAAAGCTATCATGCACATGTTAGGCCTATTGTGGCATGTCGGCCACAACGATAGTACGAAGAAAAGTTTTTGATTATGCAATTTCATAAGCTGTACTCCAATCTAAATAAATATAAGCTCTACAGGTTAATGATGAATTTAGTGCAAACACTTTGGAGAGAAATTGCTTTCAGGCAACTGAAGGTACTCTGTTTCAGCCTGAAAGGGAGGCATCACTCTGAAACGAGTCGCCATGCATGTTATTTTCTCCCTTTTTGTGATCGATGTTCTTTTCTTTAGCTTTCGTAATGCTTCAGAATGAAGTAAGTATAAAGTTTTTGACTTGTGAAAACTGGTGCTGTTTGTGTCGACGAAATAGCACGCGAGGTGTTGGGCCTAACAGTCGGTGCCATGCATGACTTACACTGACGGGGAATCGAACAAGAATCTCACATGAGATACATATATCATGATCGATTTCTCTGTTGATGATTAGCCAGATAAGAGTGCTCCCTTTCCCTTGTTTTGTGCTGACGACAACTTGTGTGTAAAGATGTTCTAGTAAACCTTTTCTTTTAGCTCTGTGATGCATGCATGATGCATGTTTGGCTCCGATGCGTGCAGAGATAAGCTACCAATAAGCAGAGCTGGTGCCCAACAACAAAGCAGACATGAAGAGAATGACAATGATAACACTGACTAACACGCGGGAAAAGGGAAAGGAAACGCTGCTAATCATGTCTTATTCTCCTGGGCCCACACTTTGCAACAAACCTAGCCAATCGCAGCTTCCATATTCATCTCTGTTAAGGCCCCACTCTATTTTCCTTTTGAGGAACAAAACAAAGGTTATCTGTGGAATTTTTTTGACCTACATGCTACTGGATCAATGGGCGATCTTTTGCATGTGTGTCCCATTGTTCAGGTCCTTGTAGTTCTTTTCCTATATGTTAGTACAAGGATACACAGTTCTCCTGCGTATTCTTCTACGAAATAGTAAAAGTCACGGTTGGTTGAGAACAATAATAGTGATGTGCATCCTGAAGCATACATCGTACATAGTATAAAATGTAATAGTAGTGATGTTGTCTTGGTCAGGTCAGCCAGCAGTAGAATCGTGACCGCATATACGATCCACTAACACGCAGTACGCATTCTGGCACTGCCATGAAAAATTGCAAATGCAACACCTTTACTAGCTACCTATATATTGGCCATTATTTTTTTGAAAGAAACATCTTGTCTGTTGTTACGTCTTGCTACTAGCTGCATATATTATGTTCCGATGATACTGAATTTAATACACTAATCCACAGTTCACAAGAAAAAAAAAATAGAGAACACACTGCACGAGTACTATACTATAGCAAACCTACTAATAGTATCTTTGTACCATCAATAGGGAGTCGCCCATGAGTCCAACGGTAGTGCATAGAGTGTGTAACGAACTGAGAAGAAGGTGCTCGTACCTAGGATGATGGGGATCTCCCTGGCTGGTGGCTTGCCATTGTTGAAGGGGTAGGGAACTTTAGCGCGGGGACGGATGATGAGGGCGCCATGGACTGTGGCGCGGAGCCAGGAGCTGTGGGCATGCCACCACAGGGTCCCTTCCTGTCCGGCGACGGTGAACCTGTACGTGTAGCTCTCGCCGGGGCGGATGGGGCACTGCGTCACGAACTCGGGGCCGTCGGACCAGCCCGTCCTCATCTGCCGGACGCCGTGCCAGTGCACCGTCACGTTGTACTGCCCCTTGTTCGTCACCTTCACGGCCAAGCAGTCGCCCTCGTTCACCTCCAACGCCGGCCCAGGGAACTGCCCGTTCACCGTCATTATCTTCCGCGAATTGCACAGCCGCGTCACCGCCGCCTCCTGAATCTATATTATATATGCATCAGAAGTACAGGTTAGTAATGTATGGGAATTGATGAGCTAACACATAATCAGATTATCAGAAAGCTCTTCATTCAGTTCACTGTATCAGTGAATTGCTACTACTTACCACAAACTCATGGTACTGTTGTTTGGCAACGGTGACGGAGCAGAGCAGAGCAAGGCTGACCACCAACAGCAGCAGGGAAATGCTGCCTGCTGATCTCGACATGCCGAACATTGCCTGCATTTTCTGCTGCAACTCTGTACCTGAGCTCTGCAAGGCTCAGCTGTGTATAAGTATGCGCTTATGGAAGCAAGCAGCTCTCTTTATATAGCAGCATGCAGGGGAGCACTAGCAGGCAGAGGCAGCCCAGGGTGGTTTTGTGAGATGGATACAGATCACGTACTCAAGAAAAAGATGGTAGCTACGGGTCGTAGACATGGACCGACTAGCCGGTGACTTTGTGGTTGCCGTGATTGCCTCTTTAATCGATTCTGTTGGTAACTGAATTCACACTGTCCCGACCCTTGCTTCTATAGCTTTCCTTCAAATGTTCCATGAACACTGTTCAACGTGCCGTCGGCGACAGGCTGACAGTAACACTCTATCGAGTTGGTGCACCCACTACCCCTCCATTTTTGAACGAACCGAGGCAGTTCTAGCCCCTCCATTTCGTCTAGCTCTGAAAGACTGAAACAGAGCAGTACCGGTATTTGGCTAAGATTCGCAGTTTTGGTCAGCTATAATGTGAACCGGGATTTTCGCGACCGGGTAACTTCTGTGATCATGTTTCCATCGCAAGTTGGATGGCTAGCCGTCCAAGATTACTGAGTGAGGCCTTTGGTTTCTTAGATATTTTCCTCAGAAGGAAATGCGAAGCAACAAACTGAAGGACAAGGTCGCAAAAACAAAAGAAAAATGAAGGACCTCTACCGTTTAATGTTGTGCCATCGCAGCATGAGCATATGTATATAACTATATTTCTGTCATGTATAAACTTAACATGTTTCATAGATGGAATTCACAAGCTATTTCTGTTTCCCTAGCTATCTGCATCGGTGAATCAACACGCAAAAGCTTCATCATGGGCTTAATTTTGGATTCTCATTCCATATAAAATCAAACGTGATAGGCTGCGGTAGTTTTAAACGAAGAGAAAGCGAAGGTGTTTGAACGTTGAAACCACACTAAAAACATGAGAACATTTTTTTTTCAAGTTCATCAGAAAAGTTAGTTGTCTGCAACTTGCATCTTAGCATTATCATTCTGAATCACATGGTTTATTTCAAATTATGCAGGGCATGTTTCCATTATGAGAATCATTCATCTGGAATTAACTAATGATAGCATGTGGAGTCAGTAGTCCCACAAATGTTTCCTCTCTTACAACAAACAGCCCTTCGTTCTTGTTAAATCTGTCTATAGAACCAAAAACCTTATTCTTTTCCTGTATGATTTCTTTTTTTTTTCTCAACATCTAAAGGTCAATGGCAAGGGAGAAAAGAATGGGTGCTAGCAACTTTATTTCTTCCTTTTGACTATCGAATCAAATGCTGCATGAATCACTCTTTGTTGTATCCTTGCTTTCCCAGGATAACTAACTGAATCTTCGCTTTGGTACGAGTTGTTGAACTTGTGCCTCCAAAATTTGCATGGCGGTGTAACTCCACTACGAGTTGTGCCTCCAAAATTTACATGGCGGTGTAACGCCACTATCTGACCACAATAACATTTATATGCGCAAGAGGTAAAAAAGAAGTCACTGCGTCTAGATCGTCTCCCTTTTATTGCTTTGCACCACTTGGTGGTATACCCACGAAGACTGACTTTATTATATCAAATCTATATATTGTATCCACCGCAAAAAAAAAATCTCTATATTGTATAAATCTGCCACAGGGATTTTACAGTAGTATTTAAATATGCAAGAAATTCTCAGTACAAGTTTGCACTTGTGGGTTATCAATCACGTGAATACAAACAGTTGAACGGTGCTAAAAGTTAGTGCTCTTCAGCAAAACGTAAACTAATTGTTGTCTGGTCCTACCTTGAAAACGTGACTTTGTAAATATTTTGTTCCATCAAATGATTCATTTCAACGATCTGCGGTTGGCAAAAGTACAGCGTCTGGTCAACAAGAGCATGCTGTGTTGTGTTAGCCACCACAAACACAAACTGAATTCCTTCGAAAAAAAAAAAATACAAAAGGAATTACTGTTCATGGCTTCACTGGACAAAATCCTTTTAGCACCAAAATTGTTTCTTACAATTCAAGGCACCCTAAAGTCAAATCGGAAGAACAATGCAACAGTCTTGAGAATGAAGGAATATGCAATTTGGCATAAAAAGGGAGATTTGCTTGATGGCAAAAGACACAAAGAAATATTTTAATCCGTGGTTGAGGTGTAGCGTAATCCTGTTCTAGAGGCATGTAACAACTCCTATGCTCCACAACCTGTCCTTCAAAATCCGAAAAGATGTTTCACATGCTGGTGCAAGCGTGCCCTGCAGGTTTCTTCAACTTTCGTCGATGTCTATATATAGCTAACTTCGTGAAAGTGGACTTATTTGTTCTTTTGAACAAATCTCAAAATATCCATATGTAGAATCGCATGTTTTAAATTTTAGTACTGTTTGACTGATCAAGCAAATTAAGTCTCTGAACTTGGTTGACGAATGAAGTTGTGACATGTGAGACAAATCCCAATATAACAAGTAAGACCAAATGTCAACTGTGGTTAGTTGAAAAACACCTGACAGCTAATGACAGTTGATAATTCACACGATTAGCATGAAGTTGGGAGCCAATAAGAGTGTGCAGTTGTACAATCAACAATCAGATTGTGACTGAGTGGCAGTCCAATCGGCTTCCCACTCCACTGTGCTAAGTAATGAGAATCCTACTAATGAAGCAGATGATGATAGCACCTTTATTAACCTTATAACTGGAAATAATTGAAGTAAAAGAATGGTTGGGTAGCATTTTAATAGATGGTATAATTTCTGTAAGAAAGTTGGATGCAAGTATGCCCGTCTTTGACCCTGTGCTCAACTGGCAAGTGCTCATGACATCTTTCCTCCAGACGTGCATTGGAGTGCTAGAAATCTCGTTCAAATCTACTCCATGTGGCTGCAAATGCCATCATTTGCCTTTCAGTTGGCTCGGCCTTCTGGGCTTGATGCTTGTACTTGATGGAATGTTTCTTATAGATTTAGGAAATAATGAACAAGCTTTCCACGACACACATATAGATAATCTTTGGTGCATAGTGAAAAGCAGATATAAAATGTGGTCATATGTTTTGATCTATGCGGTTGTATGACGAATGCTGAAGTAGAGTTACTTGAAGCATAGGAGGAAATTGCAGCCCGTATTGCTAGCTACTTGTAAGGGAATGCAGTGTAGCATAGCAAACACAAGTGATCCCTGGAGATAATTTCTGACACATGATAGTGATTGATCAGCAGGTAACTAACTATTATATTCTTACATGATTTCATTTTTCCATACCTGACTGGAAAGAAAAAAGAGTGAAGATGTTGATTGTTTCCTAAATATGTTCAGACCATGCTTCTCTTTTATCTTCAAAGAAGAGCAAACCAAAGTGTCTCTGTAAGAAGGCCGGCATTCGGCAACACCAATGAGTTATGATGTACAAAAAAAATGGGACAATCTGGTATATAGAAAGCTGCACGAATTGACATTTGCAACAACATGACACACAATAGTCACAATGAGAATCTCCAGACCGAGTTCCATTCATCAACATTAACAGATCAAGCTGAAAGTCTGAATGCCACCTTACCGAAAAAATGGCTGCAGGAGAGCACAAAGCTTGTGGTTGCAGTGACAGATAGGTTTGGTTGTTATGGATAGGTTGTTTGAGCTGACCAGCATGAGCTGTGCTCTAACGACCGAAGGTCTCCACTTGACAGAACTGGTTTAGCTGATGCAGTTTGTGTTGGTCTCTCTCAGCAAGTAACTGTCTGTCAAATTCAGCATAAACACGGCACTTGTATGAAGCTTTATTTAAAAAAAAAGAATTCTTTTTATGTTTGCGTGTATGATTCCAGATGTAGGTTAGTTGACAAGTGACTTTTTGTGAAATCCGATACCTTTGAAAAAAATAATAACTAAACTATAGGGATGTCTCAATGCCCAAACAGAAAAATGCTGAACTTTGAGTTCTGCTCATACTACTTCCGGTGTAGCAAAGAAAAGAGACTCGGTGTCAATCTTGGAGCAATTTTCCACATTCTTGTATCAGGCTTATGTCACCATGTGACTAACAGCCTATCTGCTTTTATGTAATCACAAAATGCTGTATTGAGAGTCATGCAGGCAGACTGTTATAGATGACTGAAGAAACACAGATGATAATGATGTTTGATTGTCTGTAGAGATTTCAGTAGCCACTTTATAAATTTTAAGGAACTCAGCTATGAAGACAAAGCAGTATCAATCGCTCAGTGACCATTTGATTTTCAAGAATTGAGTTATCTTGATGTGAGCTGGGTCTATATCTGATTTCAAAAAGGAAAAAAAGAAAGAAAAAGGAAGCTTGTCAGGTGTGATGATTCATCTGGACATTACTGTCATGCATGAAGTTGTAAGGGCACTCGCTAGCTAGTGTACCAGTGGTTAGTTCGAAAAGTGCAAAATGTTCCCATGCCGATGGGACAAAATAAACCTTCAGTTGAGTGGTAGTTACTAGTGCTAGGTGGTGTGCTTTTTGAAACCCCAAAATAAACCTTCATTAATTTTCTGCGCCTTTTTATTGCTTTGTCAGTCTGTTAATTGGCTCTTTCCTTGTGCTGACACTTTTGAAAACCATTACTAAAAAATCATAACTAAAGGGGACCCAAACTAAAAATTCTGAACTATGAATCCTGTCAATACTGTAAATAGTATGTTCCAGGTTCTTCAGTTGAGAATAAAATGCTTGCTGTTTATCTTGGAACAATGGCTTACCTAGACATCTAAATCTTTTGTATCAGATTGATTCATCCTGGACCAATGGCCGGTTTCCTTGGTGAAACCTAACTGAACATCTACTGTTATATGGGTGAAATCATGATGTCTGATTGGTCAGGGTTGTCGCCACCCTATGTCATTTTTCTTTTTCTTTTTTTTTTTATAAAATGTAATCCATATTAACACAAGAACCTCAACTATGATCATGGAATAGTGTTAACTCAGCGTCCATTTGACTTTCAGGAGTTAAGTTGTTGATGACGGGTCTTTATCTGATTTCATAAAAGGCTTGTCAGCTTTGATCATCCATATGTACAATGTTATCATGAAGTCTTAAAGGCACTTGTTGGGTAGTCTGGACATGTTCGGTTAGAAAAGTGTTTTCGTAGTAAAAACTTCAAAATTCAGTTGACTTGTAGCCGTTTGCCATTCCAAACAACTCTTTCAACTGGTCACGCTGGAGGGGGGAGGGCCATCCAAATTTAACATCTTTCAAACTTTAATTGGCGCTTTCCTTGTGCTAAACTATAATATGCAGGCAGAAGGAAATGTGTTGCAAGAAGGACAAGCCGTTCAAACTACCAAGCAACTTGCCTTCTCATTTATTCTTTCTTTCAGCTGAAAAATGCTGATCAGTCAAATTTTGATTCTGTTCTTTTCTGCCAATAGACGACACGACACAAGGTTCTCCATCTTGGTCTTGACTCTTGAGTGAGCGGAAACACCACAAATCCTTCCGATACCATATCCTCTCTTATCCAAGCCTAGCCTGCAATGCAGAATATATCATTGATTTGAGATCCAATGAAACTTGTTTCAAGTAGCTATACTGAAATACACTGAATCGTTTGCTAATAAAAGAACTACAGTTAGAAGAAAGTAGGACCGTAGTATATTACAGAAATCAATGTAAGCTTGCAAAGAAAAATGATGCCACATCTTTGGGCACATTTTGCCAAAATGATCTGTTAGCATCACTTGCACAGTCACTGGAACCAAAGAGGCTATTTTTGAGACCCTGATACAGACAGGGGCTGATCATTGCTCAACCACACCAAATCCTCGGTTTGAGATGGAGTCATACTAGCTCAAAGACCAATCACCTATTCGAATAAACTCCTATATCCATGGAAGCATACAACCTAAACAAACAACCTTTAGAAATTTTGTCCGGTCTGATCTATCAGCACACTCATCCGTGGGGAAGCACCATTACCTTGAGGAAGGACATTCGTAATGGAGACGAGGAAGAAGCCACCTGGTGTCGGCGACCTCCTCCTCCATGGGCCTCGTCAGACGCCAAGGCTGCGCCCGAGCAAAAGAGTTTTCTCAGCATAGCCGAAGCTCCCCACCTTTATCGAATGACCAGGATTGCCTCAAGATTCGTGAACTTTTGCATAGGCGTGAGCGTGGGTACAGTGACCAGCTAGTTAACGAATTGTTAATCTGCCTAGATGAAGCTATAGGCTGATCAGTGGTCCACTCTCCAAGTACTGTACGTGAATAGTGATGCAGCAGTGCTCCCGTATAAAAAACTACCGCATGCAGCAGCTCCAATGGAATAAAAAACACGAATGATGGGCTTAATTTCGACGTACCTGAATAGAGAGTCTGACGTTTCCTTTTCTACGTCAGATCGCAGTGGCACCGTCCATCTCCCATCGCACGGTCCAGCTGCCTTTCCTTTGCCTCCCGTTGCCCAAGTCCTGGTACTCGGCCCAGTAGGCCCAGCAGTAGGAGGAGAGCCCCACGACACATCGTCGTCCTCGTGACGGAGCAGGGGCTGGCACGCCGGAGCAGGGGCTGAGAGCGCAGTCAAGGATGGCCAGACGGCGGAGTAGGGCCTGGGCGCCAGAGCAAGGACGGCGTTGCATCAGAGCTCGCCGACGTCACCGCGGCGGCACGTCCAGGAAGAGCAGGAAGCTCCTCGTCGGCGTAGAGCTCGCCGACGTCCACCGCGGCGGCGCGGCCATCCGCCTCGACGCGGCTTGCGTAGAGGCCGGACTTGACCGCCCAGGCACTCGACGGTGACGCGCGCGCCCTGCGCAGCCACGGAGAGCACCCCGCGACGCGCCGCCGAACGAGAGTTCTGCACCGCCTCGTGGACGGCGAGCACTTCGCCTGCAGCCGGAGGACGATACGCGGCGGCGTGGAAGCAGCTGAACGCATCGAAGACGAACATGCCTGCTCCCGTTGTTGGGCTCACGTTCTTCTTGGGCCGTGCTGGACACAGGAGCAAAATGAAGCAAGTCGAGCTGGACCGTGCGATGAGAGATGGACGGTGCTACAGGCCTACAGCGATCTGACGTAGAAAAAGAAACGTCAGATGATCCGGTTCCCCTGAGTAGGACATCATACAGCAGATTCATTCGTGGTCTTATAAAACGATTAAAAATTAAAGAAAAAAAGGCAGCTCCCAAATTTAATTAATTGAGTCAGTTTTGTTTGGAAAGAAAATTTGAGAGGTTATGAAGTGGTTTCTGAAAATAAGTAACAATGGTGAAAAATGGATCGCATCAGGCAATTTCAATATTCATAACTATCGTTTAGATAATCCAATTCAAAATAATGGGTATATCCTACACTTGTAAGATACATCCGAAATATATTTTACACAACGTATAAAAAATTCCATATCAGAGGAATATAACGCTTCAAGATGTTTTCAGAAAATAAAAGAAGAGGTCACAATATTTTGTAGTGTTCACTGGAAAAATATGTAGTGCAAACCATGCACTAGGTCCAATCATGCAAACAAAAATCAGAAAATAAGTATGGAAGTTACGACAAATCCTTTGAAATTGTGTAGCTGAGGTAGAGAGACACAGGGATATATAATTACAAGTCCAAACACATTGTACTTTGAGAGATATAAAAAAATTGAAAAAATAGGTGCGAGAGTATAAAGTACGACACTATACACTATTTTTGCTTTTTCATTCTTTTTGCGTCATGATTTTGTGGTTTTTGTATCTCTTAAAATAGAACGTCTTTGGACTTGCAATTTTTTATGCATGTGCCTCTTCACGTGAAATTTCAGGATTTTTAGAAACTTCAATATTTAGTTTCAAAAAAACTGCATGATTGCATCTAGTGCATAGTTTGGACAACATATTTTTTTCGAATTCACAAGACAAGCTCATATTATGTGATACACATAGGCTATTGGATATTGACGATGTTCTGTTCATTAGATTACGAGTCATGGCTCCAACCGAAAAAAAAAGCTAATCAAAATGGTCAAGACAAATGATACATTTTCTCTTTGGAATAATGCAGCCTTGTGCGTGTAGCAGTTTACTTTGGGCAGTCATGCATCGACGCGCGTCGGAAGGAAGGCAGGAATTGTCAGGGAGCCTGGGACAACGCATGAGGACAGCTTGTTTCCCGAGCTCGGTCAAGCACCATGCTGGATTGATTAACGACATAATCTCTTCACCTGCCGCACCCATCTCGAGGCGGACCTTCCCATATGCTTACCTTGCCATCGTTGGATAAAGGTGGGGAGCTCCGGCTATGCTGATAAAATCCGTGTTGCTGCGCCGGAGAATTGGAGACTAGCGATTTCAGCTCCTGTAGCAGGTGCTTGCGGTCCTCCTGCTCTTCTTGTAGCGCCGGCATGGAGGGATTCTTCTCGCGCTATTCATCGTCTCGTCGCAGGCCTTGTAGCAGCCATTCTCTCATCCGAGCAGCGAGGCGCCCGTGCGGTGTCAACGAAGGAGCTGCCAGGGGTGGCGTGGAAGCAAGAACGCAGAGGATACGAAGGGAAAGCGTGGTAAGGAAGGAGACCCGTGGGTGGAGGGGGCGTTGGAGAACCGGAGTTCATGCGCCGTCGCCGCCGGCGGAGGGGAAGAAGCCGCCGCGAGCCATGGGGGACGGGAGCAGAGCTGAAGGAGTAATTTGTACAGGTTACACGCATTTTCGGCCATTTCGGGGGGGGGGGGGGTTTAAGAGTCGCGATCTAGTTGAGGAGATTTTTTTAATATTTAAATTATGATTATTAAATATGATCTAATTTAAAGGTTTTTTTATAAATTGTTGGATTGTAATTATTATTCGCGATCCAATTTAGAGGGGTTCTCCGTAAAATGTTGGATCGCGATTAGATCCAGTTGAGGGGGTGTTTTGTAAAATCGATTGATATGTCTGCCTCGTCAGCGGCCGGCGGCGAGCCCGCATGACTTTTCCCCGGCCGCCCGCCGCCGCTCCGATTGCTCCTGGGGAGACCGAAATCTGGGCGGCGGCCGCCGGCGGTGCTCTCTTCGGCTTCTTCCCAGGATGGGGCGGCGCACAGGAGACAGAGCGCGCGGGCGAGGGCGCGCGGCCGCCGGCCGGGAGCTTCGATTCGCGCGCCTGGATTCGTCCCCACCGGCGTCTACGGATTGTCTCCGAGGTGATTTTGTGAGCTCGGACGGTGTTCGTCGGGTACGGATTTCGTGCTGCGTGTTGCTTTCCTGGGCGATTGTTTTTTATGCGGCTGCACGCAAGAAATCCCAGCCCGGATCTTGCGTTGATCCGGTCACGAGCTGCTTTATTGGCTAGAAGCTTGTTGCTTCTCTCCGATGGTTGTTGTGTGGTGTTGAAATGAAAGAGCAGTTTCGATGATGTTCGTAAATCTGAGTTCTGTTCTCTGCTTCATTTCTGCAGTTCAAATCTGCTACTAGAGCTGTTGCAAATAATCGGTGATTGTGAAGAGTTCAGAAGAGGATTCTGTCTGCTTTTGGTGCGTCACTAATGGAGGAAGTGAAGGAGGTGAACAGGGCAAATTTTCACGTTTTTTAGTCGAAAAGCAAATGTTATTTATTTATTTTTTTGAATTTCTGGGCTCTTGTAAAACTTGGCAGGGTTAAAATGGTCACAATTTTGGTCTGTTTTGGCTTGAAATGAAATTTTTGGCATTGAAGAATGAAACACATGTCAGTAGCTGCATTGGAGAGCTTCCTTATTTAGTTACTAATGGTCTATTAGAGCTTCCACTCCTTACCAGTGGTGTGGAGGCAATTAATGGAGGACGTACATACGGGTTCTATTATTACTAGCTCGCCATACTCTGAGAAATTCTAGTATTTTTCTTATCTTTACACAACAGCTGCTTAATTAAGTTATGAACATACGACAGTTTATCACTAGCTTGGGGTCGTTCACATCAGTTTGTCATCGATATTCTTATGGTGCATTCCTTTTAGCCTGGTTCTCTATGTCAGATGGTGAATCCTCGAGATTAAATTATCTGTGCGCCTTAGTTTCATTATTTATGAATTATTCATTCTGTAGGTCTTCATGGGAAATTTATTCAAAAATACAGTGGTTCCAGACTTCCAGCTGATGCCCTGAAATCTCTTGTCAAGGCACAAAGACACAATCCAATCAAGCACCTGCAAAGTGGAACTGCCAAATTTACTAGAGGTAAGTGCTAACAGCTGCACACATCTAACTGTATCTGCCAAACTATGCTCATTTTGTTGTATGAAGTACTTGAAATTTAGGCAACTCAAAAAAAAAAAAAAACTGCAACTGAATAATTTTATGTCAATATGTGCTGTCAGCATGATTTTATTGTTGCCTTCTATGCAAACAAGCATTTAATAGTCATCGCATTTTTTGTCAATAAAACAAGTCTTATTCCATACCGATGCAACAATTTGGTTCATTACGCACAGCACAGACAAAAAAGGACTTTTAATTCAGAATGCGCCTCAGATACACCTCCATATTGTTTTTCTTTCCATTTATACCACCACCATATTGTTCCTTTTACAGGTAGAGTGGCCTGTGTCCTAGGCTGTGCTACAATTACAGGGTTGTTATAAGGACTGTTTCTAGCTTCTCTGAGCAACTCAATGTAAATGCACCATGTATAACTATTTGGTGACCCAACCTGTTGAAACTGACATCGCTTCAGCGTAGAATTGACTCTTCCAACGAAAATGTCAATACTATGGCCATGTTTGGTTAGGCTTTTTGGTGCTTTTGCTTCTAATAAAAGTCAGTAGTCCAACCAAAGGGACCGGCTTCCATCAGGTTGCTATCGAAGAAAGCAGCTTTCCTCCGAGCCATTTTTCACAGCAACCCGGCCCCTGCTTTTTCCGGCTGCGAATGATACAATTTGCTGAAAATTACCCGCACTACCACTCGTTATGTTGTTGCGTACCGGTTCGTTCTTTTTTCCCCCTCTCCATTCCCCTCCCTTTCCTCTCGACCAGGGCGCACCAGGCAGGCGAAAATGGCGACGCTAGGGTTAGCTTGGCCGCCGGCGTGGCTCGCCCCTCGCCCCTGCGCCGTCTAGCAGCCAACCACCCCACTTCGTCGCAGCTCCACCGTCCTCCGACGCCCCTGCTCGCCCGGCTCCCCTGTTGAACGCGCGACAGGCGACCCTGCTCTCCCGGCGTCCCTGCTGTACGCGCGGCCGTCGCCCCAGCACAACGTGCAGCCGGCGACGCTGGGCTACGCGCGACCTGCGCAGTTGACGAACAGCCGGCGCCCCTGCTCACCCGGCGCTCCAGATTGACGCACGCCCGGCGTCCCTGCTTCCCCACCAGATCTAGCGCCCCTGCTCGCCCCAGCACAACGTGCAGCCGGCGCCGCTGGGCTACGCGCGACCTGCGCAGTTGACGAACAGCCGGCGCCCCTGCTCACCCGGCGCTCCAGATTGACGCACGCCCGGCGTCCCTGCTTCCCCACCAGATCTAGCGCCCCTGCTCGCCCGGTAGCACGGTAAATCCCAATCCCTGGTGATCTGTTGATTTCTAATGCTATGATTTGCTGGTAGATGTGCTTTTAATTTCTGTTGCTCTGAGTTGCTGCTACGATGTGCTACATTTGTGAGATTTGTGAGTGAGCACTACTGATGTGTTGAGTTGTGATGCAAATGTCATGAGATGTGTAGTCAGTTCTTGATTTCTGTTGCAATTGTTGTTAGGGAATGAATCAAATTAAATTGCTCTGTTTTTTGCTTTATGAAGCATGGCTGATAAGGCAGATTGGTGTGAGGCCAATTTAAGACAATTTTTTAATATCGTTAAAGGAGAGATAGAAGCTGGGAATAGACCATTGGGTCAGTGGACTAAAACTGGTTGGAAAAATCTGGTTGTTAAGTACCATGAAAGAACAGGCCTGAAGCAAACAAAAAAACAATTGAAGAACAAGTTGGACAGTATGAGAAAGGATTATACATGGTTTATGGAGTTGAAGAATTGTGCCACTGGCCTTGGTTGGAATGATGCAAAGCAAACTGTTGATTGCCCTAAGGAATGGTGGGACGAACACCTTGCTGTAAGGACTATATTCTCATTGTTCATTACTCATTTTCCATGCTTTCATATGTGCTGCTTTGCTAATTTTTCTATTTAATTTCAGAGATGCAACAATCCTGAGAAAGGTATCAAATGCAACCATGTGAAATTCAAAAAACAAGGACCGAAGCACCTCGATGATCTTCATATACTGTTTGAAAAGGTGCTTGTTATCGGGGCTAGTGCATCTTGTCCTGGAGATATTTCCTCTGATGACTCAAGTGATGATGATCCGGTTGAGGTACAAAAAACTCCAGATAACGATGATGTGAAGCTGGCTGAACTGAAAAAAGCAAAACCTGCAAAAAAGAAACGCAAGGACAACTCTACCGCTACCGAAGAGAAGGATGAGAAGAGCCCCTTCTTTCGCCTGTACAAGAACACATGTCAGAGGATTGAAACTGCAGCAGACAAGATTTCCACAAGTGTTTCAGCGTCATCAGCTCCTCCAGCAAACGAAGTGCCTACCATTAAAGAGGCGATGCAGATGGTGAAAGATTGTGGTGTTCAAGAAAAAACTGCTCTCATGCCCACAGCTACTTTCTTGATAGTGAAGCCTGAATTTAGAGAGGCTTTCAGCACCCTGCAAACAAATGAAGGCAGATTTGACTTGATTGAGAGAGAGCATCAAAAGGAGGAGATGAAGCGCAACTAGAGTGTCACCAAGTTTTTAATCCTTGCTGCATGTGTTATTTGAGAACCATCCTAGTTGCGGGTGTTGTGTAACAATAATCTGCATTTGTTATTTCTAAACCATTCTAGTTGCTTGGCCTGTAAGACAATATGTGCTGGTTGTAAGACATTATTTGGTTATGTGTAATGAGAACCATTCTAGTTGCTTTGCATTTGAGCCATTTGTTGCCTATATCAATATATTGTGTAATTGTTGTCCATATATTTCTTGTTCTATGTGCTGTCTGCTATGTTCATGTATTGTGTCTATATATTAATTGTGTTGATCCTATGCTTTGTAGATGGATCCTAACATTTCGGATGTAGCCAAAGAAGCTCAAAAGGGACTACAACTTCTAGCTGAATTGTCACAGCATGCTGCAATTCTTGGTGAAATGGGAAGCCAATATACTGAGCGGTATTTACACAAGGGAAAATATAGACAGACACCAGAAACTGGACTTCAATGGGTTATGAGGTGCCTCACCCTCCCAAGGTATTTCTATAAGATGTTTCGGATGAGTCCGGAAGTTTTCTGGGAGCTTCATGATTTGCTAGTTTCTACCTATGGTCTCACATCAAGTAAAAATGTATCATCGGTTGAGTCATTGGCAATGTTCTTGTGGATTGTTGGTGGACCCCAATCATTTTCTCAAGTTGAAAATCGGTTTACACGGTCAACATGGACAGTTCACACTAAGTTTTACGAAGTGTTGAAATGTGTGCGCAAGTTGGCTGTTGAAAATATCAAGCCAAGAGATACAACTTTCTCTAGGGAGCATGAAAGGGTGAAAGAGGATCGGTTCTGGCCTTTTTTCAAAGGCGCTATTGGAGCGATAGATGGTACACATGTTCCAGTTGAAGTGGAACCAGATGAAGTTGTTAACCACACTTGTCGGCATGGCAATACAACTCAGAACGTGCTAGCAATATGTGACTTTGACATGAGATTCATTTATGCGGTTGCTGGTTGGCCGGGTTCAGCACATGACACTCGGATCTTGAATCATGCAAGAACAAATTTTTCAGATTTTCCGGAGCCTCCTAAAGGTATACATGATTCCATCCTTGTGAATACTCAAAAAACCGATCATTTAACATATACATTGTTCCCGAATAGTCAATACTTGGCATTGCAGAATTAACATTTTTATTTTTTTTTATAGGAATGTTTTATCTTGTTGACTCTGGTTATCCAAACCGGATTGGATACCTTGCCCCATTCAAAGGAAGCACATATCATATACCAGAATTTCGGGCTCGTTCTGGTCGTCCTCCTCAAGGAAAGTATGAGATGTACAATTACTTGCATTCATCCCTTCGAAATGTCATTAAGCGGGCTTTTGGAGTCTTGAAGCAGAAATGACGTATTTTGAAGAAAGGCATACCCAAATTCCCTCTTCGTACTCAGAAAAATATCATTCTAGCATGTATGGCATTGCATAATTTCATTCGTGACAGCAACTTAAAGGATAAGGAGTTTGAAAGATGTGATGCAGATGAGGGATATCTACCACGTGTGGCACGTGACGTGCCAGAAGCACAAGCACAAGGAGATGAGAATGCAGAGGGGGAGAATGAGGAGACCATGAATACCATTCGTACTAGGATAGCTGATGCTTTGTTTAGTGCTAGAGGAAGATAATTATATTCACAGAGCACATTATTCTGATCTAGAAATCTTTTGTACAATGCTATTGTTGTATTTATGTGCATCAAATGTTAATGGTGGATGCAACATTTAAAAAATTTAAGATTTTCTTTCTTAAATGATCATTTACATGTTAATCTCTGAATAATACACTCTTTTACGATCATTTTCCATATACATTGTTTCACAGACTATTTAGGAGCATTACAAACATTTTAACAGATTTTCCACAGCCACAACAGTTTCACCAAACGGGCTTCAGCTTTTCTTACAGCTCACAGCCCACAGCAGCTTTTTTCACAGCCACAGCCAAAAACAGCTTTTTCTCACAGCCACAGCACAACCAAACACACCCTATAGCTGTCAACTCAACCCAGCTGTGAAATTGGTCTTACAGACTCATGCCTGCAATGCTGGGTGAAAAACAAAGTATGATTCTTCGTTGTCCCACACTGCAGCGTCTGTACTACTGCTCGGGAATGACGGCATTGGCTCTACTGCTGTAAGCTTTTTTTTTTTTTTTTTGAAGGAAATATGCCCAAAAGGGCTAGGTAACTTCATTACGCCTCTGAAAGGTTCAGTACAAAAGCAAAAGGACCCTTACAAAGATTGATAAGTGAAGAGGGGTCTTTAAGCAATAAACTGAGGACACAAATGAAAATAAAGATTACATCCAGGTCCTCCTAAAATCCCAACCACCGGCGACAGGAACGAAGACCAAGCAGCCGCCGGAGAAACCAGCGCCGGAAGATGCTTCCCAACCGAGGCTTCAGATCCAAAAGACCAACCGCCAACGCCGCCATCTTTGCTGGGACCAAGCAGTGTGAGTGGCTTGATGCCATAGAACCACTGCAGCAAACATGGAGGAAGGGCCTCACGATGTTCACCGTTTGCCTCGTCGGTGGTCCACCTGACGGACGCCGCGGCGTGAACATCATGCGAGGTTGAAGAAGAACAAGCCGTAGATCCCGAATATGCTTCACCGGACTTGTCCAGTTGATCTCCACCCGGAAAAATTTGGGGATCAGCTCAGGGCGATCAACCCATTCCGGGCGTCCATGGCGTCGCGTGATGGCTCCAGAAACAAAAGAACACCAGCTAGAAAAGCAATCCAGCAGAACCAAATCCAGAGCAAAAAGAAGCAAAAAGGGGAGAATAGCACACGCCGGGGAGGAATCCGACGGAGAAGGGTAAAGGCATGACGCCTACAGCCATAAAGGAAACACAAACAGGAAGAGAGCTCCTAACCGGCACCTCAAACAAATCACCACCACTGCAACAATGGTGATGAAGGCAAAACCGAGAGAGGAAGTTCCACCTAAACAAAGAAAGTTAAAAATCTATACTACCGCTGTACAGGGGAGGGACCCTCACCCTACTCCACACCGGCAGCGAGCCGGAGAGGAAAGGGAGGGGCCAGATCTGGCCGGAACTGAGAAGCTCTACTGTAGTACAGAGGAGAGCGAGAGACACCTCCCTTTCTGTTAGGGTCTCTCTGTTCTGGGTTGGAGTGCTCTGTTTGCTGTAAGCTTTTAATGTTGGTACATCTTGGTCACATGATATGTTGCTGCAGAAATATAATCATCTGCATATACACCATCCGACTACAAACTTTTCCAAAAGAAAAATAAGAAGAAAGTCTAATTTTTTTTTTTTATGCAGCTTAGATAAAACCTCAATCTTGTCCGCTGTGCAGGTTCAGAGAAGCCATATAGTGTTCTAGTCCGTGCTGTTGGAGTCGACTCTTCAGTGCTACTGAATTGTTGATCTACAAGCCGGCATCTGCAAGTGTGGGTTTCAGAGAATGGTGGAATGATAGAATGTCTGAATATACAGCAAGGAAAAAGAGAGACCAGGAAGCGATAATCATGTATACGGCATGAAATATTTAGAAACAGAGAAACAAGAGAGTTTTTCAGAATGCTTCATTGCAGCCACAGCGGGTATTTGGAATGATAAAAGAAGAAATGCAGCTAAGGGAGCAGGCATATGGAGTAGGCGTGAACAACCAGAATCAAGAATCATGATGCAGCAAATAAAGGGAAATGCTCTCTGGGGTGATGGAAGTGCTTTCCAGGGTGTTTATTGCTTTCCTAAATGTAATCTGATCGTGTAAAACTCTGAACCATGTACTTCTATTTTCTCTCTTAAATGAAAGAGCAGTGCTTCTGCTCATTGTTCGAAAAAAAGTGCTACTGAGTTGCTTGGACCGAAGATAACTTTGGGACCCAAGTCACTCCGTTCACATCAGGGGAAAGTGCTCATGACCAAGCTGATGCATTGGACAACTGAAGCTTGCAAGGATGCAAGAAATGTGTCCAGGAGCCGGTATCTGAATATGCGATTGTTGTGGGCTGCACATGCGCTGAATATGCGAAGTAGCATATATGACGTTGGGATGATATTTCAACAATATTTTTACTAGAATGTTTGCTCAATGAATCCATCATCTTGATGTTTCTACTCTGTTAGATAATCAGCCGCGGAAGCGATTGCCCAAGAACACAAATGCTAAATCACAAAATCACAGAAAAGAGAACGACACGAGACACGATGTTTTTTAACGAGGTTCAGCGATGTGCCTACATCCTCGGGGTATGACTACGGGCGCTCCTCCCCATCAATATTGTAGCAATACCAGCATCCAGGAGTACATGGCTTGGCTGCCCCTAAGGCACGCCGTTCTAGCCGCCTCAACCCCTTGCCTGCTACATCTGTTGTCGTTGAGGTTGCACAGGTGCTGCCCTCGTATTTATGGGCCGGGAATACAAGTCCAACACAAACTCTATTCCTACACCTAATACAACTCGTCCTAATTGCAACCGACTTGTGTACACATATTCGACACAAATACAACAAACTCCACCTTGACGAATATGCACGCCATCTTGAAGTTGTCCATGCGCGAACCTCCGTGTATTCGGACTTGAGTCGTCTCCTCCACTGCTCACTTCGAACAGCCCGGCGAGGCCATCTCGCTGCTAGGACTAAACACCGCAATACCTGCAGCTTCATCCTCCGTGACTCCACCTTTTAGCCTATAGTGGTGAATATCCGACCTCTCGCCTATCATCACCGTCTTGCCATTCTGCATCACCCTCAAGGTCTTCTTATCTGGCGCCGCCTGATATAACCAACCTTTCTCATGCAGAGCCCCAAGCGAGATAAGATTCTTCCTCAATTCCGGCACATGCCTCACACCATCGAGTAGCACCTCTTGTCCATCATACATTGTAAATTTGATGTTGTCAACTCTCATGATACGGTGTCCTGTATCATCTCCAAAGTGAGCAAAGCAAAGTCACCCTCAACATATGAAGAGAACCACTTCTTCCGAGATGTAGCATGATAGGAACTTGCAGAATCCAGCAACCACGCTTCTCCACAAGACTTCTCACTCGATAGAACAAGATCATCACCATCGCTATCCAAGTCATCCTTCCTGGGAACCACAACATTTGCCACGTCCTTCCTCTTCAGTTCTCGACAATCTCTTCTCACATGTCCCCACTCCTTGCACTTATAGCACTGCGGCCCCTTATTCTTCTTCTTCTCAGCCTCCCTTCCTCGATCACTCCTGACCACAAAAGCATCTCCAACAGAACTAGCGTCACTAGAATTGTTCTTCCTCCTTTGATCCTGAGCAAGCAACGCCGTAGTGACATCATCCACCTTAATCTCGCTCTTGCCATACGTCAGTGTAGTGACCAAGTGCTCATAGGAACTCGGCAACGAACAAAGAAGAATCATAGCCTTGTCTTCATCATCAAGCTTCACATCCACCTTTACAAGGTCTGCCACAACTTGATTAAAGACATTGATATGCTCAGCAAGATCGGACCCCTCCTGCATCTTCAGCCCATATAACATTTGCTTCAAATACAGCTTCTGAGTCAGTGTCTTGGACATGAACTGATTGCCCAACTTATCCCAAATTTTCTTCAGTGACGTCTCTTCCATGACATGGTACATGATTTGATCAGAGAGACACAGCCTGATAGTTGCCGCTGCTTGCTTCTGCATCTCATGCCACTTCTCATCATCTACCTTGGCCGGCCTTGTCCCATTGAGTTCTTTCATGATCCCTTGCTGTGTCAACAAGTCCTTCACTCTTGTTTGCCAAAGCCCGAAGTTGTCAGTCCCATCAAACTTTGTCACCTTAAATTTGGACGTCATCGACGCCATCCGCCTGTTGCCACGGAGCGCCGAAAGAATCACCCGCACTTGCAAACCACTCGCCGAAGCCGCGTACCTCCTGCACGCACCCGAGCACACAAGCACGTACTCGAATACGCCGCCGCGTACTCCCGCGTCCCGTCTGAACGCGCTGCTGCGTACGTGTGCCGCCGAGCCGCTGCACGCCTCCCGCGCTCACGCCTCCTCCTGCCGCACGTACGCCACCACCGTACATACAGCCTGTGTACAGCCCGCCGTTCTCAAGCTTTATCGACCGTCACGCCGCTTGCACACGACGAAGCCGACCCCCGCTTGATCGCCGCTGCTCGCTGTTCGCCGTCAACTGCGCAAGCCTCGGTTCACGAACAGCCGATTGCTCTGGATGCAATCTCCGCGGACTCCCTCCTATGTTTTATCTGGAGCCAAAACCGAGCACCGTACAAAGTCCAATACGACACGGACTCCTGTCACCGCCTTGCTCTATTCCTGGTCGCGTACGAGATCACCTGTGGCCAATTGCCGTACGAATCGGACTCCCAGAGGCGAGTTCCATCCAGCATGGATACAACGAATCCTAACCTTCATGCAAATCCAATTGTTTCTTTAAACAAAAACCACATGCGGGCCATACCTTGTCTCCCATGCATCTAACACGCATGCATGCAGCCCCGATTTTGCAAATCACTGCACGATGCCACCTCCTACTTGAACTCTGTTTCGCACACGAGTCGACCTTGGCACACGAGTCGACCACGCCATCGCGTGCAGCTAGCCACCTGCGACTCCTGTTCTCTGACGCACGGACTACGCGTTCTCTGACGCACGGACTACGGGACGTAGGGGGTGTTCGTTTTAGAATTTTTTTTTGAAATAATAATATTTTAATGAAAAATTACGGAATTGTGGTACGATTTGAAAAAATTACAGAAATAGGTGCCTGTCGGTCAGTGGATAACCGACAGGCACCTATCGGTTATCCGGTGACCGATAGGCTGTCGGCCGCCGTCACCTCTATCATCTAAACGTCTGACAGGTACCTATCGGTCATCCGGCGACCGATAGGTGCCGCCAAACACTGTAACATGTACTATTCATAGTACTGTAGCGATAAATATTCAAAATATGTATCTAAAAATTGCAACAAAAATATGAATGGATAGATCTTGTCATTCTTTACGATCATGCAAATTTTGAATTGCAACGAAAACTTGTGTAAGGTGCAGCAAAAAAGTGAAATCAGCACATTAACAGGATTGTGCCTGTTGCTGATTTCACTTTTTTGCTGCACCTTACAGAAGTTTCTATTGCAACTCAAAATTTGCATGATCGTAGAGAATGACAAGATCTATCCATTCATATTTTTTTTGCAATTTTTAGATGCATATTTTGAAGATTTATCGCTACAGTACTATGAATAGTACATGCTACAGTGTGTGGCGCCACTTATCGGTCGCTGGATGACGGACAGGTACCTATCGGTCTCCAGATTACCGATAGGTAACAGCCTGTCGGTCACCGGATAACCGATAGGTGCCTGTCGGTTATCTGCTGACGGACAGGTACCTATTTCTGCAATTTTTTCAAATCGTACCCTAATTCTGCAATTTTTCATTAAAATACTATTATTTTAAAAAAGTTCTTCGTTTTAGGGGTCTAAATTTTAGAGGGGTCACATCAAAGAGAAATTTGTTATTTAGAAGTATTAAATAAAGTTTAATTACAAAATTAACTGTAGAACCCCGGGTCTAAATCGCGAGACGAATCTAATGAGGGTAATTAAGACGTGATTAGAAGATAGTTACTGTAGCATTACTGTAACAAAATACAGATTAATTAGGCTCATTAGATTCGTCTCGAAATAAGCATTCATCTGTCAAAAATGTTTTGTCAGTAAATTTTATTTAATGCTCCTAAATGATAAGATTCTTTTTGATGTGACATGTCTAAATTTTAGAGGGGAGGAAACGAACGGGGCCGTATGCTCCACGGTCTCCCAGCTGGCTCTCGCACGACATCGCACCCAGTGCCCTAGGCACTCCGTGCAGCCCGCCGCCATCAACTCGCCGAATCAAGCATGCTTATCCACGCGCCAACGCCGCCGTCGCAAAACATCAGAAACAAAACTGCTCCAAACAACACGCCGAGTCCACCATGGCTTACGCCATCGCTATTGCCGCTCCACCTTGAGCGCACAATAGCCGCTCCGATCATAATCAACCACCCGTCGATATGATCGCGAGTCGAAGCCACCGCCATTGTCCGCGACGTCTTCCAGCCGCACCGTCGAACCTGGCTATCACGTCTGATCAGCCCCTATCGAACAGCAGCCTCAACCCGATCTCCACGTCTGGACGGATCCTCGTTGATGCAGCTCATCGGACGGTTCGAGCCGCCATGTTCGAAGTGTCCAACTCCACCGATCGAGCCGTCGATCGCCGCCATGCTCCACCTTGCGCCATGTCTCTCCCCGGACATCTCATGCAAGCCTTGCGCGGTGTGGAACATCCCATCATGCCTCCCGTGAACTTCTTCCGTGAATTTGGCTCTTGATACCACTTGTTAGATAATCAGCCGCGGAAGCGATTGCCCAAGAACACAAATGCCAAATCACAAGATCACAGAAAAGAGAACGACACGAGACACGATGTTTTTAACGAGGTTCAGCGATGTGCCTACATCCTCGGGGCATGACTACGGGCGCTCTTCCCTATCAATATCGTAGCAATACCAGCATCCAGGAGTACATGGCTTGGCTGCCTCTAAGGCACGCCGTCCTAGCCGCCTCTACCCCTTGCCTGCTACATCTGTTGTCGTTGCGGTTGCACAGGTGCTACCCTCATATTTATGGGTCCGGGAATACAAGTCCAACACAAACTCTATTCCTACACCTAATACAACTCAAGTCCTAATTGCAACCGACTTGTGTATACATATTCGACACAAATACAACATACTCAATGTTAATCTGCAGTTCTATGTTGATGAACTGCTGATTATTTATGTCCCAATAATTGAAAAACTCTAACATTACGGTTCGCCAACATACTTCAGAAAATATATTCCAGTCACTTTTGCTCGGTAAGAGTTTGGATGTGTTCACAGATTCTCCCACAACATGAATATGGATCCACAGTCTGCAAAACGAGATTTTCATGAACAGGTAAAACGAAAACTTTGATTCCAGTATTTTTCTGAAAGGGAAACCATAAGTGTTATGACACAGGATGCCAACGAAGGGGGAAAGGCTACTAAACAGAGGGGAAGCAGAAGAGGATAAACTAAAATGATTTAGAAAGACCACACAAACATGAACCATGTCTTTCTTCACAACAGCATCAAGGAAAAAGGAACAACGTTTCTGCATAACATGATGTAGTTAAGTGTCACTTTAACATGACCAATCAACTAGTCCAACACTCAAGTCTGCAAGGGTGGGAAAACGCATGCCATGGTGCTGCGACCTTTCTACATGTGTAATTTTCCTAGACAAGCCCAACCGTGTTTATTTTTTTCTTTTGGCCAAAACTAAATCTAACCATGAAACTGGTTTCAGAGTCATAAAAAAACACAGGATGATTCATCTCTCACTAATTTTATGGACCCTGAATTGCTGTTGGAAAATGGAGTGTTGACTAGGATCTCAGGTAGGTTACTGCAAGAAGGCTGCTTGTTGTGCTTCCTAACTATTTATATGCTTCCTGCTTTGGTTGATCCAGCAGTCCCCACAAATCCTTGCAGTGCACAGATAGAAAAGATTCTTCAACACAGACAAAACAGGATGGAAACAGTTTTTCGCGTCTTATGTAATATTGGGAGTATTCCATGTTGAGCAACCAGAAGCCCTTTCATAGTCTGCAGCACCAACTTCAGGTGAGCATTTTATATTTCCCATGTATTGCAACATCGGTGAGATAGATTTTGGATGAGTTTGCTGGTGGAAACTCAGTCATGACTCATGATCGACATGTGAGTAGGACCACTAGTCTTCTTTCTCTTTATTTCCAACTCAAGATAGGCAGAAAGTGCAGCTCCCCATTGATTCCTGAATTTGCCTTTATCTTGATATTAACAAAATCCACCCCCCCCCCCCCCCCCCCCCCCCCCCCCCCCGCAGCCATTAACTCTGGAGCAAATGGAAGCAACTAAATGTCTTAGGAACACTACGTGATCTACAATCCTTGGGTGATTCATGGATATCAAAATATGATTCTGGTCTGTTGTATGGTCCTGAAAAGAGTGTCCGCAACAACGCCAGGGTAGCATTCTCAGTTCAAAGTCAGGCACTGAAACCTTGTATAAATCCCAATGAGAATACCCTTCCTCTTTATCAACTTTTCATGAGCTGAAACAGATTGAGTGCCCCATCATTTTCCTCTGGTATGTCCAGACTGTTGTCCTACACTCGTCCTGTGCAGAATGAACACAAACTCTTTCATTACCTTCCAACCAAAAAGCAAATATCACCATGTATGAATATCACACGACACTATCTACAAGTATAATGTTAGCAAGCAAAGTGAGCGGTGTAGAAGTGTAACAGCTAAATTGCTTAAATAATCCTCTCAAATTAACTGAGTTTTTTTACAGTTCTAGAGCGTCAAAATGATGCTCCAGCCAAACATGTTTCAATCAGGCAAAATAGCGTTTACAGCACAGTTTCCAGAGGTTTTAACCCAATACATGACCCACTGGCCAAATCACTTTCTTACTCACGCCTACCAGAACACTCAATCCCTTTGCTCAGATAGCGTCCCGCTCCTCCTGATCACATTTGGCCATGTAATCTGGAGTGGACTCGCCACCTTCTTTAGCTCCCAGACAGGCATTGTTGTGCTCTCATCAAGATTCTTCCAGGTCTTCTCCTCATCTCCCTGCACCCAGAAGTATGTTGAGACAGAAGGTCAGTTTCCCAACTGGGCAGAGCACTTTCCAGCTCTCCACCATTGGAATGATCTTGCCCCCAAATCATCCACATCCCCTTCCATGAAATTCTCTGAAAGCACAAGTCATTCACTACTCCAAAACGTTTATCACTAAGCCAAAGAGCACCTACTGACTAAAAGTTATCACCTACCCTTCTACCCAGAATTTCAGAAATGTCTTCCCACATTTTTGTTGCAACTACACAACCAAAAGGTAAATGCACAGCAGTTTCTTTCTCACAACAAAATAAGCAATTACTGAAAACCAATAACTGAGTAAACCTAAAGTGATGTGCAATATTGAAAACCAAGCATTTAGAGGACTCATTCTTGCTGTATGCATTGTACTGCAAACAATCATTTCAGTCACTAAAATCTTACGAACATCTTTTTATCTTCCCTTTGATAACACAAGCAGAAAGCAAAAACCAGTCGGCCATATCGCATGGAAGGATTCAGTCTTTACCCTGAATTTCCAGAGGGCTGATCCCAGACCGCAAGCACCGTGAACTTGAGGCAATTGACGATCTCGTGTCAGAATGACGACGGTTTGGTGGTCAAGCACGGAATCGAAGACGAGGGGATGCGGCGTTGCGGTTTTCGCACCTGAATGCTAAACCCGCTCTGATGGGCGCGCCACACGAATCCATCGCCCTCGAGCTTCGTTGGAGCTCTTCATCATAGCGCCCCGCCACCATCGGAGGCGGAGAAGGGCGCGGAGCATGTGGGGCGAGGCAGTGGAAACAAGGAGCAAGAGGAGGGGCAGGTCCTACCAGGAGATGCGCCTGAACCATGAGCAACGGGTCTCCTGCAAGTCTTTGCGGCCGCCGGCGAACTCAAAGTGGCGGAGATCGGCGGAGCTTTGCAGGCACATCGGAGACCGGTTTGAAAATAGTTTTTCCAATACGAGGGGTTTTATGTAAATAGTTGGGCGCGATCCAATTTAGAGAGTTTTATGTAAATAGTTGGATCGCGATTATTAATCGCAATCCAAATAAGGGGTTTTTATGAAAACAAATTGGATCGCTCACGATCCAATTTAGGGGGGTTTGTGTAAATATGCTCCATCTCAAACGGCGTCCTCCTCTTCTTCCCCTCCGGTCGCCGGCGGGCGACCTTTTTTTATTTTTTAATCCTTTTAAAAGTAATATTTTAATAACAGACCGAGCGAAACTAATTTTGCAGATCTAGACCGTTTAATCGCGCCAAACTAATTGGCGTGACCGAGGCTACGGTCGCGTCAATCCGACCGGCGTGACCAGCGTCCACGTCAACAAAAATCTCCACGTCAGATTTGAGTCCCGCCAAACACTTTGGCGTGACTGACACTTGAGTCCCGCCAAATGCTTTGACGCGACTAAAACTTAAAATTGGGCTACAACCAATCGTCACTAGTCCCGTCGTGTTCTCTCTCCACTCATGTCAAGTGAAGTACATTTCATGCAGCAGCCTTCCTCTCTCATTTCTCTCACTCCACCTGTCATATCTCTCTTTATTAGCATGTGCCATGTGCGACATGCAAGCCGAAGGACCGCGCTTGGCTCACGGAAAAGAGGCGGAAATAACGCTCCGTTGCCCTTCATTGGTCACCGTGCAAGGAACAAATACGCTAGAGATAATGAAATAAAGGGTGTAAATAAATCTAAAAAACACATGTATTACTATGCAAAGCTTTAAGTTGTAATGTATTTTGTGTAATAAGATTTTTTTTTAAAAGTCCACATTTCCCCTATTTTGATTTACTAAAAAAATGAGATCAAAGATCCAACATCTCTTTGAATTTTCATTAAAAAGAGGAGACCCACCGAAACCCGCCACAGCAGGGAGGTGAGCCAAAGCAACTTCCTGTGGACGCAAAGGGTCGAACATGCTGATTAATGATGTTTTTAAGGTGTCGTTGATCGTTGCTAGTGATGAAAATTTTGTCATAAATCGTAAATTATGACTGTCGTGGTATGAGCACCACGGCAAATGGGGCCTGTCACGGTCTCCCTTGAGATTCGAAGGGGAGCGAACGGTTCTGAATGTTCTTGATCGTGGGCTGCGAGAGGGTTGATGAAGGAGAAAGAAAGAGCGAGGAATTTACCCCCGAGGTTGATGAAGGAGAAAGAAAGAGCAAGGAATTTACCTCCTCGCCTACCCCCGAGGTTCGCTTCGCGCTCACCCGCATCGGGGGTAGCCACGCGTCCTGCCGTCGTCTACCCCCTGCGGGAGTCACGGATCCGCTGGCCCACCGCGGTCAGTCGATCTTTGTCGCGCGGGTTCTCGTCCCATACCTCCGTGGGGACGCGCGGGCCCCTTTTTTCCCTCGCTCGCTGGGCACCGCGCCCCTGATGGGCTGCGGCGCCTTCGTCAGGCTCATTACCTTCCCTGGGCCGTTTCTTGTTTATGCGGGGAAATGGGGACCCTGGTTTCCGGTACACCGACAATGACCTTATAGCGTCCGTCAGCAGTTAGCTGGATATATGACTTGTTAGTGACGGAACGTTATAAAGTTGGCTGAAAAAGGAAAAACTCAAAAAATAGTGCTGTATGAATAGTAAATTCGTTAAAAGTTAGCAGATCTGTACTAGTGGCAACAACTGTCATTCGCACTTTATAATACATCTCTTTCTATCTATTTCTCATTGTTTTTAGCGCACTCTTTATTTTTTATCTCTACTTAATTTCTATGTTCGAAACTAAAATAGCATTTAAAGAAACGAATGAAGTATTTGTTTTACTCTTTTTGTCCACAAATATAATTTTACTCCTTATTCCACTCTTACTATTTATGAAAGAGAGTACTGACCGGTGGAGAGAGTCATCTACTGCCTCACCAACTGCCAACAGGACAAGTCACACTCCTTGCGCAAATTTCAATGCTTCACATCTGACAGGCGTACTCAAGTCCTTGTGTGGATGAGTCCTTGTGTGGATGAGGCAAGAAGACACTCTGCTCACTGCACCAGCCGGACAGCATGGGCGGGCGAACTGTCATCTAGCTGTAGCATAAAAATTTTCGAGACATTGACCCGCAGCCGATTGATATTCTAGTCGCGCCAAGGCATTTGGCGGGACTCAAGTGTCAGTCACGTCAAAGTATTTGTCGGGACTCAAATCTGACGTAGAGGATTTTGTTGACGTAGACGCTGGTCACGCCGGTCGGATTGACGCGACTGTAGCTTGGTCACGCCAATCGATTTGGCGCGACCAAACGGTCTAGATCTACAAAATTAGTTTCGCTCAGTCTGTTATTAAAATATTATTTTAAAAAGGATCAAAAAATAAAAAAAATCCCGGCGGGCGGGGGCCAAAGCCCGATGAAATCCATGTGTGATGCAGATCCTTCCGCCTGAAGGCGAGCACCTTCACCGGCTTCGGCGGAGGACGGAAGCGGGATGCAGCGACGACAGGGCGAGAGGGGAGGCTTCGCATCGCAGGCCAGCGCCGTCACCGCTTTGGGTTTCTGCCCAATTCCCACCACCGCACCGCGGTGTTTACCAGTGCTGTCTCGCACTCGATGCAGGCACGGCAATCAATGTCTTCTGCACAATTTTGCAGGGACTTGCATTTTCCGTGTTTCAGATGTCCCTTTGGCTGTTCCTTGACGCAGGCTTGCCATGGAATTCAAATAATCTGTGACGAATTTGTACAGGATTAATTACATGAAGCAGGGTAATCTCTTGCATCCTTGCTGATGTTACCTTGTCTCTTGTCTGAAACAATGTTGAGAGCAGGGGTGTTTTGTTTTGCTATTACTGCTTGGACGTTGGCGCCTAGAAATTATAGGGCAACAGCCAATAGGGAAGCCATTGCCGAAATCTCCGAGTGATGTACAGCATTACACAAAAATTGTCTTCTTTCATGCGGAACTGGAGTGTCCATTGCGGGAGATGATATGGAAAAGCTAAGGCACGTGAGTAACGCTGACCGCTGGTTAAGTTTACAGGCAGCTTGAGCGAAAGATTTGAATTTTCCCACAACTTCAGGCACTGTTCGTCCTGCCATGGTTGATAGCACGCGCCAAAAATCCTAGTGCTCTGAAGGTGCGCAGATATGTGTCCTCATGATGCAACAAACTTTCTGGTACTAATTACAATCCTTCGTGCTTTCTACGATTCTTGGAGGGGATCCAGGCCCTATGCCATATTCAGCAGCCTTTCTGCAGTCTGCACCACTTTTTTTTTCTTTTCTTTTTTTTTGGGAGCACGTTCTTCAAAAAAAAAAAAAAAACTTTGCAGGAAATTTTTTTCGCAGCACTCATCTCTTTACTTAGGATGTACAGCTTTTGCAGGGGAAAAAAACTCTCATCTTTTGCAATATCTAGAGAGCAACCCCAAATTTTGATTAGCAAAACAATAGAAAGATCAATATGCTAAAACAATTTTTAAAATAAAAAGGAATTATATGGAAGGTCTAAACTGGGAAACTAAAACAAAATTGCCAAGTCTGAAGATGCAACAAAATAGACGCTCCCGCTGACTGCATTATCAGCAATTCTGTCTTCTGAATTTTGATAGCAATAACTACTCTCCAGGTTTCACTTAAAGAAGTTATCTCCTACCCACATTCCAGCTCAGCTTCAAGCTTCGCCCTCTGCTCAACCACATTTCTGATCCTTGCAGCACCATTGTGTAAGATCTCTTGCATCCCTGGTTTCAGCAGTGAAGCCAAGAAATCAATCAAGTGAACTGCCACAGTAGGATCTGTAGGCAGCTTATGTTCAAAGCAAAGTTTGTTTGGTTTTCCAGATCAACCACACTATGGCCAAACACCCAACTATCACCAGCATGCTTCTTGTCTGTCAGATTAACATTACTTCATTTTTGCAGCAATCGTTGCCACAAACTTAAGGTTTCTCCCTCAAAGAACTCCATGATTGTGAATATATAGAACCCCAACCTTTTCAAACACCTTACTAACGATTGTATTTCAAGAGAAAGTTACATTATATAACCTCAGGAACCGCAAAGCTAGAGATGACCCATCAAACCACACATCCTCCCAAACTCTGGTCTATTTACTGTTGCCAACTTGGCGAGAACACAAATGATAGAAACTTCCTTCACTTTTAAAATGCTATCCATTTTTTGTTAAAAAAAATCTAAAAAAAACAACAACATTCTTCTCGTGCTGGGAAAAGGATTGGTTACAATGGTTTGTCTTGTGTGGATTCCTACACGTCGGGAACACTGCTAAGATAAGAATTAACTCCTTTCAAAAAAAAGATAAGAATTAACTAAAATTAATTTCCGACTAGTACTCCAGTAGACGACTGTCTATCTTGACAACTGGTAAGCATTTCCAGCAAATCATGAACATCTAAAAGGCTAAGGTCCAGGAGCTATGTTATGCTTTTTTTCTAAAAGACAGCTTCCTTGATCTCTGCCATAGTATTTTTGAAGTGAACTCCAAAGCCTGTTGCTCATACAGAGTTGGCATATCAGCCGGTTCAAAAACTAGGTCAGTACCTTGGGCTGGACCTAAGAGATCTTTGTAGAAGTTTGTAATGTAGGTCATCAAAGCTTCATCTCCTTGAAGATTCTAATTTTCCTTCTTTTCATATTAGCTGTATACGATAGTGTTCAGTCTTTTCCATCACCCTTTAACAAATCGTTTTAACTGCACCTTTCCATCCATATGACCTTTCTTATAAGTACCTATCTGAGGTGAGTTTGACATACCACTCATTTGACCTCTCTGTCTAGTACAATTTGAGACATAAAGTCTTAAGATTTCGGTAGCTGCTTGAAAAAATTATATCCCAACCTCTCATAGCTCTTATTAGCCTTCAAGCCTATCTTGCCACTGATCTGGATGTTGGGGACGGGGACCAGCTCCAGGTCGCCGCCATTCCCTGAAGATCTCCAGGTCGCCGCCATTCCCTAAAGATATCGCCAATATCGCCACTGTGAACCGGACCAGCTCCAGGACGCCGCCATTTCCTGGAGCATCGCCATTCTCTGATAAGCGCCAAGCAAATGGCGATGCTCACCGCGTCACCGGATGACGTCATAGTCCTAGGGTTCTGGCCTCCAGTGTGAAATGACACGTGTACCCTTCTGGACATTTTTGTACATTACTAGGGACGCGTCTTGTAATTAAAGTCGAAGGGCATATTGGGCATGTGTAAATGTCCCTTCGACTTCCCTATAAATATCCCACCACAGGCATCGTGTAGGGGGACGGTTCATGGTGTACTGTTCCCCTTAATAGTCATCATGCTCGTATCATTTATCTCGCTTTTCCATTAGTTATATCGCTTGTGTTAGGTGGAATCATAGTAATTGCGATGATTACTTTGAATCCCCAACATTGGCGCCCACCGTTTGTGTAGCTCGAAAAGCACCTGCGATGCCCCACAAGAAATCAAAGAAAAGAGCGATAGTTGTAGTTGAACCAGTAATAGAAGAGATCGAAGACGAAGTCCTTCTAGTAGACCCAGGTTTCTCCGAGGAAGAAATCCGGTGGCAGGCAATTCAAGACTACCAAGCAGCAAAGATCCAGAAAAACGCCGACATGGCGGAAGCAAGTGCAGTAACCGACAAGCAACTGGGCAAGCAACTCGACCCCAACCTAGTCGCCGCCAATTCCGGCAACGTAGCTGAAGCAAGCAACAAAAGAGCAGGTGAACCCCAAATCATCAATCCTTTCAACATCGACAACAACACTGAAGAAACAGAAGCAGAAAAGCAAATGCGAGAGCTATTAACCCTGCAAAGCACAGTCAAGAAACTCCGAGCAGCCAAAGAGGGCAGAATGTCCGAAGAGAGAGAGAGAGAGAGAAAAAGAGAGATTACAGCGCCAGATAGACGAAGCCAAGGCAGTCATCAATGAGCTATAGAAAGAATGGGAAGACATCAACAACGCTAGCGGCCAAAACAGCGGTATAAGGCAACCCCATCATCAGCGCACACCAGTGGATCAAGAACACGAAGACAATGGCGACGGTGGCCACAGATATAGAGTGCATCACCGCCAAACAATACCAGCAATCAGTAGAGCAGACAGAAGTTCCCCTCTATCTGAGGGCCTCCAACTCGCCCCTTGGCCGATATCATACAAGCCAGTGTCAGTGTCCAAATACAACAGGTCCACAGACCCAATACAATTTCTCATGTCCTTCGAAGCAGCGATAGCTTCAGCAGGAGGGAATGATACAGTCCTCGCAAAAACTTTTGTAACAGCAATCGAGCATCAAGCCCTGGACTGGTATTCCCGACTGCCTCCGGAATCTATTTACTCCTGGGAAAACCTGAGAGACAAACTTTTAACCAACTTTCAAAGGGTTCCACAAAGCATCGGTTTCAGCCAACGAACTGCGGCAATGTTTTCAGGAGGAAAAGGAATCATTACAAGACTACTTCGGCAGATTCATCAAACTGAAAGCACAGGCAGCAGATATATCCGATCAGGTAGTAATAGATGCGGCGATGAACGGCATAAGGGCCGGCCCGTGTGCGACGTATCTGTCCATGAATCAGCCAAAATCAATCGAAGAGTTATTTGCCGTCATCGATCAATACATCATCGCAGATAATGATCACAGAAGGAGGATTGAGCAGTAAAACTTGCACCGTCAAGCAAAGAAAAATCAGACAAGTTTCAAGCAGCAAAACTGGAATTCAACCAGAAGGCAGAACAGCAACCAAGAACAATCACCGCAATTCATCAACAACATCGATGGTCAAGACAAAGGCGACACAGAACAACCTGATCACAATCCCAGAGGCGGCAGAAACTCTAGAGGCCGCGGAAGAGGTCGCGATTTCTCAAACAACTCGCGAAATCAAGAACCACGCAAGCCGTATTGTGTCTTTCACGGTCCGGACAAGGGCCACACGACCAAGGAATGTCCCGAAACAAAAGGGGTGTTGGAGAAAATGAAAAGCAAAGAAGCGCAGCAAGAGCAGCCAAAAACAATCAATCACACGTCGCAAAACACCTGGCAGCCACCGCCTTTCCCAAACCCCTTCGCTCACACTTTTTACCCAAGTCATTTCACACCACAGCATTACTTCACGAATCACTTCGCAAATCAATTTCACCCACCCCCACCGCATATCCAACACATGACCGCGCCGCAAGTGAATCATATACCGACGCACCCACCACCATCAAATCAAGGTAGGCCAATGGAACAGTTACCTCCACCTCCACCAAAGCCCTCAACACCTCCACCCACCTCAAATCAGGGTTTACCATCATATGGAGTAATATTACCCATTATCGGCGGGTCCTCATCTGAGTTCGAGAGCAAGAAACAGCGACAGAATTACTTCAGAGCAGTGCACGCAGTGTGCAACGGCCCGGTAAAGAAATCGCGGTGGTCACACATCCCAATCACATTCACTGAGGCAGATCTCAATCTGCGATGTTATCCTCATACGGACGCCATGGTCATTTCGGCAAACACGTATGGCTGGACAGTTACGAAGTCCTAGTTGACAATGGAAGCTCGGCGGATATTCTGTTCAAATCCACTTTCGACCAACTGAAGTTAGACGCATCACTACTCCAACCATCGGAGTATCCTCTCTACGGTTTCGGCGGTAGAGAAGTCAGAGCTATTGGAAAAATCAGCCTGCCAGTTTCTTTTGGCACTTTGGACAACGCCAGAACTGAACACATAACTTTCGACGTTGTAGACATGCCCTACCCCTACAACGCCATCTTTGGCCGAGGCATATTAAACAAGTTCGAAGCGGTGCTGCATAGTGCCTATCTGTGCATGAAGATGCCGGCGATCAAGAAAGTCATCACAATCTTTGGCGATCAACAAGAGGCAAGAAACATCGAGAGGGCAGTGGCTCCGGGACAGAGAAATGTGCATTACCTATACGCACATCCAAATGTTCATGCTGTACGTCCCACACCAGAGAAACCGTGGCAAAACAAGCCAACCGAGTTAGAAAAACAAATGAATAAAGAAGACCCACCAATCGAACCAATGGGCGAGACCAAGAGAGCTTTGCTCAACCGGAGTGTGCTGGGTCAGGAAGTTATCATCGCCGAAGGGATGCCCAAAGAAGAGGAAGAAGAGTTAGTCGCATTTCTCACGAAGAACAGGGACGTCATTGCATGGTCCGCCAGTGATCTTCAGGGGGTCAGCAGAGACATCATCGAGCACAAGCTCAGAATAGACAGCAACACTAAGCCAAAAAAGCAAAAGCTCAGAAAAATATCCGACGATAGAGTACAGGCGGTAAAAGCCGAAGTGCAGCGGTTATTGGATGCAAAAGTCATCAGAGAAGTAAAATACCCGACGTGGCTAGCCAATACTGTAACACCCCACCTCAAATTAATGAGGGGTTTGGCTAACCAGGATCTTAATCGGGGGATACTTGGCGAAGCAAGTATGCAAATGACCACACACATAAGCATAAGTAAAATAATTTTACAACAAGTTCAGTTATTACCTTGGTTTCATAATTAACGTAGGATACAAAGTTCGAAGTTCGATTACATAAAAGCGAGCGGAAGCGAAACACACGACGATACATATCTACAAGGAAATCATGTCCAGCCCGTAGACACGATCTCACTCACCTTGCTCCTGGCTGGGAGAGGAGGGAACCCGCTCAATAGACCAGTCCTTGGGCGGCTCACCCTCCCACACTACTTTGCCATAACACCCGCAGAAATTACAATTTGGAATACCTGCAGCAAAATTTTAAACAACGAAACCCTGAGCAACTAATACTCAGCAAGTCTTACCCCGTCAAAATGGCCTTCTAAGACTGACTTCTAATATGTAGGGGGTTGACCAGGTTGGTGAAATTTAATTGCAAAAACGGCACTAATAATTGATCCTTATTTTCATATTTTAGCCAAATTAAAAGGGTTCTTGCATTAATATAAATATTAGCAACCTAACTAAGCAATACATGGTTGCAATACAATTAATTGAAGTACAAAAGCATATAACATTATCATGTAAACTTCTTACTACGATGTGACACAGTGAACAAGTGGTACTCAATAACCGCGAGGGACGGCGATTCGAATCGATTTACACCTGCAGGCGAAACCCGAATACACGACGTACGCTACTCGAAAGAGTCACGCACGGCATCTTTTCACAAGACATCATAAGGTCGAGCCGATTTCACCTCCCGGACACACGTCCTCCACGCGATACCCGCGCCAGGCAATCCGTGGTTAGCCCGTGTGCCCTCCCTTCCTACACAAACCCGCAACCACCATTCCATCTTCATCACCAAAAGAGAGGGGGTGCACCGTCCAACACATACAACATCGAGCTACTCAGTTTACTAGTTCCCATTCTACTAGCATGCACTCGGTACTGTTCAAACTTGCTCAGCGGGGCCACAACGAACGGTCCTCAATCGACACAAACGGGGCTATGGCGAACAAGGCGAGCCTTGTCACCTCAACCTACACATGAACTTCCCCGTTCGGTCTCAAATTCATTATCATCATCCTGTGAGAACATAAAGTAAATCTGAACCACCTACATCGAGTGATCTCCATACCACTCGAATGTTTCTACCAATGACTCGATATTAAGCATAGCAAACTAACGAGGGGTAGAACATAACTGAACCAAACCCATAGGAATATCTGGGGATACATGCAATTAAGTTTTCAATCAAGTCCTATACGTAATGCACATTTCACGACCCGCATACATGTGAGAAAGTGAAAACTTTGCAAAAAACATAGGTGTGCACCGGGGCTTGCCTTGGGGCTGGTGGTTAGCACACTGGAGCACGTATAAGTCAGCGCCGGTCTCCTCGGTCACGAGCTCCAAGTCCTCGAGTCCGGCGTCGGTTCCTAAATGAATGCAATGATATACACAAAGTCAAAGAGGGTTCATGGAACTTCCTTGACAAATATGACATGATGATTTTATTAAGCACAATGCAACATGATTGCAGGGCCATTTATCAGATTTTTGCACTCTGGTCCCAAGAGATTTACACACATTAATTTGAATTTATGAAATTCCTTACGTGCAAATAAGGGATCTTCTTCTAAATTCTTTAAAAAGGGTTCTGGAAGATCTAAAATTAAGTTTGTATTTTTATTTAGCAACCTAATCCTAGGTACAGTGACATATCCAAAATTTGATGCCAAAAAGTGCAGGAATAAAATGAAAAAAAAGATTTTGCTAGAAACTTGAAACTGAAATTACTCCTAAAATATGGTGAATTTCAAGAAACTGTTTTGTGAGCAGTTCAGTGAACTCACAAGGAGTATATGTACCAAAAATCAGAATTTTTTCCTTTATAGATCTTTTTATAAAAATGATTTCCTGATTCTCTTCTCGGAATTTTATAAAATTAACTAAGACGAATTCAGATGTTTATGTTGCACCACTGGATAGGTCTGTTCATAAAGTGGTGACGCTTGGGATTATGACATCTACCGTTCGAGCTTAGCTAGCTAGGGGCGCTACCATGGGACCCAGGGTCTACCGCGGGGGAACGAGAGAATGAGAATCCAACAAATTTTGTTTCGCATTTTTATGATTTGTATTTGAATTTCTATCGAATTTACAAGTTTGATCAAATTTCTGAGAAAAAGAAAAAGAAAAGAAGATGTGGCACTGTAGCAGTGCCAGTGCATGGCGGGCGCGCGCGACCGGGGCGACGGCGAGGTCGCCGTTCCGGCTAAACGGCGGCGAATTTCACGTGAACGTCAGCGGCAGCGCGTAGAGGGCGTCGAGGCGACTCTAGGGCTGGTTGGTGTGCACGTGCGCATGGTCGGGAGGGAGGTCGGCGGCGATGGCGGCGGCGGCGAGCAGCGGCGCGAGGCGTTCCGGCGAGGTGAGGCAGCGCGCATGAGAACTAGCGCGAGCATGAGCATCACGGGGTCAAGGTGAAGCTCACCGTGGTACGTGTGCACGTGGAGGAAGGCCGGAAGGTGGACTTCGTTGGCGCGGTGGCGGCGGGTTCGGTGGCCGGCGGCGGGGAAGAACGGGATTCCAACGAGCTTGCTGCGAGATGGACGACGAGACCACATCAGAGAGTTGCGCAAGAGAGGTAGGAAGCTACCCACGAGAGCAATTGAAGTCTCGCTCACCGAAGAGGGAGTAATCGACGATGAACGTGGAGGGGGTCACCCGACGGCCATGACGGAAATTCCGCGTCGATCTCTCTGTAGGGTGGGGGAGCTCGATGTTCGTGTTGTGGCTGGGGTTGAGGTACTCCTAGCGCACCTTTTTGCCGTTGGGTTTGGACTTGAAGTGTGGCGGAGCGGCGGTGAGCTCGAGCTCGGCGGCAATGGCGGCTCGGCTCTGGGCGGCTGCTCCTTGCGCGCGAATTGACGGAGAGAGCGAGAGGGAGCGCGAGCTGGAGTCAAGGGTCAAGAAGAGGGGATGAATCGGTCGCCGGTGCTGTGCCGAGTGACGCCGGCCACAGTTCGCCGGGATGGGCAGAGAGAGGGAGGAGCGACGACGAGGGCGACACCTGCCGCTACAGTGAAATTTTTCGAATTTTCAATGAATTTGCATCTGCTGACTTGGATTGATTGAAACCAAACTCTACTGTGCTCCAAAAAATCTGATAAAATCAGTTCTGGAAGGTTTCACTGAGATGAACAGTTTTCCTTATTACAACTTTTCCTAATTCGATTTATATTTTGAGTAAAAATTCAATTAAGACAGATTTTGGATAAAGGATCTTTGATTTATTTGAGCCCATTTCCTTTTGTAGAAAAATCCACAAAATTCTCCAAAAATCTCTCTTTGCCCCTGGATGCCAAGGAAATTTTCAAATGGGCCCACTTGTATACAAAATTTTGAAGTTCTAGTTCAAGCTCATATTTGACTATTTTCAAATGATTTGCTTTTTGTAAGTTAAATTCTCCAATGTGATCATTAACCTTTGTGATCAAAGTGCACTAACAGCAGATTTAGATCATGATTAGGGTGGGATGTTACAAATACCGTCCCGGTGAAAAAGAAAAACGGAAAATGGAGAATGTGCATAGATTTCACTGACTTAAACAAAGCTTGCCCCAAAGATGATTTCCCTCTACCAAGAATAGACACAATAGTCGATTCTGCGGCAGGGTCCGAATTATTGTCGCTCTTATACTGCTTCTCAGGTTACCACCAAATATATATGTACATGCCAGATGAGGAAAAGACGAGTTTTATCACGCCATTCGGAACCTATTGCTTTGTCCGAATGCCAGAAGGATTGAAAAATGCCGGGCCAACCTTCTGCAGAATGACAAAAGAAGCTTTTGGTGATCAAATAGGCAGAAATCTTTCATCGTATGTCGATGACCTTGTGGTGAAAAGCGTCAAGAAGCGAGACCACATCAGTGACTTGGCCGAAACTTTTGCCAATTTGCGAAGCACCAACCTCAAACTCAACCCGGAGAAGTGTGTCTTCGGAATTAAAAAAGGGAAGGTCCTCGGCTGCCTAGTATCCTTGAAAGGAATCGAGGCCAACCCAGACAAGATCAAGGCCCTTACCAACATGAAAGAACCCCAGTGTCAAAAAGATGTACAAAAGCTCACTGGAAGAATTGCGGCACTAAACAGGTTCATCTCGAGATCCGCTGAAAGAAGCCTTCCTTTCTTCAAAGTCCTAAGAAACGCGAAGAATTTCGAATGGGGGCCCGAGCAAAGCAAAGCCTTCGCCGAGCTAAAAGAATATCTGAAAGAACTCACCGCCTTTGCGAGCCCGAAAAAAGACGAAGTCCTTCTGATGTACGTCTCAGCATCTCACTCAGCGGTATGTGCAGCCTTGGTTCAAGAGCAGGAAGCAAAGAAAGAAAATAAGGCGGTGAAAATCCAAGTACCGGTGTATTATGTATCTGAAGCTCTTTCAGGGTCAAAAGTATTCTATTCAGAGTTGGAGAAAATAGCATACGCGGTGATCATGGCCGCGAGGAAGTTACGACATTACTTCGAAGCGCACACTATCAAGGTACTGACTAACCAACCGTTGCACGACATGTTCCGCAACAGAGAGGCCTCAGGCAGAATAGCAAAATGGGCCCTGGAATTATCAGAACACGTAGTGGACTTCGAATCCAGAAGCGCCGCCAATTCCCAGGTCCTGGCAGATTTCATCGCAGATTGGACAGAGCCTGGTTCTTACACGGAAGGCCCCGTATTCGAAGAACCCTGGATAGTAGAATGCGATGGGGCGTGGTGCCACTTAGGTGCCGGAGCCGCCGCCATTCTACGATCCCCATCAAAAATGAAACTCAGATATGCTGTCAGATTAGAGTTCGACCCTGACACCGACAAATGCACAAACAACATCGCAGAATACGAAGGCCTCTTGTTAGCGCTCAGGAAGCTAAGGGCGCTAGGGGTCAGGAACATTATCATCAAAACAGATTCCAAAGTGCTGGCAGGACACATCGACAAAACCTATAAGGCAAGAGATGAGCATTTGGCCGAATACCTGGACCTCGTTCGCAGCATGGAAAAACACTTCAGGGGATTCACTTGCGAGTATTTCGACAGAGGTTTCAACAGCGATGCAGACCAACTGGCGAAAGCTGCGTCAAAGAAAGAACCTTTACCATCAGACGTGTTCTATGAAACAGTCACCATTTCGTCGGTAAAAGCGATTCAAAAAGAGCCAAAGATGATAAATGCGATACAAAGCCAAGATTGGCAGGCCCCAATAACAGCCTACCTTCAGGGGTTCTATGAGCCTCAAAATGAGCTTGAAGCCAAGAGAATGAAGCAAAGGGCGAGGAATAATATGATCGTCGATGAGTTCCTATGCAAATATGGTACATGCACCCCACTCTTGGAATGCATAAGCGAGCAGCAAGGAATAGCATTACTCAATGAGATTCACAGCAGCATATGCGGCACCCATGTCGGGGCTCGGTCTTTGGTAAGCAAAGCCTTCCGACAGGGTTTCTACTGGCCCACCGCCATAAGAGACGCCGAGAACATCGTCAAAACATGTCAGGCATGCCAGAAATTCGGAAATAAAATCAGTAATCCATCGCAACTAACTCAGCTAATCGCGCCGGTTTGGCCCTTGCAACGATGGGGAATTGACCTAGTTGGCCCTCTGCCCACCGCAAATGCAAACTACACTCACGCAGTGGTGGCCCTAGACTATTTCACCAAGTGGATAGAAATCAAGCCCTTGGTAAGCATCACAAGCGCGACAGTCCAAAAGTTTTTCTGACAGAATATCATCTGTCGATATGGTGTCCCAGAGGAAATAACAGTAGACAATGGCAAGCAATTTGACAACCAGGAGTTCCGAGAATTCTGCCATTCTCTGGGCGTCAAGGTGAACTTCGCTTCAGTTTACCACCCAGAGTCAAATGGCGCAGTTGAAAACGCCAACAAGCAAATATTCGAGGCAGTCAAGAAAAATCTCCTTGGCCAAAAGAAAGGGAAATGGGTCGAAGAGCTCCCCAAAGTGGTATGGTCACATAACACCGCAGTTTCTAGGACAACACAATTCTCGCCGTTTAGACTACTATTCGGCGCAGAAGCAATGACCCCAGAAGAGGTAAAACACCAAAGCCTGCGAGCTCGCCTGGCCAGTGAAACAAGCGAATTTCTAGCCATCAGTAAAGATATATCAGAGCTGGACAAGGACAAAGCAATCACCAACCTAGAGAAGTATCAAGAAGAAACAAGAAAATGGCGAAACAAGAAAGTAACGCCCCGAGAGCTCAAGGAAGGAGACCTGGTTCTCCTCCGAACACCAAGAACAGAAAACAGCGGCAAGCTGAACGAAAAATGGCAAGGACCTTACGTCATAGTAAAGACCAATCATTCAGGATCCTACCGTCTCGCAAACAGCGAAGGCCAAGAGTTGCCGCATTCATGGAATGTGAACAACCTCAAGAAGTACTACCCATAACTTGTAAGTGAAAAGGGCGGCGTGCAGTTATAAACGTCGTCGCTTTCTAGAGTAGGTTTTACCTTCCCGCATTTCAAAACTGTATCCCGGGGTCTGTACTCTTTTCCTCACAGGGGAACCCTTTCGCAAGGGGTGAGGTTTTTAATGAGGCAGTACCTTTGTAACCCTCTATCAATACAAAAAGGCGCATTTCCCCCCAAAAAACGTCCCCTATCCACTCGATGCGAAGTCAAAGCGCTTCGCCATATTGAGGCTTTCCGCGCAAATCTGAGCCGTGCAATCCGCAAGAACGCCGATAAGCTTAGGCTCCAATCACGCCATCAGGCGAAGTCACCTCGTGGCAAGTCATTAAGACAAGAAAAAAGTAAAAGGCCACAAAAGGCAACAACTCTTCTCCAAGGAGAAGGTCATCCCAAGGGATGCGCGCAACAGGGGGAAAAAAAACACCACAAGAAGCGACACTATTCGCTTAGCGCCACAAAATTCAATCCTACAACGCGGTTCCATTGCAACTTGCTACGGGGGGGGGGGGGGGGGGGGGGGGGGAGGGATGACGTTCATCACTCATAGCAACTAGCAATTCCACCGCCATTGTACTCAATCGCTCCAAGCAATCCCCAAGTACCACACACAAGCGGCTATGTACGCAAGGGGCTACCACACACACAAAGCGCGCATATTTTAATCGAAACAAATAGGACCCTCAATTCGCCGCACATCTCGAATCACTAAAGATTCAATTACAAGCCAAACGGCGACACATTTCAGAAGAAAACCAAGTACACAAGTGCGACATTTTCATGCATCAAAGTCCAGTTGGACAACAAAGCCGGGATTTACCCCCACATCATAGGAACAACAGAAGTAATCCAAGTATGGATCCATGTCCATCATCTCCGAGGGCTCGCTCTTTATCGAAGAATCCGTTCCGCGCAAAGAACGCGAGGTGGAACAGCTCGCCAATATCTCCTTGCCCTCGCGATATTGCGCCAAGCAATCTTTCCAAAACCTAGCAAAAGTAGCACGCGGAAATCGCGATACGAATTGTAGATGGGATTCTCCAGAAACATGAATTCCATCGCGTTCATACTTCAACGGGTGAAGTCGGAGAGCATTACGCTCCAACCATTCCTGTTCATAACGTACACGCAAAATGCAATTAAAAGTATATTACAGACCAAGTCCCTCATCTCCCAAAACCTAGAGAAATCTAAACCTCTTTAGCAGATTTAGCGGCATCTTCAGCCGCAGTAGCACCCGCAGCAGGAGCAGAGTCCTTCGTTAGGCCCTCAGCAGACGGCGTCGCCTTTTTAGTTGGGGTGGCAGCGGCAGCTTCAGCAGCAGAGTCAGCAGGGGGGGCATCGGCGACATCCCCCACAGACGACCCATCCTTCGACGGTTCCGTCATTGGAATGGCCTTCGCGGCTTTCGGCGCCGCCTCTGTCCTCGCCATTTTACTAGCGGGGCTCTCTGTAGACGAGGACGCGCCGCGTTTACGCGACTGCTGGCCTTCAGAAGACGCGCCAGACTTAATCTGTTAAACAAAAACAAATCAGCAAAAGAGAACACCGGCAAAAACGAATATAGAAACTGTAGTCAGAGCAATTGCAAACCTCAGCAAGTTTTTCCGCGGCAAATTTTCGGCTAGCCTCTACACCGTGAGTGCGCCAATACTTCAACATGAATCTCTTTAGAACAACCCGAATGTGCTCACTCATCTTGACGGTATCAACACCGCCGAAGTTGTCGTCAGCATAGCTAGGACGCCCAAACTCAATGAAATGTTTACAACCTCTCTTCTCAAGAAGGTTCGGGATGGCGTGGCAGGCAGCCTTCGCCGAAAAAACACCGATGTTATCAAAAACATCGGGAAGATCGCCAAGTTCCCCTTTCAGCCACGCAAAAAAAGCGGCAGGTCGAATATGCGATGGTTCTGCGGGGAGAGGGTTGAGCTCCCCACCGAACCTGCCGACAATCTCCCGGAGCCGGCCGAAAGTTTCACCGACCCCGGCAACAAATTCCGCGGCGTAAATATTGGCCGCCCTTTCTACTTGGCGGTTAGCTTCCTCCAGATCCGTCACTTTTGAAACGGCAGCAGCCCGCTTCTGTTCAGTCACGTCCAGGTCTGTCCGCAGGCCGTCAATAATTGTTGTCATACTCAACACCTCCTCCTGCAGCGCCTTGCTTGCCTTGCGGACATCAACGATCTCCTTTTCACAGTTAGCATTCCCAGTCTCGAGAATCTGACATCGCTCGGCAAGTTTTCGATTTTCCTCGCGCAAGTGGGCAAGCTCAGAAGCATCGGCATTTTCAGCCCCAGCACCGGGCAGCTTCTCCCGCAGAACCCTCATCCCAGCAGTCACCTGCAAAAACCAATAGTCATCATTCGCCGCAACCTCTGCAATTAGAGCTCATCCATTTGAACGTTTTTAAAGCGACAACTTACGAAGCTAGCTTGGCGTTCCACAATCTCGGCGACAGCAGAAGCATCGGCGCCAGCCAGATACGCCGCAAATTCTGCGAACAAAGAAATCACATGAGTACCAAAAGAATGCCAAAAATTCAAAAAAGAATAGCGAGGCAAAAACCTTCAGCGCCAGTCTGAAGCGAGCCAGCAACGTGGTCCGCCATAGGATTTGCAGCTTCTTTATGCGCACCTGTGGAATCACCTGAACCTACGTCAGAGGAATCACTCTCAGACGAGTCGCCGGAACCAGACTCGCTAGAACTCGAGCCCACCGCAGTTTCAGAACTACGGCTGTGCCCCACAACGTCGATAATAGGAGAATCTCTTGGCAACTCAGCATCGTCGACTCTTTCAAGCACAGACGGGTCATTGTCATCTTCTGGAATCTCGTCCTCCAACAACTCTTCTTCTTCATCATCGCCAAAAAGCGACAGCATCAACGGCCGCTGAGATCTTTGTTGTTCAGTCTCAGCGTCAATGACAGGAGCATCAAAGGTCGCCGCGGTTTCAGGAAATTGCGGCGACTCTGAGTTGCGATCAGGCTCCTCCTCCAGAAACTCTTCATCCGAATCATCAAAACCAGACGCCATCAACTTGCGACGGCGAGAGCAAGCCTCCAAAATCTCTTCGGCATTTTCAGCCATACCCACGCCAACCCCAGAGTCTTCGCGATTTCTCTCGGAAACTCCGCGCGAATCTCCGGGAATCCCAGCAGATGCAGACGTGCTCGTACCGCCAGTGGCCCGGGAAATGGATTGCTTCCGCGAAACCAGGCGGCGTTTCGCTTTCTCGGCGGCACGAGAGCTGGACACTGACTTAGCCGCAGGCGCCGCCCTCGGTAATGGTGCAGGCCTCGGGGCTGGGGCAGGCCTGCGAGGAACAGAGACAGCAACCTCCGTCTCCCAGATCCTCCTTTCCACATCAGTAGAACTGGGAGCACCTCATCGCCTTTCTTCTTGCGACCTTTGTTAGTAACGTGAACGACGTGGTCGCCGTATTTCAGCTTCATCTCGTCAAAAACGCGATTAAGCTGATGAGGAGTAACGAGAAGCTCAGATCGATGTTGTTTTTCCAGGGCTGTGAAAGGCCCGCAAATTACGGACGCCGCAGTTTCAAATGCTTTCACAAACGCGGCGTTGGTAATGGTTTCGGGTTTCTGGAACTTCAAGCCAGGCACCTTGTACTCCACCCTCAAATCCTTCAATCGCCGTTTCAAGAAAGTCTTGGAATGCCAACCATCGCGAATTGGCCACACACCTGCAGCGATGAACTCTTCAACCAAGTCACGCCCCCCACAAAGAGCGATGGCTTTCCGAAAGGCGAGATCACAGCGCTTGTAGTTTTCGGTCTCATTGAAAGTTGGAGACTTGTTCAAATCTATATCAATCATCCGACTATGCAGCGGATAAACGGTCTCTCCCTCGCGATTCTCCATGCACGGAACCTTCGCATAAAACCACCAATCCCTCCAGTCATCCGGCCACTTGTTCTTGTCACCGCCAGCAAACTTCACCTTGTCAAGCTTCGCCTTCCCACCGAAACTGCGAGATCTAAAACTGCAGGTCCCATACTGCGCGCTGAGGTCGTCTTCTCCAAAGGAAATAATCCGAGGAGTGACGTGAACAAAATACCGACAAAAGCACCCAGAGTCCAAAGCACCTCCAAAGCTCTTTGCAGCCCAGGCAAACTTAGACAGCATCGCCATAGCATTGGGAGTAAGATGGTGAAGGTCCATGTTAAACCGATAAAGCACCTTGTACAAAAAGTCATGCGCCGGAATACGCAAGCCAGCCTCATAGAGATCGCGATACACCACCGCTTCATCCAACTCAGGTTGCGGCGTTTCCTCCCCGCGAGGAGCCCGGGCCCGACCCTCCTCAAAATAGCCAAGATTGACGAAATCAGCGATGACTTCATCGGTCACCTTAGAAGGCCCAATGCGACATGTACCCTTATATTCCTTCTCCTTTGGCTGCCTCAGTTTACCAGCACGATCACGGGGGTCACCAGATGACGATGACTCAACCTCGACAACCTCCTGGCGAGCATCAGCTTCCATCTCATCATCTGAAATTCCCCCAGCCACAGAACGGCGACGTTTCGACTCCTTAGCAGCAGAGACAACAAGAGCAGACTCAATATACAAATCGAAATAGCGAGTTTCTCCCAGATCCTTACCTTTCTTGCCGCCTCTATCAGCGGCCAGACCAGACCCCTCCTGAGCCAGCTCTGCGGTAGAGTCAACCAGCGTCTCAAACCTTTGCCTCTGCGAAGCCGATATCGGGTTCACCTCATCGCCAGATCCCGCCTCCCCGCTCTCGTCGACAAGTCTAGCGGTATGCGCCACACGGGACATCGCGCTACAAAACGCGACGATCAGAAAAAGCGATGAGCAACGGTTTCGGCCCGGCAAAAGAAAACCCACCTCACCAGGCCACCCGTCGCAAAAAATCCAAAAATCAGCGACGACCAGCGAGATCCCAAGCGAGAGCGCGAGAAGCAGCAGGTCGAGGCAGAAATGATCGCCCCCGCCATCACCCCCCACCCTTATATAGGCCACGTCACTCCGAAAATCGCGCCAGGCAGTTAATGAGCGTGTGTTCGTGTGCAAAAAAAAAAAAACAACTTTGCAGGAAATTTTTTTGGGAGCACGTTCTCCAAAAAAAAAAAACTTTGCAGGAAATTTTTTTCGCAGCACTCATCTCTTTACTTAGGATGTACAGCTTTTGCAGGGGAAAAAAACTCTCATCTTTTGCAATATCTAGAGAGCAACCCCAAATTTTGATTAGCAAAACAATAGAAAGATCAATATGCTAAAACAATTTTTAAAATAAAAAGGAATCATATGGAAGGTCTAAACTGGGAAACTAAAACAAAATTGCCAAGTCTGAAGATGCAACAAAATAGACGCTCCCGCTGCCTGCATTATCAGCAATTCTGTCTTCTGAATTTTGATAGCAACAACTACTCTCCAGGTTTCACTTAAAGAAGTTATCTCCTACCCACATTCCAGCTCAGCTTCAAGCTTCGCCCTCTGCTCAACCACATTTCTGATCCTTGCAGCACCATTGTGTAAGATCTCGCAGTTATATTTCGCAGAAAGAGAGTTGTCCTGTTCATACAGAGGCAAAGGGATCGTGTGGAAACTCGTGCAGATATGATCTCGATCAATGGCAGTGATCTTTACTGTCGTCACCCGATTGAACGGGGTATTCGGCAGATATTTGGATCGGTACGAACGCTTTGCTTAAACGAAGATTAATCAAGAGGGACACATAGTTTATACTGATTCGGGCCTCCCGAAGGATAATAACCCTACATCCAGTGTGTTCTTGTATTGCCGTGTAGGCGAGATGTGTAGTTGTGTGTCTTCGGTCATTAAGCGACCTCTCTCTCCCGTGGGGAGGGATGTTTACATTTATAGGTGGGTCTTACCCCCTCTACAAGTTAAGGTTGGACCATATCTAGAAAACTTCCGATCTATCGTAACAGATTCGTAGTCTATCTCTAGTATCTTTTCCATATATTACAAGTCTTCGGAATTTCCCTAAATAAGTCTTCGGAATTCTGAAAATAAGTGGGTTACGACATAAGCCTCGGCTTTGCCTTCCAATAACATCGCTTCGGTCTTCAAAAAATCTTCATCAATGCTTGTCTTCGGGAAGTGATCACCGTCTTCGACAATCCGAACTCTGAGTAATACTTGTATCTTCAGCGGCATTGGGAGGTAAGGTCCTTTGACGAAAGAAAGTCATATACATTTTCAGTAATTCCGAACAAGCATAATCTCGATGTCTTCAAATATCCGAAGTCCCAAATTGAGCCTCTGAGTTGAATGCTTTGTTCTTGATGTGGATCAACATATACATGTGGCAGCTAGGAGCTCGCAAGTGACGGCATGGTACCGTATCTTCGGATGAACATGCAGAATAAACCAGTGTCTTCCCAGCAAGCACGTGCGTGCGAGACAATAGCCTCAAGCGAGCTCGCAACAGCCCCAAGCGAGTCGACATCCTCAAGGTGAGTGCGTGCTTGCGAGACAAGCGAGCATGCAGGGGCGTTCGGCGAGGTGGCAGCTCCGAGCCACATCGTCCTTCGAAGCGACCGTATGCACGCGAGACAACAACCTCAAGAGAGCATGCAGAAGCATTCGGCGAGGTGGCAGCTCGGAGCCACATCGTCCTTCGGAGCGACTATATGCACGCGAGACAACAGCCTCAAGCGAGCATACAGAAGCGTTCGGCGAGGTGGCAGCTCGGAGCCACATCGTCCTTCGGAGCGACCGTATGCACGCGAGACAACAGCATCAAGCGAGCATGCAGAAGCGTTCGGCGAGGTGGCAGCTCGGAGCCACATCGTCCTTCGGAGCGACCGTATGCACGCGAGACAACAGCTTCAAGCGAGCATGCAGAAGCGTTGCCACATCGTACTTCGGCGAGCAAGCGAGACAGCTGGGAGCTCTCGCGTATGTCGATGTCCTTCAATGAGCACATGCGCACAAGGCATAAAGCCTCAAGCACACATGCAAGTATGAGATAACTGTGTTCTTCGGCGAGCAAGTGAACCGCAGATGAGCACCACCATGTCTTCCGAAACAAGTAAAACTGTGGCGGCTTGGAGCCATTCTACTTCTTCCATATGTGATCAGGGCCATCAAATTTGTCTCTTCTTGAAATAATCAACTCAATTGCACTTCTTTTTCAATAGAATAATCTCCTATTGCATCAACGTGAATAACAAATGGAGCCTTCTTCTGAACAGATAGGAACTGAAAGCCTACGTCATCCTTCATCAAAAGTCAATATCCCACATGTCGAAGTCTGATGTTTCTTGATTTAAACCCAGAACCAATACAATCTGTGTTGTCAGATGAGCCGTAGAGGTAGCCCGAGGCGAGGGTGCACACAAGGCACATGCTCGCGTCGTGGCAGTCTTCGGCGGCCTGCTCCGGTGATCAGATAAATCATGAGCCAATAGGAAGCCAATGTCCTCAGGAGATAAACAAAATCTTCAGTAACCTTTGCCTCGCATAACTGATTAGCAATCAGGAGTCCGGACTCAAATGCAATATTGTAACATCATGGCAGCTATGAGCGCATCAGCAGGAGCAAAAGCATGTTGAATCTTGTGTTAATCACGTTAGCATTTGAATAAATCTTCAACTAGGCACGTGAATAAAGTGCACTAATAAATAGCAAAGCTTGACTGATTGATGCAAGAATAATCTAGAGCCAGCTTCAATTAAAAATAGTAAACAATACTTTAATGCCTGTATGATCCCCTTGCTTTTCAGTACACAGTTTCAACTGTGTGCAAGAAAGTAGTAAATCAGTAAAGCATGTAGATTGTCTTTATTTTTATACACATTTAAGTGTTTTAAACGTGGTTGAGCGTGCAACCTGTTTGGGAAAATCCAGCTTATGAACCAGACAGTGGGCTAATGGTCTCCCCCCAAACTTTTTTTCACAGGGTGGCCGTGTAACTTATCAAACCACCATTGTGGCTAAGCCTTATGACTCTTTGATGCCTGAAAAGGTTGTTCGTACCGCGCCTGTGAACCAAACGTGTGGCCAGAAAAGCGGCCAAACTTAATAGACTAGCCGAAGGGCTTGGCCTTTTTGTCCGAAGGGACAAATTTGATATGACTGAAAAGTCGATAATTCGTAGAGCAATAACCAATGCCAATGATCCAAGTAATCTGATCAATAAATATTTGAAGAGCCAATAGAATGCCCAAAGATAAATATTCGATAGCCAGTGAGATAACCAATAATGAATACCCATATGGTCAGAAATGACTTGAAAGTGAATTTGAATTCCAGAGAGTAACATCTTAATCATCAATAAGATTCCGGATGAATATTCCGAAGATCAACAACATTCCGGATGAAAATTCCGATTGAAGATTCCAATAATAAATAAATTCCAGAGATGAATATCTCAATAATCAATAAATTCCAGATGAAAATCCTGACGATTCCAGATGAATATCCCAATAATCAATAGATTCCGGATAATGATTCTAATGATTCCAGATGAATATCCCAATAACTAATAGATTCCGGATGATGATTCTGACGATAAATATATGATCCAGAGACGAATATCCAGAAAACAAGTATAATGTCTCTTGCTTAAATGATCATCTAGAGAAATCCCAGTTTACTGATAATAAGCAAGTAAATGATATTCTGTAATAAAGAGAACTTTCTGCTATGTTGTGTTTTAGCATGCAGCCAACATGTGCATAAATTAAATAAGCACTTGAAAAGCACGTGCAGAAATGTATGTAGAGAACAGAGCAAGTATAGTGTTTAAACAAGAGAGGGCTAATATTTTAGCTTATCTGAGACCAAGCTGATAGCCTGGTAACTCGCTCGACGTAGCCCCCAAGTAGAGATCGGATTTTCGGAATCGACGTCCCGATGTCGACTAGCAGGTATGACGTCCGGCTTATTGAACTCCCGATGGTACCGGCTCTATGTCAACCCGAAGAGTGTTCGGGAGACTACGGCGTACGTCTTCGGGGCACCTAATGAAGTCAACAACTCCAAGCCGCTCTTGCCAGAACTGCATGAAACTCCCGACGAAGTCATCATTCGCACGGCGAATCTCACGCCAATAATCTCCAAGGTGTCAGGTACATGCATAAATAATCAACAAAGATCGAACTTTGAATTAGCATGATGTTACGAAAAACAAGTGAAGGACATGTTCAAATAACCCACACCCATCTTTGTTTAACAAATAAATCCGAAGTGATGCCAAAAATTTAAATTGGCATGTTAAGCAATCAGGAAGGCAAAAATAGTGAAGAACAAAACCTCCCTTTATCTTTGGAAGTCTTCGGAATTTGTTTTAGGACGTTCGTCATGTTTGTCATTCAGCAACTCAGAAGACGGCTGGAACTCCCGATGACGCACCAGCAGATAGCAGGATAGTGTTCGAGAGGTTACTTGCCCGCGCTGTCTTCGGGTGATTGCAATTGGGCGCAACGACGAAGAAGTATTCTGAAGACTCGTTCGTAGTTTGCTTGATAAACTCATCGACATGCTTGAGTCTTCGAAGCCTCTACACTGCCGTGCCAGGAGTCATAGCCAGCTGATCATTGGTGCATACTGAACGTGATGTTAGTAGCTTAAGCTTTCTCTCGTAAAATCAAGAGATTTAATCAGCAATAGGCCATTAAAATATTATAAATTAAAACAACGAGTGTAATGGAATGAATCAATAACGAAAGATATACTCCCCTGTTGTCGCATATGCATGGATACGCTTGGAAGTAGCTAACAGCATCTTAAGTCGTCGAGGTTAACCAAGACACGCGGCCGGGTACATGCATGCGCGGCGGCCCGCGTAATTGAATCTTCGGATTCGTCAAGATCAGGTGATCTTAATGAACTATGATGGTGCATGAAGTGATCAGAACCACACAAACTCCTGGAATCCTCGGAAGCATGGGGCCATCGAGTGCGATTCGATCTGCAGATGACGTTAGCCCCGGACTTCGGGTTTTCTCGTCGACAACCTCCTTGCATGGATCTTCAGGACACGAGCCATGGCTCAATGTGACTCGCCCATGCAAAAAAGAAAGGTCATGTGATGATTAATATATAATTAACTATCCTGATTACCCAAAGTAAATAAGGGAACGGAAACAAGGGAAGAAGGAATCTTCTCTATTGTTGAATCAACACACATCAGCATGCAAAAAACTCCGTGCTTAGCGATGAACACATGAGCCTCATGTACAGGAATCTCGCCGGAACAAGTCGCCGAGCTGCAGCAGCAAGTGCGTGACGGAGATGGAATCGTCGACTCGGTTTACAACCCTTCATCTTGAACGAAATCTTTTTAGCCTGCTGTCCTGCCAACCGCCGTCGAGCATGATTCACTCAATTCACGTATGACGTCTTCAGCACGCAAGGTATGGCTATGTGCAACTTGTTCATGCAAGAAAAGCATCACGGCGTAAATCAGATCAGATCTTTAATGCGTTCATCTTGTACGAATAAATCAAAACAAGGAAATAAACGAGAAAGAATCTTCCCTGTATATCCGTGTTGCGTAGACCGAGATAGGAGATTATCTCTACATCATGACTTGTAGATGACGCAGTTTTACAAAAACCTCTGGTCCTTGCCGCGGCGGCGCCATAACAAAATCCACAGCGGTCGACAAAAGCTTGGAAGCCTCAGGACTTGATGCGGAACACCCGCCGTCGCGGCCTCACGAACTCATGACGGCACTGGTCGGCGAGTTGCAACTTCAGAACGGCGTCGATTCATCGAGGGCACAAACATGCGCCGCCGAAAGTTTGCTTGGAATTTCTGACGATTATCTTGACGGATTCTTCAGCAATGCGCCCCTTCCTGGCGCGCCTCTGTCGTCACCCGATTAAACGGGGTATTCGGCAGATATTTGAATCGGTACGAACGCTTTGCTTAAATGAAGATCAATCAAGAGGGACACACGGTTTATACTGGTTCGGGCCTCCCGAAGGATAATAACCCTACGTCCAGTGTGTTCTTGTATTGCCGTGTAGGCGAGATGTGTTGTTGTGTGTCTTCGGTCATCGAGCGACCTCTCTCTTCCGTGGGGAGGGGTGTTTACATTTATAGGTAGGTCTTACCCCCTCTACAAGTTAAGGTTGGACCATATCTTATCTAGAAAACTTCCGATCTATCGTAACAGATTCGGAGTCTATCTCTAGTACCTTTTCCATATATTACAAGTCTTCAGAATTTCCCTAAATAAGTCTTCGGAATTTTGAAAATAAGTGGGTTACGACATTTACCAAAGCACAGACACTGTTACAAAGGTAGTAGGACAGTTTAATCCCTATAGGAAACCACAATTGAAGCTTCGTCTAACCTGGTGACAATGCCCCTAAATACATCATTGCGAAAGCAACCCAGTTATGGCATCGCTGTTCTTGCAGGTGCATCAGCATTTGTGAATTAGAGTTGATGTCCAGTTTCCACTGAGACTTAGTGAGCAACTTGTATGTATACCATATGCCGTGTTGAGGTTAAGTTTTGGCTCTTGTACATGTTTTAGTTAGCGTAACGTGATGCAGCTTTTTCTGCTTCAGAATGCTTGATCAGATACGTCATTCATTCAGTTCAGTAAATTTGTACACAGCTAGTGACAATGATGATATGTAATACATTTGAATTAAGGAGGCATGGCATACGTTGGGAGATTTTTGTGTATACTGGAATGCACAATGTGTTGTTGAGCTTAGAAGAATGTAAGATGAAACCGATCCATATCTTGGTAGTCACGGATGTGCAGGTGTCCCATTGAAGTAGTGGCAATTAATTGGCGATAGCTTGCTGCAACCATTGTTTGCAGTTCATTCAGAGAAACACAAAAATGCAATAGGCGCGTGTATACACATATCAGGATGCCACATTCTTTAATTATCTAGAGCCACAGTTCAAGGTGGCACTAACATAAGAATGGAAGACAATAGTGCTGGACCAAATTCGCTTGCTGCTCTACCAAAATCACAGTATACGTGTGCAAAGCACCTGACAGCCTCGAGCGTAGAAATCTCCAGGCTCAAAAGTTAACAGGAGTACTTTGTAACAACCACTCATTCAGTACTGGAGGTCTGAATCGTATCAGTAATTGAGAAGAAAAAAAGGACTAGCAATATGTTCCGCAATAATACTTTTTCTTCCACCCAGAAGGGTCCAACTATATAAAATGCGACAAAGAAGTAATACTTGTACACCAATCAAACTAGTGTACTAGTATCTAGTTACAGAGGTGGCACAATCCAGAAAGGTTTGCGGTAGAGACGGAGACCCTGTTGTTGGTGAACTCTGGTGATCTCCTGACGTCCAGATTTCAAGTCGAAAACACATAGGTCGGCATCGTCCTCCTTGAGATTCTTCATGAAGTAAATCTGATTGGACTTGAGCCCCAGGGTGGTTGCCGGGCAGGAGGCTGCCATGTTTGCATCCTCCAATAAAAACACGACGTCCCGCCCAATGTGATGCACCCTTGGCCAAGCCGTTGCCGTGAAGTTGAGCTTGTACACACGGATGTCGGCAATATATGTTATTGGCGTCGAAGTTGACGAAGCAGACTTGGATTAGAAACAGGCGGTCCTGAGATTCGACCAGCCAGTCTCTTCCTGCACGGATTCCCGGAGGGAAATCGACTAGACGGACGTTCAAGTTGCGGAACAGGGGCTTCGTCGCGGAGAAGTAGATCGATGGTGCACATCTGTTTGGGAGATTTGATGAAGTATAGCTTCCCGCGGATGATCTGTTTGGTCGGAGGGCGATACGCCACCGGCAAAGCGTAGTTGCCGATGTCGTACGAGTGACGCTTCCAGCGACGATGATGATGGGAGAGCAGGCACTTGCACTGCTGGTGGATGTTCGTGCTCGGCGTCTCCGAGGACGTCCGGCAAGGGAAGCCTGTCTCCGGTGAGAGGGTTCCACAGGAAAGCCGGCGACGAGGAGGAGGACTTGGTGATGACGTGCATCCAGCCCTGCGGTGTGGTCCAGGACATGTTGTTGCCTCCTGCTAGGTGGTCTTGCTCCATGATCCTCTCGTGCAGGCTCTGCTTTGACACGCTGAACATGAGCATCTCGTCGTCTTTGTCATCGTGGTGGGGTTGGGGCTGGTGGTGGAAGACGAGCAACGGCAAAAGGGACGCCGTCAATGTTCTCTCCGCCATCTTGTTCCGCGGAGCCGGCGACAAATGTGTGTCTTGTGTGGGCGAGATTGAACTGGTGGCGCCGATTCCCGTGCCGGGCCGGGCTGGGCCTATCTGTTTTATTACAAGAAGGATGGATCGGATCGGTGTCAGTGTCGTCTGCGTTAATAAGGCCGAAACTTTCCAATGTATATGCGGCATTAGTTCAGTGTGGAGGAGCCTCCCAAAGCTCCTCCCAAATTATACAAATAATGACCAAATATATCGGCTAACCATGGGATGATTATTGACACGTGTCAACCGCTCGACACATCACGTGTCAAAACCCATTCCAAGCAGCCAACAAACAATATTCGATCATTACATGTATAATTCCGGTATTTCCCGGTATGCATTTCAATGCCCAAGATCAACATGAACACCGCTATTGCCACAATCGTAACCACCATCCTCACAAGATACCAAATAGAAAGCAGTTTTAAAGGTCATTACAGGTCTTCATTCATTCCAAATACAACAAAAGAGAGAGTTCAAAATTTAGCTCTCATGCCAACATTAAGCCCTAGCCAAGGAAAAGAGTTAAGAGTTTGATCCTTGACATGAGAGCTACGCGTGCCCATTTGCCACGCGTGCTACTCATCATCTCCTCCTGCAGAGAGGGGCACGTGCCCTTCCTCGCTCGGCCCGGCGCCGCCCTCCGCCCCCGGCCTGATCTGCTCGAGCTGCCGCAGCACCTCCCGGGCATCCGGCCTGACCGACGGCGACGGGTCCACGCAGTGCAGTGCCAGCTTGAGCGTGTCCATGAGCTCGTCGCCGACGTCGCGCATGAGCTCGAGGTCGAACACCTCGCTGGTCCGCTCCTCCTTGACGATGGATGCCACCCACTGCGGCAGGTCCATGCCGTTGGTGGTGTTGGCGGGGGACTTGCCGGTCAGCAGCTCCAGGATGATGACGCCCAGACTGTACACGTCCGTCTTGGCGTTCGCCTTCTTCAGCTTCGACAGCTCCGGCGCGCGGTACCGAAAGGCGCCCCCCCCCAGCATGTTGGAGTTGGCCGCCGCCGTCATCAGGCGCGACAGCCCGAAGTCGGAGATCTTGGGGTTGTTCTGCTCGTCCAGGAGCACGTTGCTGGCTGTCAGGTTGCCGTGGATGATGCTCATGTCGTCGTGTAGGTACGCCAGTCCGCGGGCCGTGCCCTTGGCAATGATCATCCGTGTCGCCCAGTCCACCGGCGTGTTGGGGGCGCGAGCTGAATGGCAAGAATGCAAGCGTCAGTACAAGATCATCAGAGTTTCAGGTTCACAAGTGTCACAACAGCTTGAGAGTTTCAGTTTCAGAAAAGTGTCAGAGTAAACAGTTCACACACGTTCTGAAATATAAGCATTGATAGTTCAGTAGGAACAAATCAGTTAACAAGACATTTCAAGCTATGATTGATTAATGCAGATACAAATCAGTTGAGGACGACTTCTCAGAGATCAATTCGCCTTTATTTGGGTAGCAACTGTCTAAAATCAGCATTTTCAGTTCAGAACTCAGAAGTGTTGCAACCTGAGTTGCTGTTTCAGTGTGTAATTGCAGAGTCCAGTTCAGAACTCTGAAGGGCACTGAATTGAAAGGAATGCAAGATTGGTACAAATTTATCAACACAGTTTAGTAAGTTTGAAGAACGAGGATAGCATGTACTGAATTGTAATGTTTAATTCGTCAGTTGTGAAGCCCCTAAAATTGTATAAATTGCTAGTAGTAGTTTCTCTTTCACTGATTCAGGCAATGCAAGTTCAGTGTTACTACCGAACTTGAGATGCTCTGAACTAATATGACTCTTCAGATATCCTAACGGACACAAGGAGTTCATTTTTGTAGCTTAATCAAAATATCAGCAGTTTTCAGTTCTACATGCTAACAGTAAACCACATGACATAGTACATAGTAGAGTAAGTAACAGTTAAGCACATGAAGCAGAGCAAGAAACAGAGACGAGAAAACTGACCGTGGAGGAATGCGGAGAGGCTTCCCTTGGGCATGTAATCGAAGACGAACACCTCGTCCCCCGTTCGTCCCAGGTATGCCCTGAGCGCCAGCAGGTTGGGGTGCCGGATCTTGCTGAGCACCGCCGCCTCGGCTTCAAACGTCTTGTGTCCCTTGGTGATCTCATCCCTGAACCGCTTCACCGCCACAAGGCTGCCGTCCTCGAGCGTGGCCTTGTACACGGTGCCGTACGTGCTCTTCCCCATGATCTCCGCCGTGGCGCCCATTAGGTCGTCCTCCGTGAACACCAGCGGCCCGTCAAAGTGCACGAGCTTCCTTGCTGCTTGGTTGTAGTGCTTTACCAGAAGCCACACGATGGTCATAAGCTCGCCGCCATTACCGAGCTCCCTGGCATGGGAGTCTCGAGGGCAATTCTCCGCTGCATAAAGCATCATCTCCACCCACACCTCGAAGATGAGTTGCAACGTTTTATCCAATTCGAGGCTGAGGAGCTGAGTAGCGAGACCGGCTGCACACGCCAACGACGAGCTGCGAAGAAATCTCTCAAGGTTCGAATCCGACTCAATTTTCTCCGCCTGAAGGGTCTGTCGGAACTAGTGTGATCGAGATTGAGATAAATTAAAATTAGTGCTTGCAGAATATGGATGTGGCGTCATGCATATATAGTGAATGTTTGAGCATCCCCTCAAAAGAAAAAAAAAAGTTGACTGTTTGAATAAGGCCCAATGAAATTCGATGTACAAATACTATTTCGATGTGTAAAGAATTTGCTTTTATAACTAGGTGCACCCGTTTCAGACGAATAGTCTACAAACGGAAATTTTGAAAAATGAACTGACAAAGCTATAGAGCAATTGTCCCAAGGAAAGGTAAAGTATTTGAAACAATAACATGAGACGATTTATTTAGCGCCCTAATTGCACATAACTAATTATTTTGAGCAGTTTTACAGTCTAAAATAATGGCCATTAGTTCTCCAAAACTAATGACAATTAGTTTGAGGGTATATTAGTAATTTTACTATCAATTTATTAATTTATTTATTGTTTAATAATCATGAGTCAAATAATTCAACCCTAATCTGCTAATCCTAGGAACTATAGTAATGAATTGACTAGATTGATGGACAACATGAATTGATCAAATTACAAATTTGATTTTTTTATAAAAACAAAATTATTATTAGAAATCCATCACACTTTATTTTTCTGAAATTACCCTTAGTAACAGATTTTTAAAATTAAATCTAGACCCTCTGATCAAACTAATGGCAAACTGATGGCCATTATTTTGGACCGTAAAACTGCTCATTATTTTTTACTAGGAAAGCACATACTAATAATTATCATATATACGTACCAGCTCATTATTGGTCCATTCGCGACACAGTGCCTCGCCAAGCTCCTCACGGATCCACCAGCTCCTGGAAGATGCCCTCACATGATCATCCTGCAGGAATTCCTTGAGCTCCCTGGAGGCGTTAAGATGTATGTAGCGGCGTTCACGGCCAGGTAGCATGTTGGGTTTTGCCACCAGCAGGAACATCATGTAATTGGATAGCACCCTTGTAGCCTGAACACGCTCTATGTCGTAGTTAGGGGCCGTGGAATATTGCGAGATGAAGATATCAGTTGCAATATGCCAGATGACGATGCTCTCGTCAAACATAGCGTCTTTCACAGCCCATTGAGCAATGCCATCGAATAATGCTCCATTCTGTTCTAGGGTATAGCGGCCTCTCGTGTCCATTGCGCATCGAGCAATATCTCCATCCAGCAGGCATTTCCTCAGCAGGTTCTTGAGCTCTGGCATGGACAAGGAATGGGTGCTGGAGAAAGTGCCTGAGAAGCACAACTTGTCCCAGGAGTCCTCCAGCCCTAGCTTAGCCGCCAGCCTGCTCCCTAGGTCGGTCCTGTCCCGGGTGGCCAGATGGAGCAAGTTGTACTGGCCCATGGTGCCTCGGCGCCACAGCCTCCTGCTCGCCAGCTTCAAATGCTCGCGAAGTGAATAGAGTCGGAGAAGCCACTCAAAGCAAGCACTTGCACGGGGGCCCCACTCCACCAACATGCTGAGAACGAGAGCACATGTCCAGGTAGACAATAGCGCCCTACAGGCTGATATGATCTCAAGGACAAGAGCCCCAGCCAGCAGAATGTAAGAGATGACTATGTCTGCCCTGCTGTACCCCTGGCCCTGATTATTATTATTGGTCCCTCTGCTGAGGTGGAAGAAGCACAAGGCAGCCGACGTGGCAACCATCGAGATGAAGTGGATGCAGAAGCCATACCATGTGTGGATCACTGGCGCCTTGGTGTACAGAGTGTCATACAACAGCGACAGCTCCATCTCCACCAGCTTGAATATCTCCGCCTCTCTCACCGGCACACGCTCGAGTGACCCAAAAACTTCCTTCACGTTGGCATCGTCGAAGAGGAACCGCCTGCATGTGGGCAACTGCGTGTGCGCTCGTACCAGGATCTTCTCATCATCCATGTCGACCTCTGTACTTCCGCGACGATCGCCCCGTACTTCTAGGTTCACCACGTTGTCGTCCTCCGTCCTATCGCTGGATCTGCAGGTCTTGTTGGCACACCTGAGCGCCCATGTCCTCTCGCCGTACTTGGCAAGGCCGGCGACGAACATGGATACCGAGGCCAGCGTGAGCAAGGTGCCCCCCCCGCCAGCATGGTAGAACTTGTAGAGGACATAGGCAGCTCCGAGGGCCTGCACCACAAGGGTCTGCAGGTGGCGCAGCCATAGGCGGTTGTCCTCCAGAGCGTAGGCGGTGATGTTGTGCGGCCCGCCCAGGTGCAGCAGCAGGAACGGCGCCCAGAACGCCGCCAGCCTGTGGTCGGCATTAGAGATGGATAGGTGGCCCAAAGCGAAGATCGCCGTGGTGTCTGCCAGCTGGTACGCGAACCAGAGGACGACACTCTGCCAGCCGGAGAGGCCACGCCGCCGCATCTCGCCAAAGATGAGGAGCAGCACCTGCAGGGACAAGCTCCCAAGCACCAGGATCTGGATCCCCCATTCGGTCCACAGCCGCAACAGCCCCCCGCCGCCGCCGGCCATCACTGATGACTAGTAGTATGCTGCAACCGAAGCTGCAGGTTAATTTGGGATCAGAAACGAGGCGTACAGAGGATCAATTCTGGTAATGCAACAGGGGAAAGCGAGCATGCGTGTGCTTACATGGGTTCCTCGGATGGATGAGCACTTTTACGGTACCCAATACCACTAGTATAATACTAGTGGTATTGTGAAGGGTAAATTTGTAATTAACATTTTTTTAATTAATTATATAATATCCCTTGTCATCGTGAGAAGGCCGCCCGTATTTTCTAATCAGAGCGCCGCCGCACAAATCTTCAATCCGCTGGGTTACAGCGTCCCTCTGTTGGCTGGCGTTAAATCTGTCTCCGTCGTGCAATCGAATTTATCAGGAGAATTGGCGTTGTCAAATTGCTTGGATGGGACATGTATTACAGTACATGATCTGTTGTTTGGTAGTGCCCTTGGCTTAGTTGACCAGTACAAAACGGCAAGGCTTTGATTAGCACGGCAATTAACATGGAGAGATGCGATCTGCCAACAATTAGCTGCCCAGGGCGGCAAGACGCACGCAGATTATGAGGATGATCAGAATGCCATCTCCTATCCACTCATGATTATAATTGATCCTCTCCAAAGGACACTGAAAACTTTAATTACTGAAGTTTTTTTTTTTTGGAAGAAGTCCATTTTACTACCCTCAAGTATTCATGTAGTTCACATAACCCCCTAAACTAATTTTTTGGTCCATTTTACTCCCTCTAACTATTTAGATTGGTTCAATTTACTCCCTCATGAAATTTTTCTTTTTTGTATCTTTAGGTACATATCATGTTTGAGTGTAAAATTTTGTGAGATTATAGTTTAAAACATACCTTACATTAGAAAAATAATTAAATAAATTTTTTTAAAAATTTTGTATGTGAAAAGTGTGCAATACAAATTCAATATATAAGATAGAATAATGTAAGAAAATATTTCTAAAAAATCTGGAACAATTGTTCTAGCATAGAGGATGATGCCATCTACCATCCTACAAAATTTGAGCTTCAAATATAACCTGTACAAAGAGTAGCAAAAAAGTAAAAATCACGAGGAGGTGAATTGAACCAACGTAGATAATTCGGGATAGTAAATTGGACTAAAACTTAGTTTAAGGGGTTAAGTGAACAACATGGATACTTGAAGGTAGTACCGCCCCGCCGGCGCCGGCTGGTCGAATGTGACGAGCACGTCGGTGGTCTGGCCGGGCGCGATCATGAGGACGGAGGTGGTGTACGGCTTCGTGTAGGAGGCGTCCGCGCCCACCACGGTCATTGTGTGGCCGGCGAGGGAGACGAACAGCTCCGTGTTGAGTGCAGCGTTGATGAACCGCAGCAGGTTCGTCTCGCCGGACTTCACAGGGAACGTCGTCGTGTCTTTGGAGGAGCACTTGTAGAGGTCGCCGGGCTAGCCGTTCACGGTGATGGCGTCGGAGATGTTGGGCGCCGCGCCGGTGCGTGTGGCGATACGGACGACGTCGATGGGGTTCATGTCCCACCATTCCCCTGTTCGCATCACATTGCAATGTTACAACACCGATTAGCGATTAACTTTTTAAATAGTAAATGGTAAGTCTTGGTCAATGCAAATGACTGACCATGCAGACAACACTTTCGAAACTTTGCTCAGCAGGTTAGTTCTATATGGATCTACAGCGGAAATATATTTTTCAAACATATACAGCCGATTTCTTTTGCATAATTCAAATATTTGCAACATAAAGCTATACAGAAAAAAAGCTATATAGCATATGCTTGGCCCTCCATTCTTTTCAACGACGAGTTCATTTTTATCAACACCTAAGTGAGGTTGCAAATGGGGGAAAGCTAAGCATGCACATGTTAGGCCTATAATAGTAGCATGTCGGTCACACTCATAGTGACAGACCGAAGCAAAGTTTTTGATTATTAGAATATTTCAATATTCCTACACTCTAAATAAAAAATAGATCTCTATAGATTAATGATGAACCTAGTACAGACTCTATGGAGAGAAATATCTTTCAGACAACTGAAGATAATCTGAACCGGCCTGAAAGGGAAGCAGCATTCCGTAACAAAGTCGCCATGTTTTCTCCTTCTTCTTTTTTTATCGACGCTCTTTTGTTTGGCTTTTGCAATGCTTCAGAATTAAGCAAGTATAAACTGGTGTTGTTTGTGTCGACGAAATAGCATATGCTGTACACAAGGTGTTGGGCCCAAAAGTCGGTGCCATGCATGACTTATTACACTGATAGGGAGTTGAACAAGAATCTCACATGAGATGCATATATCATGATCGATTTCAGCGCTGATGATTAGCCAGATAAGATTGCCCCCTTTCCCCTGTTTTGTGCTGACGACAGCGTGTGTGTAAAGATGTTCTAGTAAACCTTTTCTTTAGCTTTGTAATACATGCATGTTTGACTTCGATGCATGATCGATTTCAGTTGAGGACGACTTCTCAGAGATCAATTCGCCTTTATTTGGGTAGCAACTGTCTAAAATCAGCATTTTCAGTTCAGAACTCAGAAGTGTTGCAGAGGGTTGCAACCTGAGTTGCTGTTTCAGTGTGTAATTGCAGAGTTCAGTTCAGAACTCTGAAGGGCACTGAATTGATTGGTACAAATTTATCAACACATTTTAGTAAGTTTGAAGAACGAGGATAGCATGTACTGAATTGTAATGTTTAATTCGTCAGTTGTGAAGCCTAAAATTGTATAAATTGCTACTAGTAGTTTCTCTTTCACTGATTCAGGCAATGCAAGTTCAGTGTTACTACTGAACTTGAGATGCTCTGAACGAATATGACTCTTCAGATATCCTAACTGACACAAGGAGTTCATTTTTGTAGCTTAATCAAAATATCAGCAGTTTTCAGTTCTAAATGCTAACAGTTAACCACATGACATAGTACATAGTAGAGTAAGTAACAGTTAAGCACATGAAGCAGAGCAAGAAACAGAGCATAAAAACAGAGACAAGAAAACTGACAGTGGAGGAATTCGTAGAGGCTTCCCTTGGGCATGTAATCGAAGACGAGCTGCTTCTCCCCCTTGGGTCCCAGGTAGTACGCCCTGAGCACCAGCAGGTTGGGGTGCCGGATCTTGCCGAGCACCGCCGCCTCGGCCTCGAACTCCCTAAGACCCTTGGTGTTCTTCTCCCAGAGACGCATCATCGCCACAAGGCTGCCGTCCTCGAGCGTGGCCTTGTACACCATCCCGTAGGGGCTCTTCTCCATGATCCCCGCCGTGGCGCGCGGCGGGTAGTCCGCCGTGAACACCCGCGGCCCGTCGAACTGCACCAGCTTCCCGTTCTTCCTCGCTGCTTGGTTGTAGTGCTTTACCAGAAGCCACACGATGGTCATAAGCTCGCCGCCATTACCGAGCTCCCTGGCATGGGAGTCTCGAGGGCAATTCTCCGCTGCATAAAGCATCATCTCCACCCACACCTCGAAGATGACTTCCAACGTTTTAAGCCTATCCAATTCGAGGTCGAGGAGCTGAGTAGCGAGACCGGCTGCACACGCCAACGACGAGCTTCCAATAAATCTCTCAAGGTTCGAATCCGACTCAATTTTCTCCGCCTGAAGGGTCTGTCGGAACTAGTGTGATCGAGATTGAGATAAATTAAAATTAGTGCTTGCAGAATATGGATGTGGCGTCATGCATGTATAGTGAATGTTTGAGCATCCCCTCAAAAGGAAAAAAAAAAAGTGACTGTTTGAATAAGGCCCAATGAAATTCGATGTACAAATACTATTTCGATGTGTACAGAATTTGCTTTTATAACTAGGTGCACCCGTTTCAGACGAATTGTCTACAAACGGAAATTTCGAAAAATGAAGTGACAAAGCTATAGAGCAATTGTCCCAACTCCCAAGGAAAGGTAAAGTATTTGAAACAATAACATGAGACGATTCATTTAGCGCCCTAATTGCACATAACTAATTATTTTGAGCAGTTTTAGAGTCCAAAATAATGGCCATTAGTTCTCCAAAACTAATGACAATTAGTTTGAGGGCAGATTAGTAATTTTACTATCAGATCATTAATTTATTTATTGTTTAATAATCATGAATTAAATAATTCAACCCTAATCTGCTAATCCTAGAAACTATAGTAATGAACTAGATTGATGGACGACATGAATTGATCAAATTACAAATTTGGTTTTCTTTATAAAAGCAAAATTATTATTACTAATCTATCACACTATATTTTTTCTAAAATTACCCTTACTAATGGCCATTAGTAGCAGATTTTCAAAATTAAATCTAGACTGTCGGATCAAACTGATGGCAAACTGATGGCCATTATTTTGGACCGTAAAACTGCTCATTATTTTTTATGAGGAAAGCACATACTAATAATTATCATATATACGTACCAGCTCATTATCGGTCCATCCGCGATGCAGTGCCTCGGCAAGCTTCTCACTGATCCCGGAGGAGCAGTCCGGGCATTCATGGTGGAACAATTTCTTAAGTATGCAGCACTTGTTCCACCAGCTCCCCGCAGATGCCCTCACAGAATTGTCATCGTCACATAACACATGATTATCCTGCAGGAATTCCTTGAGCTCCCTGGAGGCGTTAAGATGTACGTAGCGGCGTTCACGGCCAGGTAGCATGTTGGGTTTTGCCACCAGCAGGAACATCATGTCATTGGATAGCACCCTTGTAGCCTGAACATGCTCTATGTCGTAGTTAGGGGCCGTGGAATATTGCGAGATGAAGATATCAGTTGCAATATGCCAGATGACGATGCTCTCGTCAAACATAGCGTCTTTCACAGCCCATTGAGCAATGCCGTCGAATGCTCCATTCTGTTCTAGGGTAAAGCGGCCTCTCGTGTCCGCGTGATATGCACACCTATTCCTCCACAGCACTCCCTTCAGCAGTCCCTTGAGTCGCTCCATGGGCAACGAATGGGTGCCGGAGAAAGTGCCTGAGAAGTGCAGCTTGTCCCAGGAGTCCTCCAGCCCTAGCTTGGCCGCCAGCCTGCTCCCTAGGTCGGTCCTGTCCCGGGTGGCCAGATGGAGCAAGTTGTACTGGCCCATGGTGCCCCGCCACAGCCTCCTGCTCGCCAGCTTCAAATGCTTGCGAAGTGGATAGAGCACATGCCCGTGAAGCCACTCAAAGCAAGCAGTGGCACGGGGGGCCCTCCATCTGTACTCCCACCCCATGCTGACAAGGAGAGTACATGTCCAAGTAGACAATACCGCCCTACAGGCTGATATGATCTCAAGGACAAGAGCACCAGCCAGCAGAATGTAAGAGATGACTACGTCTGCCCTGCTGTACCCGTGGCCTTGATTATTATTGTTGCTCCCTCTGCTGAGGTGAAACAAGCACAAGGCAGTCGATGTGCCGACCATCGAGATGAAGTGGATGCAGAAGCCATACCATGTGTGGATCACTGGCGCCTTGGTGTACAGAGTGTCATACAACAGCGACAGCTCCATCTCCACCAGCTTTAATGTGTCCTCTCTCACCGACACACCCCGGGCTAAGTTGAAAACTCCCTTCATGTTGGCATTGTCGAAGAGGAACCGCCTGCATGTGGGCAACTGAGTGTGCGCTCATAACAGGATCTTCTCATCATCCATGTCGGCCTCTGTACTTCTGCGAGGATAGTCCTGTACTTCCAGGTTCACCACGTTGTCCTTCATCCTATCGCTAGATCTGCAGGTCTTGTTGGCACACCTGAGCGCCCATGTCCTCTCGCCATACTTGGCAAGGCCGGCGACGAACATGGATACCGAGGCCGGCGACGAACATGGATACCACTGCCAGCATGGTAGAACTTGTAGAGGACATAGACAGCTCCGATAGCCTGCACCACAAGGGTCTGCAGGTGGCGCAGCCACAGGCGGTTGTCCTCCAGCGCGTAGGCGGTGATGTTGTACGGCCCGCCCAGGTGCAGCAGCAGGAACGGCGCCCAGAACGCCACCAGGCGGTGCTCGCCGCCAGCAGTGATGGATAGGTGGCCCAAGGCGAAGATCGCCGTGGAGTCTGCCAGCTGGTACGCGAACCAGAGGACGGCATTCTGCCAGGCGGAGAGGCCACGCCACCGCATCCCGCCAAAGATGAGGAGCACCACCTGCAGGGACAAGCTCCCAAGCACCAGGATCTGGATCCCCCATTCGGTCCACAGCCGCAACAGCCCCCCGCCGGCCATCACTGATGACTAGTATACTGCAAACGAAGTACTCCCTCCGTTTTTTAATTCATGTCGTTCGGACACAGCAGTCTAGCTCATTTTTAGTGCATTTCCCTTGTCGGAAACGACATGAATTCGCGAACGGAGGTAGTACTAGGTTAATTTGGGATCGGAAACGAGACGTACAGAGGATCAATCCTGGTAATGCAACAAGGGAAAGATAGGATGCGTGTGCTTACATGGATTCCTCGGATGGAGACTGCCGTGGACAACTCCACGCCGATGGTCGTCGCTCGCCTCGGCACTTGCCTGCTGCTCCACCTAGGGTTCCTTTTCTCTGCCTCAGCTGGGCCGGCGGCAACATTCGACTCCGAGGTTTTAAAAACTGCACGCGCCGGCTTTAAGATACCCTTTTGTGTAAAGCGGCTCCCGACCAGATTTCTTCCCTCACATTTTTTCTCACGGCGCCTACTTTAAGATGTCCTAGGAATCAGACAGCAACAACGTGCCCCATGTACGAACCCACGCTGCTGCCACTTATGCAAATAGGATCGGGGTCCTCTGGAGTAGTAGTCAGAATTCAGAGACCTGTAGCATCTACAACAGTGAGAGGGGGTACAGTGCCCCGAATTAAACACTGTAGCAAACAGTATATCAACAGTGATCAGAGTTACTGTGCTGTTGATTTTTATTTTTCGCGGTATACTGTAGCGATTTATCTGGTCCGTTCGTTTTTGATCCAACCGTGAAAAGTTGATGCTAATTCTGATCACTGTAGCTTCTCTGCATTGAGACCTCCAATGCCGACGATCTCAATCCATGCAAATATGCTCGCGACACAGGCAGGCACCGAACGAGAGAGAGAATTTGTGACAAAGATTTTCCCTTAAAAAATATTGACTTTGTGATAGATTTGACTCAAGTCCACGAAATAATCATACCAACGCTTCAAAATACTGAAGCTGATTCATTAAATAAAAAAAAAGTGCCTGGATCGAACACATGCTGTCACATGGGGTAACTGCTAGCTGCTTGTAGATCGCTCATCATCTTATACTTCCTAATATAATTAAAGCCTCATTTTAAGTATGCCGCGTTAATCCTAAAAAACAACCTACATATAAATCCTCATAAAACCACAACCAAGAAAGCAAAACTAGGAATCTTTGTTCGGCTGAAAGGTTCTACATCATCAAACAAACGTGTGGCATATGGTCTTTTGGATCTCCATGAGGAATGGGACCATCTCATCATCCACCGGGACATCAGGTCTCCAGCAACGTTCTTATTGGAATGGGCTGGGTGATTTCGGCCTTGCAAGGTCGCATGATCACGGAGTTGACGTCCACACCACACGCATGGCAGGAACACGTACGGGAGTATATTGCTCCTGAGCTAGCCAGGCTCGGCAAGGCGACCAATCTTGGTGAACGCCGCCGATGGAGAGCATCAAAAAGTGATGTTTGTTCATGTTGCCCAATGTCGATTTCCCTGTTGCCGATGTGATATACTAGTACAGACTGATATGCTCTGTGGTAGAGATTTACTTGATCATGAATGCCATTTTTTGAATGTAATCGACTTTTTGTGCACCTTTCGTTCAAGTTTTTAGAGCAAAATACATCAGAGAATACATGTAGCATATCCGAGAATACCATCTCGTTCAAGTTTAAATGTAATCAACTTTTGAATCACAGGTAGTATATTTGAGAATACAGGGGGTTTTACTGCAAGTTGCTCTTTGTTTCAATATATCTGAATTACATGGACAATGTTTCTTGATCAATGAAATGTAGACAATTAGGATGTTGGAACCAAAGTGAACTATTACATGAATATCCAAATATAATCAGCATAAGTTAACAAATCTGTTGTGTAGGAAGTTTTACTGCAAGTTGCTCTTTGCTTCAAATTATGTCTGAAATTACATTGACTATGCATCTTGATGAATCACATGTAGTATGTTTAAAAATATCCCAAATAATCTGAATCAGGTAATTCAATATATCTGAATTACATTTAGAATGTTTCTTGATCAATCAATTGTAGAAAACTAGGTTGTTGGAACCGAATTGAATTGTTACATGAATATCCAAATGATCAGCATAAGTTAACTTGCTGTTTGCTTCAAATTATGTCTGAAATTACATTGACTATGCATCTTGATGAATCTCATGTAGTAGTATGTTTAAAAGTATCCCAACTAATCAGAATCAGGTAAGCAAATAATGGACTTTAATAATGCTTTGAGGCAGTCAGCAAAGTGGGAGGTCTGGTGGAGGCGCCTGGAGGGACTGGAGCACCCCGACGCCATCCTCGACGAGGAACGCCATGGCGAGGCCCCAGGTGATGTGCACATCCAGATGGCAGTGCATCAGCCACACCCCGGGGTTGTCTGCGACGAACCGGATGACGGCCCATCCATTGACCGGCACGCCGACGGTGTTTCTCATGGGCGGGTCATCGAGGTTGAACTTAGCGGTGTCGGTGGCGGCGTCGAAGTTGCCGAATCCCTCGGCGAGGATGTAGAAGTCGTAGCCGTGGATGTGGATGGGGTGGTTCTCGGCGGCGAAGATGTTGGTGCCCTGCAGCACCACCTGCACGACGGCGCCGTACTTGAGCTTGTACACCTTGGTGCCCGGCTCCGGCTGCCAGAGCGCGCGGCTGACGTTCTGCGCCGTGTAGTCGAACTTCACCGGCGGGTTTGCCGGGAAGTCGGCGGTGAAGACGGCGGGCGTAATGGCGTGGTAGTGCGCCTGGAGGATGGAGACGGTGGAGGGCAGCACGAAGGAGACGTTGTTGATACTCGCCGTGAACCGTGTGTTGTTCGGCCCGCCGCAGCTCTGCCCGCCGCCGGAGCAGTTGAAGAGGCCGACGCCGACGGTGAAGAAGAGGTTCTCGTCAACATGCGAGGGGAGCTCCGCCTTGCGGAGGCCGCGCAGGCTCGTCGTGAACGCGGTCGCCGTGGCGGTGTCGTTGTACGCGGGGAGGCTGGGCATGGCGGGGCTGCTCCCTGAAGTGGTGGCGCCGGCGCCGTAGTCGAAGATGGCGGTGGTGGTGGTGTTGTCTAAGGGAACGCCCTGGGCGCTGGCGTAGGCACGGGCGGCGAGGTAGTACCGCCCCGGCGGCTGGTCGAAGGTGACGAGCACGTCGGTGGTCTGCCCCGGCGCGATCATGAGGACCGAGGTGGCGTACGGCTTCGTGTAGGAAGCGTCCGCGCCCACCACGGTCATGGTGTGGCCGGCGAGGGAGACGAAGAGCTCCGTGTTGAGTGCAGCGTTGATGAACCGAAGCAGGTTCGTCTCGCCGGACTTCACCGGGAAAGTCGTCGTGTCTTTGGAGGAGCACTTGTAGAGGTCGCCTGGCTGGCCGTTGACGGTGATGGCGTCGGAAATGTTGGGCGCCGCGCCGGTGCGTGTGGCGATACGGACGACGTCGATGGGGTTCATGTCCCACCATTCCCCTGTTCGCATCACATTGCAATGTTACAACACCGATTAGCGATTAACTTTTTAAATAGTAAATGGTAAGTCTTGGTCAATGCAAATGACTGACCATGCAGACAACACTTTCGAAACTTTGCTCAGCAGGTTAATAGCGGAAATATATTTTCAAACATATATATATGCAACCAATTTCTTTTGCATAAAGTCAAATATTTCCAACATTTTTTTACATACAAAAAAAAAGGGAGTATATAGCATATGCTTGGCCCTCCATTCTTTTCAACCACTTGTCCATTTTTATCAACACCTAAGTGAGGCTGCAAATGGGGGAAAGCTAAGCATGCACATGTTAGGCCTATAGTAGTAGCATGTCGGTCACACTCATAGTGACAGGCCGAAGCAAAGTTTTTGATTATGCAATTTCAAAAGTCGTACAGTCTAGAAAAATGAACACTATAGATTAATGATGATTCTAGTACTAACACTTTGGAGAGAAATATCTTTCAGGCAACCGAAGATACGCTGGTTCGGCTCAAAAGGGAGGCAGCACGCACTCTGAAACGAGTCGCTATGTTTTCTCACATTTCGTGATCAATGTTCTTTTGTTTGGTTTTTCGAATGCTTCAGAATTAAGCAAGTGTAAACTTTTTGACATGTGAAAACTGGTGTTGTTTGTGTCACAGAAATAGCACATGATGTACGCGAGGTGTTGGGCCCAACAGTCTGCCGTGCATGTCTAATGGAGAACTGAACAAGAATCTCACATGAGATGTATATATCATCATAGATTTCTGCGTTGATGATTAGCCACATAAGATTGCTCCCTTTCCCTTGTTTTGTGCTGACGACAACTTGTGTGTAAAGATGTTCTAGTAGAACTTTTTCTTTTTAGCTTTGTAATGCATGCATGATGCTTGTTTGACTCCGATATGTATGCAGAGGTAAGCTACCAATAAGCAAGCTGGTACCAACCAACCAGACAAGAGAATGACAATGATAACACTGGTTAACACGCGGGAAAAGGGAAAGGAAACCCTGCTAATCATGTCTTATTTCCCAGGGCCCACACTTTGCAACAACAAACCTATAGCCAATCGCAGCTTCCATATTCATCTCTGTTATGGCCACACTCTATTTTCCTTTTGAGGAACAAAACAAATGTTATTTGTCGAAAATTTTTGACCTACATGCTACTGGATCAATTGGCGATCTTTTGCATGTGCATCGTCGAATTGTTTAGGTCCTTGAAGTTCTTTTTCTACATGTTAGTACAAGGATACACAGTTCTCCTGTGTATTCTTCTACGAAATAGTAAAATTAACACACAGTACGCATCCTGGAACTGCCATGCAAAATTGCAGATACAACCTTTACTAGCTACCTATATACTGGCCATTATTTTTTTGAAAGAAATATCTTGCCCATTACTACGTCATGCTACTAGTTGCATATAGTATGTTCCAATGACACTGAATTCAATACACTAATCCACAGTACTACATATATAGCGAAACTACTAATAGTATCTTTGTACCATCAAGAGGGGAGTCGCCCATGAGTCCAACCCAACGGTAGTGCATAGAGTATGTATGTGTAACGAAGTGAGAAGAAGGTGCTCGTACCTAGGATTATGGGGATCTCCCTGGCGGGCGGCTTGCCATTGTTGAAAGGGTAGGGAACTCTGGCGCGGGGTCGGATGATGAGGGCGCCGTGGACGGTGGCGCGGAGCCAGGAGCTGTGGGCGTGCCACCACAGGGTGCCTTCCTGCCCGGCGACGGTGAACCTGTAGGTGTAGCTGCCGCCGGGGCGGATGGGGCACTGCGTCACGAACTCGGGGCCGTCGGACCAGCCCGTCCTCATCTGCCGGACACCATGCCAGTGCACCGTCACGTTGTACTGCCCCTTGTTCGTCACCTTCACCGCCAGGCAGTCGCCCTCGTTCACCTCCAACGCCGGCCCCGGGAACTGCCCGTTCACCGTCATGATCTTCCGTGAGTTGCACAGTCGCGTTACCGACGCCTCCTGGATCTATATATATGCATCGTTTGTGCATGCAGGGAGATTGATGATTAGTTATAGCAAATCATCAGATTATTATCAGAGTGATTTGCATGCAGTACTGTAAAGCAGTTACTTACCACAAACTCATAGTGCTGCTGCTTGGCAAGAGTGACGGAGCAGCAGAGCAGAGCAAGGGTGACGACCAAGAGCAGGGGAATGCTGCCTGCTGATCTCGCCATGCCGAATGTTTCCTGCATTTTCTGCTCTAATTCTGAATGTCCGAGTTCCTACAGCTATGGCTGAACCTTGCAAGGCTCAACTGTGTACAAGTATACGCTTATGGAGCGACCAGCTCTCTTTATATAGCAGCATGCAGGGGAGCAGGCAGAGACAGCCCAGGGTGTTGTTGTGACTTGTGAGATGGACACAGATCACGTACTCAAGAAAAGAAAAGATGGTAGCTACGGGTAGTAGACATGGACCGACCAGACGGTGATTTTGTGGTTGGCGTGATTGCCTCTTTAATTGATTCTATTGCTAACTGAATTCACACTGTCCCGAGCTTTGCTTCTACAGCTTTCCTTCAAATGTTCCATGAACACTGTTCAACGTGCCGTCAGTGACAGTAACAATCGATTGAGTTGGTGAACCCGCTACCCTTCCATTTCGGCTCGCTCTGAAAGACTGAAACAGAGCAGTACCAGTAATTTGGCCAAACTCACAAATTTGGGCACCTGGTAATGTGAAGCCAGATTCTCGCGAGCGGGTAACTTCTACGATCGTGCTTCTATCGCAAGTTTAGTCTTCCTCATGGATCGGATGAATCTCAAGGATTAAACATCATCATCATAAGATAGCTAGCCGTCCAAGATTAATGAGTGAGGCGTTTGATTGGTAGATATTTCCTCAAAACGAAATGCGAACAAACAAACCAAAGGACATACTCTACCGTTTGATGTTGTGCCGTAGCAGCATGAGCATGTTTTTTTTTTTTAAAAAAAATGTCATGTATAAACTCACCATGTTTGATGGATCGAATTCACAAGCTCCCTAGCTAACTGAATCGGTAACTAACATGGCACAACTTCATCATGACTTAATTTTTTATTTTCATTTCATATCAAATTAAACGTGATAGGCTGCGTTACTTCAAGGTTTTTTTTACTGTGATCGTGTATTTCAATGTTTTACGAGCAGAGAAAGAGAAGGTGTTTCAAACCATATATACTAAAAACATGGCTACTTTTTTTTTTCTCAGTTCATCAGAAAACATTTAAGTATCATATAGCTGTCTGCAACTTGCATCTTAGCATTATCATTCTGCATCACATGGTTTATTTCAAATTTTGTTGGTCATGTTTCAATTATGAGAATCATTCATCCAGAATTAATTATGATATCATGTGGTCGCTGTGGAGCCACAAGTCCCACAAACGTGTCATCTCTTACCACAAAGGACCCTTTGCTTTTCCTTCATTCTGTCTATAACCAAAAACTTAACTCTGTTCACGCATGAACTTTTTCGCATCTAAAGGTCAATGACAAGGAGAAGAGTATGGTTACTAACAACTTTATTTCTTCCTTTTGACTATCAAATAAAATGTTGCATGTCTCTCTTTGCATCATCCTTGCTTTCCCAAGATAACTAACCGAGTCTTCGTTTTGGTACGATTTGTTGAACTTGTGCTGCCAAATTTTACGTGGCGTTGTAACTCCACTATCTGACCACAATAACATTTATATGTGTCAGAGATCAAAAGGATATCACTATATCTAGATTGTCTCCTTTTTATTGCTTGCACCACTAGAGGAGATGTGATGGTAACCCCACAAAGACCGACTTTGATATATCATATCTATAAATAGTGTAAGTTTGCCTCATGGATTTTACCCATTTTAAATAGAGTGAATTGCACAAAACTACAACTATTTGTGTCAAAGTTTCAGAAAATGTAACTTTTGGAACCTATTTCAGAGAACTACAACTATTTTGACCATGAGTTTCAGAAAACTACAAATTTTGTGTCCGGACCCACATGTCAATCTCTGTTTGAGAACACTATCACTTGTGAGGCTTACATGTGGGACCGGACACAAAAGTTGTAGTTTTTTTAAACTCATGGTCAAAATAGTTGTAGTTCCCTAAAATAGGTTCCAAAAGTTGTAGTTTTCTGAAGCATTGACAAAAATAGTTGTAGTTTTGTGCAATTCACTCTTTTAAATATGAAGAAATCATTGCACTTGTGGATAATAAAAATCACGTTAAATTCAAACAGTTGAAGTGGTTATCAGTGCTAAAAGTTGTTACTTCGCTTCAAAATGCGAACAAAATATTGGTTCGATATATATAAACTCTTTGGATCCTACCTTGAAAATATGAGTTTGGAAAATATTTTTTTCCCATCAAATAAATATTTTCAATGAGCCACGGTTGGCAAAAGTAAAACAAGGTCAAGACGCACATGCTGTGTGGTGTTAACCACCACAAATGCAAACTGGAGTACTGTTCCAGGCCTCACTAGACAAAATCCCTTTAGGTCCAGATTGTTTCACAATCTTACGATTCAAGGCACCCTAAAGTCAAATCAGAAGAACAGTGCAACAATCTTGAGAAGGAAGGAATATGCAATTTGGTATAAAAGGGAGATTTGGTTGATGGAAAAAGACTAAAACATATATTTTAAGCCGAGGTTGAGGTGTAGCGTTATGCTATTCTGGAGGCATGTAACAACTTGTGTGCTCCACTACCTGTCCTTCAAAAACGAAAAGATGTTTCACATGCTGGCATAAGCGTGCACTGCAGGTTTCTTCAACTTTCGTCAATGTTAAGGGAGGAAAAGATTAGAACTGACTTCGTGGCGTTGGATTTCTTATTTTCTTTTGAAAGCTCTCAAATATATCCTTATATAATATCGCAAGTTTTAAATTTGAGTACTGCTTGACTGATCATGCTTATGTCTTAACTTTGTCGGCGATGTAATGAATGGCATGCGAGACAAATCTCAATATAAGTAAGACCAAATGGCCACTTACCCAGTGAGATAATATAATGCTACTAGTGATTAGTTGAAACCTTGAGAGCTGATGATGATTGAGAAGTCACACGGTTAGCTTGAAGTTGGGAGCCAATGAGAGTGTGCAGTTGTGCAACCACCATGCAGATTGCGACTGAATGACAGTCCAATGGCTTCCACCCCAGTGTGCTAAGTAATGAGGATCCTACTAATGAAGCAGATGCGATATCACCTTTATTAACCTTTTTAATGGAAATAACTGAAGGGAAAGCATTGTCAGAAAGCATTTATATTAGATAGTACAATTTCTATCAGAAAAGTTGCGTGCAATGATCTACGCTTACATTTTTGAGCCTGTGATCAACTGGCAAGTCTTCATGACATCTTTCCTCCAGACTTAGGAGAGCTGCCTGCCACAATCATAGCTCGTTGCCTGTAAGGGAATGTAATGTCGCAACACACAATTGATCTATTTGAGATAACACATGATAATTAACAACGGTAACCATACACGATTCCATTTGTCCATACGTACACTAGAAAAGGGGTGGGGTGGGGGGTGGGGGGGATGAATACTCCATATGTGACAAACCATAATAATGTTCCGATCATGCTTGTCTCTATCTTCAGGGAAGAGCAAACTTTCAATCCAGAGTTCCTGACATATGCAATACAAAGCCCCTAGCTAGGTCAGATGGTCGGCACGCACCACTGATGATGAGTTAGGGTGTCCAGCAACAATCTGGTACATACAGAAAGCAGCACTTATTGACGTTTGTAACAACAGGGCACGCATTAGTCACACTGATAATCTTCAGGCTTATCTGATTGCCATTCATCCCCACGTAACACAGGTCAAGCTGAAGTCTGAACGCCACCTTACAAAACAAACATTGCCTGCTACCTGCATGAGAGTATACTGTATACATGTGGCTGCAGTGACAGATATAAGGGGTGTTCCTTGCTTTAGCATTTAGCATTTAGACCTGTCACATCAAAGAGAATCTTATTATTTAAGAGTATTAAATAAAATTTAATGACAAAACCTTTTTACAGATAGGTACATCTTTACGAGACGAATCTAACGAGCCTAATTAATCTATATTTTGTTACAGTGATGCTACAGTAACCAGCGTCTAATCACGGCTAACCTACCCTCGTTAGATTCGTCTCGCGATTTAGACCAGAGGTTCTACAGTTAATTTTGTAATTAAATTTTATTTAATACTCTTAAATGATAAGATTCTTCCCTCTAAATTTTAGATTCCATGCAACGAACACCCCAGGTTGCATGGGTTAGTTGTTTGAGTTGACCGGCAGGTCGGACAGCTCTAACGACAGAAGCTGTGCAGTTTTGACAGAACCGGAGTTGTCGTGGTCTGTCTATCAGAGAGTAACTGTCTCGCAAACTCAGCTGGAACACGGCACTTGCATAAAGCTTGACGGTTCATGATTCTGGAGGTAGAGTTAAACAGCGGCAAGTCGTGACATCTAATACCTTTGAAAGCAATAACAGATCTTATAAAGGGACTTTCCAACGCCCAAATTGAAAAACTCTGAACTGCTACGAGTTCTGTACATACTACTTCTTCCTAGTTGTCCAACGGCCTTTATGCAATCACAAAATGGTGTATGCAAAGTCACACAGGCAGGCTTTACCAAAATCACAGTATACGTGTGGAAAGCACCTGACAGCCTCGAGCGTAGAAATCTCCATGCTCAAAGTTAACAGGAGTACTTGGTAAAAACCACTCATTCAGTATTGGAGGTCTGAATCGTATCATTAATTGAGAAGAAAAAAAGGACTAGCAATATGTGCCACAATAATACTTTTTCTTCCACCCAGGAATTGGAATTCATTTGGACTAGCAATATGTGCCACAATAATACGATAAAGAAGTAATACTTGTACACCAATCAAACTACGGTGGCACAATCCAGAAAGGTTTGCGGTAGAGACGGAGATCCTGCTGGTGCACTCGCGTGATCTCCTGACGGCCCGTTTTTAAGTCGAAAATACATAGGTCGGCATCGTCCTCCTTGAGATTCTTCATGAAGTAAATCTGATTGGACTTGAGCCCCAGGGTGGTTGCCGGGCAGGAGGCTGCCATGTTTGCATCCTCCAATAAAAACACGACGTCCCCAATGTCATGCACCCTTCGCCAAGCCGTTGCCGTGAAGTTGAGCTTGTACACACGGATGTCGGCAATGTTATTGGCGTCGAAGTTGACGAAGAAGATTTCGACCAGAAAGAGGCGGTCATGAGATTCGACGAGCCAGTCTCTTCCTGCACGGAGCCCCGGAGGGAAATCGACTAGAGGGACGTTCAAGTTGCGGAACAAGGGCGGCCCGTGCTTAGTCGCGGAGAAGTCGATGGTGCACATCTGTTTGGGAGATTTGATGAAGTAGAGCTTCCCGCGGACGGCGGCGACGCCGGGGATGATCTGTTTGGTCGGAGGGCGATACGCCAGCGGCAAAGCGTAGTTGCCGATGTCGTACGAGTGACGCTTCCAGCGACGTTGATGGTCGTCGTCGTCGGCGGCGACGACCCGGCAGTACCACATGTCGGGCGTGGCGTAGGTGAAGAGGACGACGACGCAGCACGGATGCGTGGGGTCCTTGTGAGAGAGCAGGCACTTGCACTGCTCTGGGATGTCGTGCTCGTCTCCGACGTCCGGCAAGGGAAGCCTGTCTCCGGTGAGAGGGTTCCACAGGAAAGCCGGCGACGATGACGGTGCATCATCAGCGGCGGACTTGATGATGAGCATCCAGCCCTGCGGTGTGGTCCAGCACATGTTGTTGCCTCCTGTTAGCACGTCGTGCTCCATGATCCTCTCGTGCAGGCTCTGCTTTGACACGCTCAACATGAGCATCTCGTCTTCTTTGTCATCATCGTCGCCATCATGGTGGGGTTGGGGCTGGTGGTGGAAGATGAGCAGGGGCAAAAGGGACGCCGTCGACGGTGCCTCCATCTTTGTTCCGCCGGCGATTGATCTGACGATGGCGCAGGCAGGCTACCGGGCCCTATGTTCTCTATTAATTATGAGATCGATCCAGCCATGGATCGAATCTGAGTCGGAGTTGTCTGCATTAAAATTAACTTTCCGTGGTACGTATATATGCGGCCCTTCATCATTCTTTTTCTGAAACTTATCACTGTCCTTGAGACAGAAAGCGTGGAAAACAAAGGGGAAAAGGATAAACAGAAAATAATTTTGACACATAACACAAAGATGAACAGTATCATCATTCACAATAGTAGCATACAGAGGCGGAAAAAAGGAGCAACTTTTCTGCATAGCACACTTCAGCACCACTATTAATATTCTAACAACACGACCAAACGGTTCGACAATAATGCCTGCACTGCATGGGTTGGGGAAAAAAACGCGCATGGATTGATCTCTACACCTCCTCAAGGTCACTTGTCGAAGAGCTCCATCTCGATCTCAGCAAAGCCAGTGTCCTTGAACTGCTGGACTGCCCTCTTGCGCCTTTCAAGATACTCGTGGTGCTCAGCGGCAGCATCCTCAAAAAAAGAGCGTGTCAAAGGATCTCTGGCAAGGCAGGGTGGGACGGGCGGGGAAGGGGTGTGGTTGTCCAGGTACTCGGCAAGATCCTTGGTCAGCGGCACCATCACCGTCTTCTTCTTCTTGGCCATGGCCAGCCTCCGCTCCTTAAAATACTCTCCCAGCGCCAGGGTCGTCTCGCCGTACTTCCTAACCTTGTTATTCTTCTTCCTTGTCTTGGATGATCCGGCGGCGTGCGCCTCCACATCGGGCTCCGGGGACATCAACCCCATCCGTATCAATCGATCTCCCCGAGCCGGCGAAGCTCTAGCTAGCTATTGATCGATATGTAGGATTAATCGAGGTGGCGGCGGCAGCGAAGAGACCCCAATGGATATGTGGCCAGCGATGGAGCCCTAGCATGCAAATTCTCTCTATAATAATCTTTGATTTTTTTTTTTAGAGAACAATAATAATCTTTGATTGATTTGATTGTTTTGCGTTGTGGCGGTTGTTACAGCAGTTTGGGCCTAATGGGCCAGACCTTTCTCCATGTGGTTGTGAAGGCCTCGTGATTGTGGAAGCTAAGTAATGATCATGGATGATCTCAAAAAAAAAAAGTAATGATCATGGATGCTTCCATGACACTATAATAGATGACATTTAACCTTTCATTGGTCAAACAAAATTGAAGAGCTGATGGTAGTAACAGCGGTGATAGATATGAACAAACGTTGGTATATATGCATCTTTCATCAATGAAACTATCACTCAGATAGACTTATGAAGAACATCAGTAGGTGTTTAAGGGTTATGAGCAGATGGTGGGCTACAACTTTATTTGTTTCAAGGGATTACAGTGTAGCAGCAACGTCCGTCCATTGGAACTCTTGAGAAATTTCGACATGAAAAAACAATATGGTACAGATTGAACATGTAATTGACTACCACCTATGCATGGTTCTCAACTTCTCCTCCCTCGAGCTCGTGGATGAAGTTTTGGATCTCATCGAAGGCCTTGTCCTCCTCAAGGCGCTCGATTTCGAGCTCAGCAAAGCCAGTGTCCTTGAACTGCTGGACGGCCCTCTTGCGGCTTTCAAGATAATCCTCATGGCGAGCTGCAGCCCTCTTTAGGGTGATGCGCATCATGGGATGCATGCGATCGAAATCGCTGGGTGGTGGGTAGGGCGGGGAAGGGGTGTATTCCTCCAGATGCCTCACATCAACCGCGTCCAGCTTCAGCTTCACCGTCTTCCACTTCAAACCCGGCTCCTCCTCCTCCAGCAACTCCTCCTCCGTCACCTCCAATATCTCTTCCAACGTGCGATCCGGCACCACCGCCTTCGCCTTCTTCTTCGATCCGGCAGCAGCGTCGTGCGGCTCTTTCTCGTCGTCGTGCTTCAAGTTGATGAGCTTCTTCGGCACCTTCTTCCTCTTCTTCCATCCGGCGGCGGCGTGTGGCTTCTCGTCGTCCTTGTTGGTTCTCTTCTCCTCCTTCATCGATCCGGCCGGCTCCAGAAGCTCTAGGGATTGTTGCGGCGGCGGCGGCGGTGGAGTTTTTTTTTTTTTTAGGGCAAATCACAAGAGCTTTATTAACTTACCACAGAGTTACAATCCTTGGATAAAATCCCCATTAACCAGTCCGGGGTTGGAGTTGGCGGACCGGCTAATGTGCACGTCGATCGTCAACGATGGAAACATGCATGCAACGCAAGCAAAGCCCTCATATAATCTGCATTGGATGTTGCGGCGGCGGCGGCCTTGGACCGGCCTGCTCACCGGGACTAATGGGCCAAGCCTTCCTCGACGGGCCCAAGTCTGTTAACACGGAAAGCTGATGAATGCATCGTAAAACAGATGAAGTTGAAGCCTCTTGTCACCTTCTTACCAGTCCAGTCCTGCTTCTTACATACGTGGAGTAAATAACCTCAAAAAAAAAAAAAAAAAAACTTACGTGGAGTAAAGATTTGGTTGCATGGATACGTTTGTTTGAGCATATATGCGCAGGTCGCCTTTAAAACGATCGTTAGTCTTTTCTGTCTCGGCCAGTGTCTCTCTAATCCAGCATGATCGAACGACCATATATAGGTAGGTGCTAGTTACTGCAAAAGATCTGCACTTGAGTTCTGTACAGATACGTGCTATTGGTTAGTGCGGGATTCCCATGAGAATTTGGCATTGCCACTGGTGATGCTACAGAGCAAGCCTGTAAATAATGCAACCTGAACAGCTATGCAGGACAAATCGACAATTATAGAACACCTTTATTTATCTATTTAATAGGAGATCATTGAGGGGGGGGGGGGGGGGGGGGGGTGTGGACGACGTTAAATACCAACAACTGGAATGATTGAGTTTTGCAGGAAACAGATCAACAACTGGTGGGTGGTACATAAACAAGACAATGCAGCAGTTTCATTCATGATGACCGATCACCATATCCTCAAGATGGACAAGTGTAGCATGCACAATGTGAATCACTAGGAAGGGCATTTGTCATTTACATTATTGCTCGTGATTGATCTAGAGCATTTACCATATCATCATTTGTCATTTACTTAATTGATGTAGTGCAAAGTAACTAGTGTCGGCAGCTAGCCTTAATTTAATCCCATACCAAAACTAAGGGAAACCTATATATGATGATGCTGATGATCACTACAGGTCGTCCTCCTCGTCATCGGTGACCTCCACTTGAATCTCAGCGTAGCCATGGTCCTCGTACTCCTTGATAATCCTCTCGTGCTCATCCCAAGCTGCCTTTCGCTCAGCGATAGTTGAGTCAAAGAAATGTCTGAGCAAATAATCCGGCTCATAGACGGGTTTGAAGGGCTGGGGAGGGGGGTTCCTCTTCAGGCGCTCGACATATTCCTTGCCCAACCTCACTGTCACCTTCTTCTTCCTCTTTGGGTGATACGACAAGGACGCAAAGTACTCCCGCATAGGGCTGTAAATAGGTGCCCCTTAGGGTAACCTCCGATCCAGCTCATTTTGAAAATCTAGTTCATTTGGTTGAACTAAAGAGGGTCGGGGGCGACCCTAAGGGGCAGCAATTTGCACCCCTACTCCCGCATCTCGTCGAAGGACATGCGCGGCCTCTCCTGCATCTCGTTGTTGGATCCGGCCTTCACCTCCATCTCATTCTCCACGTCGACCTTGCTGGGATTCTTCAGCATCGAATCCTTGTTAATGGTTGTTTCCTCCTCCTCCTTGGTTCCGTCCTTGTCCATGTCGTCAGCCAGGCTTCGGCGGCGGCGGCAGGGCACCCAATTAAGCGGAAGAGTTCTTCTTGGATTGGATTGTTCGATCATCTCCTCCTGCCGCCTTGGATCGAGTGGGCTAATTAATCTGGATTGCCAGCCTTGGATCAAGTGGGCCTAATGGGCCAGACGATTCTAATTTAGCCTCAAATTTCCCTTTGCTGATTAATTCCGGGAACATCTGATACTTGCAGAAACAATGAGCTACGTGCAAGGAAATTTGAATGTGTGTGGAGCAACTGCCTACTTGTCTGACCAACAGCTTCAATCGCAAAAATGTAGGACGGCACATGAACAAGATTAACAATTTCATTCAAAAACTATAAAATGATCACCAATCACCATCCTCAAGATGGGCATGTTGTGAATCACTAGCAAGGGCATTTCCCTTTTGCATTATTGTTCGTAATTTGTAGAGCGATTGATTCTAGTGTAAATAATATTTTCCTATACAAGCTACTGAAAACTGCAGAAATGGATGATTTCCCGACTACTACTGATACTACTACGAATGAAATGAATGAAAGAATTCTCTAGCCGAACGTACGATCTTGTCGTAATTCTTGCCATTTGCAGGCGCGTGCTTGCTACTCATCACCTCCTCCTGCAGAGAGCGGCACGTGCCCTTCCTCGCTCGGCCCGGCGCCGCCCTCATTGCCCGGCCTGATCTGCTCCAGCTGCCGCAGCACCTCCCGGGCGTCGGGTCGCACCGACGGCGACGGGTCGACGCAGTGCAGCGCGAGCTTGAGCGTGTCCATGAGCTCGTCGCCGACATTGCCGGCGGCGGCGTCGCGCATGAGCTCGAGGTCGAACACCTCGCTGGTCCACTCCTCCTTGACGATGGAGGCGACCCACTGCGGCAGGTCCATGCCCTTGGGGGACTTGCCCGTCAGCAGCTCCAGGATGATAACGCCCAGGCTGTACACGTCCATCTTGGTGTTCCCCTTCGTCAGGGCACCCGCCGCCGCCAGGGTGCGGTACCCCACGGCGCCATGGTGCGAGTTGGCGGCGTCCGTCACCAGCTTCTTCAGCTCCGGCGCGTGGTACCCCTGGGCGCCCGCCAACGCCAGCACGTTGGAGTTGGCCGTCGCCGTCATGAGGCGCGACAGCCCGAAGTGGGAGATCTTGGGGTTGTTCTGCTCGTCCAGGAGCACGTTTCTGGCTGTCAGGTTGCCGTGGATGATGCTCATGTCGTCGTGTAGGTACGCCAGTCCGCGGGCCGTGCCCTTGGCGATGATCATCCGCGTCGCCCAGTCCACCGGCGTGTTCGGAGCGCGAGCTGAACCGCAACAATGCAAGCGTCAGTACAGGATCATCAGAGTTTCTGGTTCACAAGTGTCAAAACAGCTTCAGAGTTTCAGTTTCACAAAAGTGTTTGTCAGGGTAAAAAGTTCAGAAACATTCTGAAACGTGAGCAATGAAAGTTCAGTCCGGAACAACAAGAAGACATTTCAAGCTATGTTTGAGTAATGCAGATAAAAAGGACTGCATCTGAGACATAACATAACAAGACATGAGTTCCTGTTTCAGTGTTTAATTGCAGAGTTTCAGTTCAGAACTCAGAAGGGTACTGAATTGAAAGGAATGCAAGATTGGTACAAATTCATCAGCACATTTCAGTAAGTTTGAAGAACGATGATAGACAAGTACTGAATTTGAATGTTTAATTCGTCAGTTGTGAAGCCCAAAATTGCACAAATTGCTAGTAGCAGTTTCTCTTTCACTGCTTCACTACACAAGTTGAATCTTACTACTGAACTAACATAAGATTCTTCAGATGTCCTAAACTGACACAAAGGAATCATTTTTTGTAGCTTAACCAAAAGTACAGCAATCAAAACATAAGCAATTTTCAGTTGTACATACTAACAGAATATCACCCTTTTGTGATGGCTGAATTAGTAAACGATCAGGCAACATAACATGGAGCAGAGTCACATGGAGCAGAGCTGAACAGAGCAAAAAACAGAGAGAGCAGAGCTGAACAGAGCAAAAATCAGAGAGAACAGAGTAGGGAATTTCTCACCGTGGAGGAAGGCAGAGAGGCTGCCCTTGGGCATGTAATCGAAGACGAGCAGCTTCTCCCCCTTTGGTTCCAGGGAGTACCTGAGCGCCAGCAGGTTTGGGTGCCGGATCTTGCCGAGCACCGCCGCCTCGGCCTCGAACTCCTTGTGTCCCTTGGTCATCTTCTCCCCGAGGCGCTTCACCGCCACAAGGCTGCCGTCCTCGAGCGTGGCCTTGTACACCATGCGGTACGTGCTGTTCCCCCCCGTTAACTCCAGCGGCCCGTCGAAGTGCACCAGCTTCCTGCCCACCTCGCCGCCGGACTCCGCCGGAGAGTTGCTCCCGTTGTTCCTTGCTGCTTGGTTGTAGTGCTTTACCAGAAGCCACACGATGGTCATAAGCTCGCCGCCATTACCGAGCTCCCTGGCATGGGAGTCTCGAGGGCAATTCTCCGCTGCATAAAGCATCATCTCCACCCACACCTCGAAGATGACTTCCAACGTTTTAAGCCTATCCAATTCGAGGTCGAGGAGCTGAGTAGCGAGACCGGCTGCACACGCCAACGACGAGCGGCGAAGAAATGCCTCAAGCTTCCCATCCGACTCCGCCTGAAGGGTCTGTAAATTAATTCATTAATTTACTTATTGTTTAATAATCATGAATTAAATAATTCAACCCTAATATGCTAATCCTAGGAACTATAGTAATGAACTAGATTGATGGACAACATGAATTGATCAAATTACAAATTTGATTTTCTTTATAAAAACAAAATTATTATTACAAATCTATCACACTTTATTTTTTATGAAATTATCCTTACTAATGGCCATTAGTAGCAGATTTTCAAAATTAAATCTAGACCGTCGGATCAAATTAATGGCAAACTGATGGCTATTATTTTAGATCCTAAAACTGCTCATTATTTTTTACGAGGAAAGCACATACTAATAATTATCATATATACGTACCAGCTCATTATCGGTCCATCCACGACGCAGTGCCTCGGCAAGCTCCTCACTGATCCCGGAGAAGCAGTCCAGGCCTTCATGGTGGAACAATTTCTTAAGTATGCAGCAATTGTTCCACCAGCTCCCGGAAGATGCCCTCACATGATCATCTTGCAGGAATTCCTTGAGCTCCCTGGAGACGTTAAGATGTACGTAGCGGCGTTCACGGCCAGGTAGCATGTTGGGTTTTGCCACCAGCAGGAACATCATGTAATTGGATAGCACCCTTGTAGCCTCAACAAGCTCTATGTTGTAGTTATGGGCCGTGGAATATTCCCAGATGAAGATATTAGTTGCAATATGCCAGATGACGATGCTCTCGTCAAACATAGCGTCTTTCACAGCCCATTGAGCAAAGCTGTCGAATGCTCCATTCTGTTCTAGGGTAAAGCGGCCTCTCGTGTCCGCGTGATATGCAAACCTATTCCTCCACAGCACTCCCTTCAGCAGTCCCTTGAGTTGCTCCATGGACAAAGATTGGGTGCCGGCGAAAGTGCCTGAGAAGTGCAGCTTGTCCCAGGAGTCCTCCAGCCCTAGCTTGGCCGCCAGCCTGCTCCCTAGGTCGGTCCTGTCCCGGGTGGCCAGATAGAGCAAGTTGTACTGGCCCATGGTGCCTCGGTGCCACAGCCTCATGGTCGCCAGCTTCAAATATTTGCGAAGTGGATGGAGCACCTGGTAGCGAAGCCACCTAAGGCAAGAACTAACACGGGGGTGCCTCCAACTGTACCCCCACCCCATGCTGAGAAGGAGAGTACATGTCCATGTAGACAATACCGCCCTACAGGCTGATATGATCTCAAGGACAAGAGCCCCAGCCAGCAGAACGTAAGAGATGACTACGTCTACCCTGCTGTACCCCTGGCCCTGATTATTATTGGTCCCTCTGCTGAGGTGAAACAAACACAAGGCAGCCGATGTGCCAACCATCGAGATGAAGTGGATGCAGAAGCCATACCATGTGTGGATCACTGGCGCCTTGGTGTACAGAGTGTCATACAACAGCGACAGCTCCATCTCCACCAGCTTCAATGTGTCCTCCTCTCTCACCGGCACACCCCGGGATGAGTTGAAAACTCCCTTCACGTTGGCATTGTCGAAGAGGAACCGCCTGCATATGGGCAAGTAGGTGTGCGCTTGGAACAGGACGATCTTCTCGTTATGCATGTCGGAATCTGTACTTCCGCTTCGACGATAGTCCAGTACTTCCAGGTTCACCACGTTGTCCTCCTCAATTCTATCGCTGGATCTGCAGGTCTTGTTGGCACACCTGAGCGCCCATGTCCTCTCGCCGTACTTGGCAAGGCCGGCGACGAACATGGACGCCGAGGCCAGCGTGAGCAAGGTCCCCCCACTGCCACTGCCAGCATGGTAGAACCTGTAAAGGACATAGGCAGCTCCGAGGGCCTGCACCCCAAGGGTCTGGAGGTGGCGCAGCCAGAGGCGGTTGTCCTCCAGCGCGTAGGCGGTGATGTTGTGCGGCCCGCCCAGGTGCAGCAGCAGGAACGGCGCCCAGAACGCCGCCAGCCGGCCGTGCTCGCGAGGCTTGCTGGTGATGGATAGGTGGCCCAAGGTGAAGATCGCCGTGGAATCTGCCAGCTGGTACGCCAACCAGAGGACGACATTCTGCCAGGCGGAGAGGCCGCGCCGCCGCATCCCGCCAAAGATGAGGAGCACCACCTGCAGGAACATGCTCACAAGCACCAGGATCTGGGTCCCCCATTCCGTCCACAACCACAACAGTCCCCCGCCGCCGGCGGCCATCACTGATGACTAGTAGTATTCTGCAACCGAAGCAGGTTGATTTGGGATCAGAAGCGGAACGAGGACTGCAGATATGTAATATTAACGTGTGTAACTAAACAAAAAACAGAAAAGAAAACAAAAAAGCACATCGATCAGAAACACACAAATCAATCCTTGTTGGCAATGCAAAAGGGAATGCGTGGATGCGTGGGCTTACATGGATTCCTCGGAACGGATGGAGCCGTACGTGGAGAACTAACTCCACGCCGATGCTCGTCAGTCGCGGCGCCCCCTCCTGGCGTGTTGCTGCATGCGGCTTCTCCTCAATCGTCTCGGCACTTGCCTGCTGCTCAAGCTCGACTTCTCTATGCATGCCTCAGCTGCCGGGTGAGATTTAACCTCGAAGTTTGAAAAAGTTGCCTTTGTGATAGACTTGATTGACTCAAGTCCACGACATATAATCAGACCAACTCTTCGAATTACTAAAACTGAGTCCTTAAAGAAAAGGTGCCTGCTGGATCGAACAAATGCCGTCACATGGGGCGGTTGCTAGTTGCTATTAAAAGAAACAAGCAAGAACAGAAGCCGAGTGACAAATTTTAAAGGACACACGTTCAGAGGCGGAACATCTATTACAAGTGGCATATGCGACAAGCTACATGCATGCGAACTGCATGCTGCAACCTGGAGTTTATTAGCTCTCACGTCACCTGATGCTTACTTGGTGGTCATGGAGGTAAGGCTACTCCCAATGCACTATATCATTTTTTTTGTTGTGTCCAAAGTGACACAGAAGCACCAAGAAATTTTTTATAGATGGATGAAATTTTTTTTCTTGGAAACCACACGCATGGCAGGAACACGGGTTACATTGCTCAAGAAAGTTTTCAAGTTTTTAGAGCAAAATTAGCCAGGTGCGTGCCTACCACATCAGGCAATATTTTTTTCTACATTCAGAACATTTACATTATATGTATGTTAAGGACACTGAAATCTTACGAGCTGTGTGTAGTAGGCTATGAATGTCATGCTAGTCATCTGATTTGTTCGATCCGAAATGGTACGCTCTTGGCTGAGGGACGTGTGCTTGAATTGACACTCTTTTCTCTCTGGACGTGAAGGGGCACCAGCCTGCTATAGCCCGTCAGACGGATGGAGAATCCATCCAATGGAAACTCGCAAGAGGTCCCTGCTGCTGCCAGCCAAAAGCGTTGTCCCTGAAAGAAAATGGTCTGGTGCAGAACAGAGGAGGGCGGCCGTGCCCTTGCCACTCAGGCACTCAGCTACACTCGACTTTTCTTGCCGCGGCTATTCTCCGCCTCGCCTTGATCCTCGTCTCCGCGCTGTCTGATGCTCTTCCCCGCTCTCCGTCTCCGGCGAGAGCTGGCGTTGGCCGCAGCGCACATTCTGGGGTGGTCGCTATTTCATTTAGCGACCAGCCCGAGATATCTGGCAACCGTCCGATCTGCTTCTCCCGGTGCAGATTAAGCGAAGCTCGAGATTCGTCCCAACATTGCGGCCTGCTAGCCTCAGAGATTCATGTAGGGCCGCCAATCTGGCTCAATTGACCAGCCAATTACAGCCTAGCCCATTAAAACACGACGACAAGCCTTCCTATTCCACTGGAACTCCCTCGCCTCCGCCGCCGTCACGCACGCCGCCGTCCGCTGAACCTCACGTCGGCGGCTCATCCAGTCGCAGCTCGCAACACCCATCTCGGCCGCTTCCTGCTGGGTTTATCAAGTAAAGGATGGACGTGGAAATTGAGAACGTCGGGTCGTTCCGACGGACAAGTGCCCGCACGCGACGGATGGCCACGCGCATGGCGGCCGCGCTCGCCAGCTAAGACAACCGAGCCCAGGTACGATTACAGCTCTTCCGTCGATTCCATCAAATCCAAATCGACACGACCCAGTCCTAATCTGCCACAGTAATGATTCCTCTCGCTCTTGCTCCCCTTTTCCTTCGAGTCGATTCCAAGTTGTTTCGCGCTGCTACTTAATTCATGTACAGATTCTTCTTTTGTGCTCAATGTTATGACATTCCATTGGTTTTCCTTTATCTTTGCTATCCTACTAACGTGTATTCCCCCATTTCTGTTATGCAATGCAGGCTGCTTTAGCTCGCCTTGTAGCTGCTGCTGCTGCCTGCTGCAAAACCTCAAACCAAACAGGCTGCATGTTATTTAAGGATACACAGTTCTCTTTTTTTTTTTGGCATGTTATTTAAGGATACACGGTTCTCCTGCGTGTTCTTATATAAAATAAAGGCCACATTTGGTTGAGAACAATAATAGTGATTTCTATATGCATTTTACACCTGGAGTATGTATAATGTGTACCATATAGTGATGTTGTCTTGTTTCGTACCAGCCAGTAGTATCATGAACAGTCGCCCTGTTCGGATGGCCTTAAATGGCTGGGCTGGTTACTGTGCCGGCTGGGGCTGGTGACCGTTGCCTCTCACGAATCACTGTAGCAACAGTGATTTCAGCCGGCCAACCCCAGCCAAAACCGCCCATCCGAACAGGGCGAAATGATGCACTAACGAGATGAGATGTATGCCACGCAGTACGCGTACCCTGGCACAGTAATGCAAATGTGTAATAACGAACTGAGAAGAAGAAGGTGTTCGTACCTAGGATGATGGGGATCTCCCTGGCGGGCGGCTTGCCGTTGTTGAAGGGGTATGGAACTTTGGCGCGGGGTCGGATGATGAGGGCGCCATGGACGGTGGCGCGGAGCCAGGAGGAGTGGGCGTGCCACCACAGAGTGCCTTCCTGCCTGGCGACGGTGAACCTGTAGGTGTAGCTGCCGCCGGGCCTGATGGGGCACTGCGTCACGAACTCGGGGCCGTCGGACCAGCCCGTCCTCATCTGCCGGACGCCGTGCCAGTGCACCGTCACGTTGTACTGCCCCTTGTTCGTCACCTTCACTGCCAGGCAGTCGCCCTCGTTCACCTCCAACGCCGGCCCCGGGAACTGACCGTTCACCGTCACGATCTTCCGCGAGTTGCACAGCCGCGTCACCGACGCCTCCTGGATCTGCATAATTCATAGGTTCATCATCAGATACATACATGATCAAAGAGATCTTCACGCAGCATGCAGTTTACTGCACAAAAGTTAATTAATGATCGAATCACTTACCACAAACTCATGGTACTGCTGCTTGGCAACGGTGACGGAGCAGAACAGAGCAAGGCTGACGAGCATCAACAGCAGGGGAATGCTGCCTGCTGATCTCGACATGCCGAACACTGCTTGCATTTTCTGCTCTAACTCTGAGTGCAAGAATGCTTATGGAGGTGACCACCTCCCTTTATATAGGGGCAGCGGCAGGCAGACCAGGATCCATGAGATCGATGCAGATCATGTACGCAAGAAAAAAAAAAAAAAGAGAGGATTGTAGCCCCTACTGGTCGCAGACACAACGGTGGCCGGTGGTTTTGTGGTTGGGCCTGGTTAGGTCGTTAATTGATTCTGTTGGTGACTGCAGAATGCACACTATCCTATCCATGACCTATTTCACACTCACATTATTTGCTTTCTATCTCTCCGACCTTTGAATTTCTTGTACAGCCTTTCCTTCAATGGATCCATTGTTTTCAACGTGCCGCCAATGGCAGTAACACTCAATCGAGTTGATGCACCCACCACTCTTCCATTTCGACTCTGAAAGACTGAAACAGAGCACTACCAGTATTTTGGCCACCTCTCCATTTTGGGCAGCTGGTAATGTGAATCGAGATTTTCGCGAGCAATTAACTTCTGTGATCATTATGCTTACAGATTCGGTCGTTAGCAGTTCAGTCTTCCTCATGGATGAAACTGAAGGCTGAAACATCATGATAACATAGGAATCCTTCCAAGACTAGTGATTATGGCTTGGTTGGTCGAAAGATCTTTGACCCAATAGGAAACGGAAAAAAACAAACAAACTCAAGGACAGTCTACCGTTTAATGTTGCACATCATGACATGAATCCGTTCACTGTGCGTATATTTTTTTCCCTGTGCATGGATAAACTTGTCATGTTTGATAGACGGAGCTCACAAGCTAGTTCCCTAGCGAGCTGAATAAGTGAACCAACACGCAACACCTTCATCATAGTACTTGTGACAGGCTATAGGTACTTCAACGTTTAAGAGCAGAGAAAGAGAAGATGTTGAAACCACACTAACCGATTGGTACTTGTATTTCAGATCATCGGAAAAGTCTAACCCAGTATCATATAGCTGTCTGCAACTTGCATCTTAGCATTATCATTCTGTATCACATGGCTGTATATTTCAAATTATGATGCGCATGTTTCTATTATGAGAATCACTCATCACAAATTAAGGAATGATAGCCTGTGGAGCCACCAGTCCCACAGATAGATGCTTCCTCTCCTGGCACAAAGGACGCTTCACTTTTGTTATTTTTGTTGAGAACCAAAAAATAAATTAATTATGTTCCTGTATGAACTTTTTTTTACTCTCTAAAGGTCAATGAAAACAAGGAGAAGAGCATTGTTACTAGAAGCTTTCTTTCTTCTTTTTGACTTACAAATCAAATGTTTTCATGAATCTCTCTTTAAGCCTTTGCTTTTCCAACATACTCCTAACTGAGTCTATGCCTTGGTACAAGTTGTTGAACTTGTGCTGCCAAATTTTACATGGTGGTGTAACTCCACTATCTGACCACTGCTATATGCGCCACAGATCAAAAGGAAATCACTACATCTAAATGGTCACCTTTTTGTTGCTGCTACCACTGGATAAAGTAATCAAGATATGTTGTATACTAGCTAAAACTGACTTTTGTATACGGCACATCGAGATCAAATCTACTAAGACTCATGCTAGGCTCTGAGTCAATTGGTAAAGAGTGTCCGTGTACAACATGACAGCCAAGTTTTAGTACTCTTCGACACGAATTTAGATGCCTAAATTCTTCGTAATTAAAAGTTACGCAAGTCCCCTAGGTTCTTGAGCTTTTTAAATTTTGCCTCATGGACATGTAATAGTATTTACCTACGAAGGAATTTTCAGTACAATTTTTCACTTGTGGCTAACCAAAATTACATTAAAGAGCAAATTACTTATTTCCCCCTGTTCTACAAGGTCATCCCTTATTTGTCCCTGACAAAGCTCAGTTCCTTTGTATATCCAAATTTTAGAACTTGATCCTTTATATACCCTTTTCTGTTAGACACATCAGCAGCCCCCGATTTACCGTTTTCTTTCCACGTTCACAGCGTTAGATTTTCTGAAATACCCGACATGCCCCTCGCCCCTTCGTTACCCAGGTAACAGAAAGAAAAAAAATGCCGCCGCCTTGATTCCGATGTGGGGCTCGCCGCCGCCTGCTCCCGAGCGGGCACCAGGCCTCCGCAGCCGGCACTCCAGACAGAAATGAAATCCATCCCCAAACCACATCCACCCCAAATCCTTCTGCTGCTCCACTCCAAAGCAAAGATCGCCGGCCTGGTCGTAGCACGGGCGGCGTTGGGTGGTGATGCTTGGCTCGCAGGCTTGCCGAACAAGCTCGGGCTTCCGATTTCCTGCACCGGAATCGCAATTCCTCTCGCACAACAACACAAGCACCCATGCGGGTAGTCCTCTCGACGCGACTCCGCCCAGGATTGTGCTGGGCTGCTGGCTGCTCCCTGCTCCCCTCCGTCGGTCTCAGATCGCCGCTTTCAATCTCGCTGACCCTCCGTTCAGTTTATCTGCTGAGTACTGAGTTCGCTCAGTCAATTTGTTCCTGAAGTGCCTTGCGATGGGAGATCGATCTACTGCTGGAAGCGCCTGGTCTGTCTCTGATAGCAAAATTGATGTGCAAAAATGGTTTTGCAACTTGTATGACAAGTCAAGTGCAGCAAGAATATTCGCATAGGGGTTCAGCCATTCAGACAATGCAGAAAACATGATCAAACTGATGTGGTTTCGAATGATATTATTGATGTGTGAAACAATTGTAGCTGTGACAATGAAATATTTAGAAACGAAAAAAAATGAGAACTTGTTAAATCTGAAGTAAATGGGGTAAGAGCAATTCAGTCAGTTGAAAGGTGCTATTTTTTTTTACTCTACAGAAAATATTTGTTCTGTCAAATGACTCATTTCCATGAGCTGCGGTTGGCAAAATTACAAGAAGGTAAAGATGCATGCTATGTGGCTTTAACCACAACACATGCAAATGGAAGTGTTGTTCAGAACGTCACTGGGCAAAAATCCCAAATTCCTTTAGCTCCAGATTGTTCCTTACAATTCAAGGCAACCTGAAGTCAAATCGGAAGAACAGCAACAGTCTTGAGACGGAAGGAATATGCAATTTGGCTTAAAGGGAGATTTGATTTGTGGCAAAAGACTAAAGAAGTATTTTAATCCGAGGTTGAGGTGTAGCTTGATGCTAATTTGGAGGCATTTAACAACTCATATGGTCCACTACTTTTTCCCTTCAAAAACTGAAAAGACGTTTCACATGCTGGAGCAAGCGTACCCTGCAGGTTTCTTCAGCTTTCATCAATTAATGTTATGGGAAGCAATATATCAAAACTGACTTCATGACACTGGATTTTGTTTTTTTGACAAATCTCAGTACTGACGATATAAATCTCATGTTTTACATCTGAGTACTGCTTGACTGATGACGACGCTTAAACCTGAATTTTGTTGGCGATGTAATGAAGTTGTGACATGTGACACAAATCTCAATAACAAATAATAAGTCCGACCAAATGGCCACTTACCCAGTAAGATTATATGATTCTACTAGTTGAAACACCTGACAGCTCATGATGATAGAGAATTCACACGGTTAGCATGAGGTTTGGAGCCAACGAGAGTGTGCAGTTGTGCAACCAACAAGCGAATTTAATTGAATGACAGTCTAACTGGCTTCCACCCCAATGAAGCAGATGCAGATAGCAGCTTTAATAAGCTTTTTAAATGGAAATAATTGAAGGGAAAGAATTGTCAGAAAGCATTCATATTAGAAAGGTTTCTATCAGAAAAGTTAGATGCAATGATCTACGCCCACATTTTTGAGCATGTTATCAACTGGCAAGTCTTCATGAAATCTTTCCTCCAGACTTGCATCCGAATGCTGGAAGTAGTTCACATATACTTCCATGTGGTTGCATATGCCATCATTTGCGGTTCAGTTTGCTAAGCCGCTATATTGTTTGATGAATGATGATTGCACTTTGCATTAGGAAAGCTGGTCGTAACATGGTGATATGGAACAGTTTGGTGTTCCTTTTTTGTTAACGCAGCTATCAGAGGTCAGAACAATTGTGTGGCAAAATACAACAATAGTACTTGATGCTTAGGAGGAGATGCCGGTGTCGTTTCGTAAACATGTTATAATCATACTCGTCTGCATCTTCAGGGAAGAACAGACTTTCACATGAAGTTTGAATTTGTGTGGAGCAAACTGCCCGCTTGTCTGACCAACAACTTCAATCGCATAAATGTAGGACGCCACATGAACAAGACTAACAATTTCATTCAAAAACTATAAAATAACTATAAAATGATCACCAATCACCATCCTCAAGATGGACATGCTGTGAATCACTAGGAAGGGCATTTTCCCTTTTGCATTATTGTTCGTAATTTGTAGAGCGATTGGTTCTAGTGCAAATAATATTTGCCTATACAAGCTACTGAAAACTGCAGAAATACTTCTAATGCTAGTACGAATGAAATTAATGAAAGAATTCTCTAACCGAACTATCGTCTCCTTTCTCGTCGTAATTCTTGCCATTTGCCGCGCGTGCTTGCTACTCATCATCTCCTCCTGCAGAGAGCGGCACGTGCCCTTCCTCGCTCGGCCCGGCGCCGCCCTCATTGCCCGGCCTGATCTGCTCCAGCTGCCGCAGCACCTCCCGGGCGTCGGGCCTCACTGATGGCGACGGGTCGACGGAGTGCAGCGCGAGCTTGAGCGTGTCCATGAGCTCGTCGCCGACATTGCCCGCGGCGGCGTCGCGCATGAGCTCGAGGTCGAACACCTCGCTGGTCCACTCCTCCTTGACGATGGAGGCTACCCACTGCGGCAGGTCCATGCCGTTGGTGCTGTCGGCGGGGGACTTGCCCGTCAGCAGCTCCAGGATGATGACGCCCAGGCTGTACACGTCCGTCTTGGCGTTCGCCTTCTTCAGCTTCGACAGCTCCGGCGCGCGGTAACCCAGTGCGCCCGCCGCCGCCAGCACGTTGGAGTTGGCCGCCGCCGTCATGAGGCGCGACAGCCCGAAGTCGGAGATCTTGGGGTTGTTCTGCTCGTCCAGGAGCACGTTGCTGGCCGTCAGGTTGCCGTGGATGATGCTCATGTCGTCGTGCAGGTATGCCAGACCACGGGCCGTGCCCTTGGCGATGATCATCCGCGTCGCCCAGTCCACCGGCGTGTTCGGAGCGCGAGCTGAATGGCAAGAATGCAAGCGTCAGTACACGATCATAGTTTCTGGTTCAGAATTTCAGTATCACAAAAATGTCAGAGTAAACAGTTGAGAAGCGTTCTGAAATGTGAGCAATGAAAGTTCAGTCTGGAACAAATCAGTTAACAAGACGTTTCAAGTCAAGCTATGTTGATTAGTGGTGAGGCAAAGGACAGCAATTTACTTTTATTTGGGTAACCAACCGTCTAAAATCAGCATTCTGTTAGGCCGAAATGGCATCGAAGTGTTGCAACCTGAGTTGCAGTTTGAGTGTGTAATTACAGAGTCTGCTGAAACAGCAGTATGTCTTTTACATGGACAATAAATATTTAATTCGTCAGTTGTGATACCCAAAATGGCACACATTGCTAGTACTAGTAGTTCTACCTGACCTGCCTGAAATTCACAAGAAGCTCGTTCTTACTGAAAATGACATTCTCTGAACTAACACAAGATTCTTCAGATGTCCTAAACTGACACAAGGCATTCAGTTTTGTAGCTTAATCAAAAGCACAGTAACCAAAACATCAGTTCTACTGCTAACAAGACATATCGGTGATACAAAGGACTACATATGAGACAGAATTTGCCTGTATTTAGATAGCAACTGTCAAAAATGACATTGAAGTGTTGCAACCTAAGATGCTGTTTCAGTGTGTAGCTGCAGAGTTTCAGTTCGGAAGGGTGAAATTTATCAACACATTTTAGTAAGTTTGAAGAACGATGATAGCAAAGCACCGTCAGTTAAGAAGCCCAAAATTGCACAGATTGCTAGTAGTAGTTTCGCTTTCGCTGAACTCAACAGAAGTCCTAAACTGACAACAAGGAAATCATTTTTGTAGCTTAATCAAAAGCACAGTAATCAAAACATCAGTAACTTTCAGTCCTACCAGCTAACAGAACCAAAATCATATCACCCATTATGTGCGGCAACATAACATTCTAGCAGAGCCACATGGAGCAGAGCTGAACAGAGCAAAAAAAACAGAGAGAGCAGACCTGAACAGAGCAAAAATTAGAGACGAGAAATCTTACCGTGGAGGAAGGCGGAGAGGCTGCCCTTGGGCATGTAATCGAAGACGAGGAGCTTCTCCCCTTTTGGTCCCAGGTAGTAGGCCCTGAGCGCCAGCAGGTTGGGGTGCCTGATCTTGCCGAGCACCGCCGCCTCGGCTTCAAACTCCTTGTGCCCTTTGGTGATCTTCTCCCTGAGGCGCTTGACGGCGACGAGGCTGCCGTCCTCGAGCGTGGCCTTGTACACGGTCCCGTAGGTGCTCTTCCCCATGATCTCCGCCGTGGCGCACAGCAGGTCGTCCGCCGTGAACGCCAGCGGCCCGTCGAAGTGCACCAGCTTCCCGCCCACGTCTCCGCCGCCCGACTCTGCCTCCGCCGCCGGCTTCTCCCCGCGCCCGCCTGCAGCCGCGGCGCCGGTGGTGGCGTCCTTGCCCGCCGCCTGCTTCCCGCTCCTTGTTCCCTCCGCACCACTGCTCCTCTTCCTTGTGAGGAAGCAGAGCAGGAGGCAGCAGAGGAGCAGCAAGAGGAGGGCGCCGGCGACGATGCCGACAATGATCAGTATGAGCTTCTTCTTCTTGGACTTGCCGTGGCCTCCGGTGCTCCCCTGCGCGGGCGACGCTGGCGCGGACGGCGCCGGCGACGGGGACGCCGGGCATGGCGTGGAAGCAGAGTAGCCGCAGAGCTGGATGTTCCCGGCGAAGGAGTTCGGCCCGAACTTGTGCGCGAGGGAGAAAGGCACCGCGCCGGAGAGGTTGTTGTAGGACACGTTGAAGGACTGGAGCGTGGCGGTGAGGTTGTCGAGGCTCGCCGGGATCTCGCCGGACAGCTCGTTGCCGGAGAAGTCGAGCGTCTTGAGGTCGGGGAGCGAGCCGAGCTGCGACGGGATGGTGCCGTTCAGCCTGTTGCCGGCGAGGTCCACCTCCTGCAGCTTCTTGAGGTTGGTGAGAGAAGCCGGAACAGGGCCGTCGAGGTCGTTGTGCGCGAGGCTGAGGAAGACGAGCTGATAGCTCCCGGTGATGGACGCTTTCAGTGCAGAGGATGATGAAGAAGAAGAGCCGGCGAATGCGTCGGGGATGGTGCCGGAGAGGTTGTTGTAGGAGAGGTCGAGGAAGAGGAGCGACGGCGAGGCGACGATTTGTTTGGGGATCTCGCCGGAGAGTTGATTACGGCTGAGGTTGAGGCGGATGAGCTTGGTGGAGTTGGCGACGGCAGCCGGTAGGGGTCCGGTCAAACGGTTGGCGCTGGCGTCGAAGGACTGCAGCGCGAGGCATGCGCCGATGGAGGCGGGCACGGCGCCGGAGAAGCGGTTGTTGAAGAGGTAGACGCCGCGGAGGTCGGGGAGGAAGCCAAGGGAGGAAGGGATCTGCCCCGCGATGGCGTTGTCGTGGAGGCTGAGGCGGCGGAGGCCGACGAGCTGGGCGAGGCCGCGCTCGGAGAGGCGGCCGGCGAGGCCCTTCCAGGGGAGCGTGATGGCGACGACGGCGCCGCGGACGCACTTGATCCCGGCCCAGGCGCCGGAGCAGGCGGTGAGGCCGGAGTCGTTCCAGGTGCGGAGGAAGCCGTAGGGGTCGGAGAGGTCGTGCTTGATCGCCTGCAGGCCCTGGTAGTCCGCCTGGCTGATGATCACGCCGTCCCCCGCAGGGTGGTGACGGTGGTGCTGCGCCTGTGCGACGGCCGGCGAAGGCGAGAGAACGAGAAGGAGCGTTGCGGCTGCAGCGGCGTAGCAGTGTAGGAGGAAGAGGAGGCGCGACGGCGGAGGCCGTCGCTGCACCAGCATGTTGGCTACTCTGGATCGAAGCAGAATGAAAACAGAGAAGCGTTTGGCCGAACTAGAGAAGAGGGAGCAGCTGCGAATGCTGGGTGGAACAAGGAAGCGGGAGGAGGAGAGGTTAGAGAAGGGTGGGGAGAGAGCAACGGCTAGTAGACCAGAAAGCGAGCAGGCACGGTGGGGTGGTGATGGATGCCGCCTGCGCTGCTCTGCTGCCACGGAAGGGGAAGCACGAGGATTTGGCGGTACACCAGGCGGCGATGCGTTTAATTATTCATTCCCTTCCCAACGGCTAGTTCCCAAATAACGGACCACCAGAAGACCAGGTCCACGCAACCGACGGGCCGCTTGCTTGGACTGGCCCGGTCCGGAATTTCTCGAACCGCAGGCCTACCGCCCATGCGATGCGACAACAAGCTACCCAGGCCTCGGGAACCCCACGTTAACGAAACGACAACATGTCTCGAGGCCTCAAATGGGCCCAACAGCGTCCGGAACGTTACAATTCTTTGTTTTTTCTGTTTCTCAAACAAACAACAAAATCTTTGTTTCACTGATACATCTTTTTTATTTTACAGATAAAAGATTTAATATTTAGAAAAAATACCGTGTATCTATATAGTTATGGCGTGTACCATTATGGGAAAACTGTACACATGATTTTTCAACATATTAGTATATGAATGAGACACCGATAAGTCCATCCATATGCTTTTACTTTAAATCCAACAAACATAATTCATCAAAATTATTGAAAATCCATACAAGGCAAGCCATAGTGTATCAAATTCGTTACAATGGTTACTAGTACTATACTAGAGCTTTCATGAATGCGTCCAAGGCATTGTCTGAACTACAATCATCAGTTAACATGGGGGTACATTAATCCAGTACGGCTTTGTGCGCGTGAGGACCAAATCCTGATCGTGAACCCGGACAATCTCCATCGTTTGCTCCTGAAGGTCGTAGACGCATAAGTCCCCATCGTCAGACCTGAAGTTCTTGAGAAAGTAGACGGCATTCCCCTTCAAGCCGTGCGCTCCTCCAGGGCACCAGGTCGCCATGTTTGTGCCTGACAAAAGAAAAGCCCTGTCTCCAATGCTGTGCACCCTGCGCCAGCCTAGCGGCTTCTGATCCTCATCAGAGAAGTCCATCTTGTAGACCAGGACGGCGCCAATGTGGTCGGGGTCAAAATCCAAGAAGCAGATGCAGACGGCAAAGAGCTCCTCCTGGGACTCCACCAACCAGACCTTGCCGGAGCACAGGAACTCGAGGTTGGGGACCTCGAACTTGTGCAACACAGCAGTAGGAGGATGGCTGGGCGGGAAATCCAAATCGATGATGCAAATCTTCTCTTGCCTCGACTCTATGCAAGTGAAGTGCACCTTTCCTCTGAGCGCAGCCACGTTGCCGATGATATCCGTCGTTGGCGGTGGTGGCGGGGAAGAATCTGCAAAATCTTCCGGGAGATATTCGATGTCGCCGCCGATTTGGTGGTAGGTGTGGTGCCCCCACTGTCCGCCGCTGACCCTGCAGAACCACACGTTGGGGTCGCCGACGTCGAGGAGTACGACGGCGCAGTCCGGATCGGCGACGGAGTTGTGGGTGAGCAGACACTTGCAGTTGGCCGGGATGAAGTGGTCGTCGTGGATTGGCGGGAGGGAGATGGTCTCGCCGTTGAGGGGGTGCCACAGCCATGCCTCGGATATTTCTCCGATGATCAGCAGCCAGCCCTGCGGCGTACTGAACAATGTGTTGTCCTTGGCGACCATTATCTCGGGCCGGGCACCCCTGTAGATGCTCTGCTCCGAGAGGCTAAACATGAGCGTTGATGTAGGAGCATCAGAGGCAGCATCGTCGCCTTCTTCTTCTCCTCGACGATTTGCCTGCGCAGCGTATTCAAAGGCTAGCAGTGGCAAAGAGCCAAGGACCTGCTTCGTGCTTCTCATGTCCATGGTCATGGTCGTCTTGACGAGATCTTCTGTTCCTGGAGCCGGCCGGTGTCGTCGTTGTCAAGAAAGGATCTGTCAACACACGACGCTTTTAGGCAGAACAAAGCCCGCGTATATCTTGGAAAGTTTCGGCCTTAACGCACACGACACTGACACCGATCCACCCTCTTGTAAAAATAAAAGGCCCGGCCCGTGAGTCGGCGCCACCAGTTCAATCTCGGCCAGAGAAGAGAGAGACATTGTCGCCGGCTTGGCGGAACAAGCCGATGGCGGAGAGACCATCGACGGCGTCCCTTTTGCCGTTGCTCGTCTTCCACCACCAGCCCCAACCCCACCATGACGACGAGATGCTCATGTTCAGCGTGTCAAAGTAGAGCCTGCACGAGAGGATCACGGAGCAAGATCACCTAGCAGGAGGCAACAACATGTCCTGGACCACACCGCAGGGCTGGATGCTCATCATTATCAAGTCCGCCGCCGATGATGCACCGTCCTCCTCGCCGGCCTTCCTCTGGAACCCTCTCACCGGAGACAAGCTTTCCTTACCCAACATCAGCGAGGAGTACGACATCCCACAGCAGTGCAAGTGCCTGCTCTCCCACAAGGACCCCACGCACCCGTCCCGCGTCGTCGTGCTCTTCCACCGCACGGAGCCGGACATGTGGTGTTGCCGTGTCGTCCCCGGCGCCGCTTACGGCGGCTGGCGGCGCTACACGTACGACATCGGCGACTACGAGCTGCCGGAGTCGTACCGCGATCCTCCTACCCCGCGGGTCATCTTCGGCGTCGCCGCACGTCAAGGGAAGATCTACTTCACCGACACAAAAGAGACCATGGGCGTCATCGATTTCACCTCTGACGACGACCCGGACTTCAGCTACTTTGATGTCGCAATGGCCGATTACCCCGAAGGGATGAATTCCGGTATCAACTCGCTCGTCGAGTCTCAGGACGAGCTCTTTCTCGTCTACGTCTGCTTCGTCGGTTTCGATGCAACTAATATCGGCGCCATCCGTGCCTACAAGATGGATTTCTCAGGAGAGGAGAAGCAGGCTCGTTGGCGCAGGGTACATGATATTGGGGATTTCGTGTTTCTCTTGGAAAATTGCAACATGGGGGCCTCCTGCGCAGCAACTCCTTCAGGGCTCAAGGCAAATCAGATATACTTCATGAACAATTTCATCAAGGATGATGCGAGTTTATGCATCTTTGATTTGGAAACAGAAGCTCGAGACGTTACCAAAGTTCATCAGCATCGGGACATGCGTACCATTCGCAAACCATTCTGGATTGTGCCACCTAGCTAGAGTTGATGCACTTTGGTTGGACTTTGTGAGACATCTTTGGTTGTAATAATGAACAATTGCATTGGTCAATAGAAAATTGTGTTACAATATGTACTATCTCATTTTGTCCAGAGAATCCGTCAGGGAACTGATCATCTTCTCCAGAGTAATCGGACGAAGCAGAGCATCACACGATCCTCATAAAATTTCCCTCACATCATTGATGGGGGACTGCAAACATTGAGAAGGCTGCAACAGCCACCTGAAAGCATAAGCCATCCCAGCATAAAACGAACAACGAGAGTACAAAAGGCATAACTTTGCCTGAAAATTGATCTTAGAGCCAGAAACATCCACCGAAGGGGGGACACAAATCTCACCCCATTTTTCTTCTGATGACTATGATTTGACACTTTTTTTCTGACTCGCGCACATAATTTACATAACACTTAAATGCACATTACAAAATACAACATAGCACCATCTGCAAATTAACATGCAACCTACAAACAAATGTTTGAAAGATACTAATGATTAATGAATATATGGCCTTGGTTAAGGCATACACAAACACACACGTTGATGACTTCAGACCATATCAAGGATCTCAGACTTGAATGTGCGGCCCAATCGATACCTGAGCTTTAGTATGGGCCATTTACCAAGCAGGTAAGTGAAAACAGGCAAGAAAACAGACAACACACAAATTGCAACGGCAAACCATTGGAGACGAGGGGCCACAACTGTGTATAATCCGGTTGCGAATGCCGTGGTAGTTGCCATGTACGCGAACCACATCAGCTTCTTTGTGGCAGATTTGTAATAAAGCAAGAACTCGAAATCCCCCCACCTTGCTATAATGCATATGAAGGCAACAGAAAGTGAGGAACACATCGCTAAGGTATCAGAGATCAAGAACACCTGAAATGCAGGCTTCCCTGCCATGATTGGAAGTCCCTCGCTTCCGGCATCACTGCTGTACCCCCCAGGCAATGTGAAAGCAGCAGCAAAGGTTATTGTCGCGATGAGGATGGCCACTAAGGAAGTGTTGCTCGTGTAAGTTTGAGTTAGTGACTTGGCATCCTTCCTTGATGCATCGGTTACGTTACCCTTTTCGACCGTGTAGATATTTTTAATAATTCCTGCCTGTTTAGGAGTAGCTTGCAACATGAGCATAGACACCTCAGTCTGCAAAATATTTAACTTGTTTATAGGCAACAAAAGTGCACATTGAGCTAGCTGGAATCAAAATACTAGTACGCAGTTGTGACTGATGCTGGAATCAAAATACCTTTGTGACTGATGCTGGAATCAAAATACTAGTACGCAGTTGTTAAAAGACATGTGATTATCAATTAATGGTTATTTGTGACTTTGTGTGAGTCAACAAGTGTATACGGTGGGCGAAAGAAGAAAAAGCATGACAGTTAATATTGCTCTACTAAGATAGTTGTTGAATAGTAGTACTATAAAATAGTATGCTATAACGGACTTGACCAACCCATAGGACTATAGGAGTACGTACCCAGTTTAAAGTCTTGACATGGTCAGCATGGCCAGGGGAGTACGCAGTTAACATCCAGATTGCTGGGTCGTTGTTGTTGTTAAGGACGGCGACGTCTATGTCTGGGTGAAGCAGTAAAGCAGCGACCATCCTCGGGTTGCACGTTTCGACCGCATAATGCAGAGCAGTAGATCCATGTGGGTCTCGCATGTTAACGACTTTCCGAAGCTGTGGGGTCCCGATGATGAATTCTACAAACTCCGGCTGCACTGACAGTACAGCTCGATGAAGAACTGTGTAGCCCTGTCCAACATGGTGATAGGGAGCATCTGGGCAATGGCTGAGCAGCTCTCGAGCAACATCAATATGGCCCCGATATGCCGCACAAGTAAGAAGAGAGCCGAAACCTGTGGTGCTGACATATCCTATTGACCAATCGTATTCCAACATCACTCTTAGCAGGGGAGTCCTGCCCTCAAGTGCAGCCCTATGAGCTGGAGTCGCCTTGTGGTTGTTTTCGTCCCTGGCCAACAAAGGGCGTGCCTCCATGATCATTCTAGTTATATCTGAAAGGCACAAACATCGATTCAAAAAAAGGAAAAGAAAAGAAAGGCACAAATATATGGAGTTAGCGTCCAACAATTTTAATTCAAGTTAATACAACAGCCGCGCGTCTCACCTGAGTTGCCATTATCTACTGCCGCATGCAGAGCATTATTATTGCAGTGTCCCGAATGAGCTGAATCAGGAATCCTCAACAGACTATCGCACACATCGGTGAAATCTCTCGCCGCTGCGATGAACAAGGGCGACTCATTATGCTTGTTCACGGCGCGCGACAGCGCGGGCTCCGCTGCTATCAGCTCCAGCGCCAACTCCCTGTGCCCGCTGCGGATGGCGTGATGCAGCACGTTGCATCCGTCGTCGTCTTGCGCCCACATCACCGTGTTCCTCGACTCGTGATTACGGCACAACTCGACCAAAACACGAGCTAAAGACACATGGCCGTATCTCACGGCAGTGAGCAGCGGCGTCTCCCCTTCCGCGTTGACGGCTTCGAGCAGTGACGGGTCCAGCGCCACGGCCTCCTTGCAGAACTGCTCGCGGCCATGGGCGGCGGATATGTGGAGGCAGCTGTTCCCCTGCGGATATGGATGCATGTTTTCCGTTTTCAATTTGTGGGTCGTGGATCGATCAAAAACTATCTCAAATGAATTATAAATGAGTACCCACTTGCATCCCTACCTGCGGAGTTATTGCCAACAGCACACTCCGGTTATGGAGCTCCAACTGCCTCAGCGATCCGACATCATCCATTGTCGCGGCTTCCAGGAGCTGTCTTTCCATCGGTGGGAAGCTACAGGTATGGACCGCCATCGGTGGGGAGCTACATGTATCGGCCTCCATCGATGGGGAGCTACATGTATCGGCCTCCATCGTCTTTCTCAGCTAAATAATCCTGGCCTGCCAGGTTCAGTTAATTGAACAGTGCACTTAATACATGGAATGGGGATTTGGACAATTAATTTTAATTTTGCAGGAGCAAAAGAATGTCCAAAATAAATGGAAAATACTATAGGTCCCACCAGCCGAGTAGATTGTGTTACAACTCTTGTTGATCTACGGCTGCCCGGCTTTTGAAAAGCAAACTCGTGATTCCTGGGTCGCTAATCACGCCGGTCTACCATGAGTCGTACCTATTGGGTCGGATCTACAGTGGTGCTCCAATAAATATGATACTTACTTAGAGAGCTGGTGCAAAAGCAGAGAGCTGTAGGCTGTAGCCGTGGACAGAGCAAATAGCAATGTATCTGTGTGTTTATGTGTAGTCACAAGGATGATGGCAACCGCTTAATTAGGCCTCGGGGACAAGCGATTGTTGGATGTCAATGTTATGTGCAATGGGAACATAGAGTACAACCCATTTGCATATTATCCTATGATGACAACCCTGCCTTAATTGGGAGCATGCTCTCGATCATTTCTAACTTTTTTCTTTTTCCTTTTTTCATTCACCTCCCAACGGCTAGTTCCCAAACGGACCATCAGACCAGGTCGACGCAACCGACGGGCCGCTTGCTTGGACTGGCCCGGTCCGGAATTTCTCGAACCACATGCCTGCTCATGCGACAACAAACTACCCAGGCCTCAGGAACCGCAAGTTAACGACAACAGATATCGAGGCCTCAAATGGGCCCAACAGCGTCCGTAACGTTACAATTCTTTGTTTTTTCTATTTCTCAAAAAAAAAAAACTTTGTTTGACTGATACATCTTTTTTTTACTATTAGAAGATTCATTTATTTATGAAAAACCTTTTGTACATGAGTTTTCAACATATCAATATTTGATTTGAATGAGACACCGATAAGTTATGGTCCAACAAGACAGGGTTTAGTCAATATATCAATATTTCATCTGTCCCATCAGTTTAGTCAATGACATGTGGGGTTGGGTCCGACATGTCATTGTAATGTATGCACCAAAAGTGATGGTATGGATGGAAATTTTTCTGATTTGATTTCTACAACAACCAAGAGCCCAAATAGACCCATTTTTCTGTTCTGTTATAAGGCATTATAAGTTTGTTTTGGAGTTTTAATATGCTTGCAATTGGTTCTGATGCTGGATTTCAGTAATATCGTTTTTTTCTCTGTAATGAAGGCCAAAAGTGCTGATACATCTTATGCTAATTTGCCAAAAGCGTTGAATGCAGGTACACACATTGTTCAATCTGACCCCCGAGTTCGTTTAGGCACAGCTGGTGGTACAGAACCCAATTTCTTGTACATCCAACAAGGGCAGCAGCAAGAGGATTAGAAGATTGTTTTTTTGTTACTTGTTACTCGCATCAAATGTGATAGTAGCTAGTAAATGTAAAGGGAAAATACGAAGTGGAGTACTATAGTGACATGATGGTCACCAATGAAAATATTGCAGTGGATCAGATTGAGGAAGATTTATGTAATACCCTACTTTCCAGAGCAAAAAAAAAAAATTAAATAAGTTCAAAAGGGATAAAAAATCACTCCAAATTTGAACCTTTTCTAAAACTCTTATCTTACCAAGATTTCCAAAATAAAATTTTATTAAATAATTGAACCTAGTTTGAATTTGGAATTTTTGGAATATAAAATATGTGCTCAAGTGCTTGTGTCCATTTAAAGTTCACTAAAAATTTGAACCGTTTTGAATTTACAACAAATTAAATAAATTTGTGCTAGATTGAGCTAATGCACATTCAATTTTCAAAAGTTTGAATTTTAAAACCTGCACAATCTTCATCATATGCATTCTTGCATTTTTATCTAATTTATTTGTATATTTATTTGAATCTTGTCTTCATTCAAATTTGAAATCCCAATGGAATTTGAATTCGGGAAAAGATTAAACCATTTCCTTATTCTACCTTCCCTTGGGCCGAAACTCTTCTTCCCCTTTCCTCCCGCACCCGGCCCGCGTCGGCCCAGCTCGGTCCAACCCCAGCCGTCCCCTTCTCTCCCTCTCAGCGTCGCTGACACGCGGGCCAGCCCCGTCAGCTTTCTCCTCCAACGCGGCGCGCCGCCGCCCGTCGGCCCCTACCTCCCCGACCCGCCTCCGCCGCACGCGCCGCAAGACCCGCCGCGTTGCCGGAACCGCCTTACTGCTCCCACCGCCTTACGCAGCCATTAAAAGGGCCGGAGCTTCTCTCCCTCACGCGCAAGCTCATTCTTCCCCTTCCTCTCTCCTCTCTCCGACGAGTCCCCTGGCGACCTCGCTCGCCGCCTTGTGGGCGCCCCACTCCTCTTTTCCCCTTCCCCCGAGGGCCGTAGAGCACCGCGCCACCTCGGCATCCATCTTGTTCACGCAAACACGCCCGGGACGCGCAGATCGACGGCGAGATCTCATCGCCGCCGCTCGAGCTCGCCGTGGACGGCCCATCGTCTCTCCCCCGCGCCACTAAGCTCATGGTAAGCTTCGCCGCCTTCCCTTCCCCCTCCTAAGCCCCTCTTCTCTCCTCCTTCCCCCTTCGCGCAAGCACTGCACCAAGCGCCGCCGCTCCGCCGTCATCTCCCTCGGCGCCGACGGCCTCCCCGACCGAGTCCGGCCGCACCGGGGTGCGCAACGCATCCTCCACGTGCTCGCGCACGTTCCCAACCGCACGCACGCGCGAAAATGCCGTCGTCCCCTCTTTCCCCCTTGCGCGCCACGCCACCATCCACTCCGGCCGCCCCTCGCCGTCCCTCCGTCGATCCCCGATGTCAACGTGCTGGCCCACCAGCTGCGCCGTCGCGCGGTGAACCCCGACGTCCTTTCCCCATCGCTCCTCCCCCCTTCTAGCCGCCGCCGGCGACCTCCCCGGCGAAGCGCCGCCGCGCGCCCGCTCCCCAGTCCACCGTGGACTGGTGGACCGCGGCCTCGGCCCGGTCTACGGGCCCATGGACCAAGTCCATGGACTTTTCTAAATTCCAAAAACCATTTTCTTCCTTTATTGCGTCAGCTTGCGCAATAATCCTTTTCCCAATTGAAAAATAATTCCCAATAATTCAGAAAATCCCAGGGCCCTGTAAATTTGCAGATAAGCCCCTGAGTTTTAAAATAATGATGTGTAGGTCCTGGAATTTTACAGAAAACCCCCTAAACTTTTCTGTAATTATGTTTTAGCCCCTGTCTTTTTACACTTAGACCCCTAAACTTTTTCATAATTACAGATAGGTCCCTGGACATATTTTGTAGGCGTAATAGTCAATTCCGTCCCTCAACTATCGTCCAAAGCTCAAATTCATCCTTCAACTTTCAAAAGATCCAATTTAGTCCCTGAACTTTGGCTGGTAGGTACAACTTTGTCCCTGAGGGACTGATTTAAACCAGGTAACCAAAGTTCAAGGACCAAAATGAACCTTTAGACAGTTGGAGGACGAATTTGAGCTTTTAGCCAAAGATCAAGGACGACATTAGCTATTTCACCGTGGTTGTTTCCAATAGTCACACTACAACACTGTTTAGATCAAAGTGACTAATTGTTAGTTGATTACTAAGTTTAATCCATAGAAACAGGATGGACTAATAGAGGACAAATTTTAAGCCAACGAAACTAATTGTTAGCTCACAATTAGTCTAGCCTACAAAGTACTTGACTAATAGATAGCCGACTAACAATTAGTCAACTAATTTCAAGTTTAGGATTAATTGTTAGTTCGGCGGTTCCAAACAAAGCCTGCAAACATCCTAGCAAAATGAGAAAAATATTAAGATTAGATTCTGGACTTAATTACTATTATCGAACAAAAATTTCTCAACAACCAATTAAATACAATACACTTGGATCATTTCCAAAAAAAATAGATCAATTTTGGATTAATGCATCTATTTTAGCTTTTTTGAGAATGTTTAACAGAATGTCCAATTTAGTTTTTTCTAAAAAAAATGTATAACTGATCTTTTTGGCTAAAAGCTCAAATTCATCCCTTAACTATCAAAAGGTTCAATTTAGTCCCTGAACTTTGGCTGGTATGTTCAATTTCGTCCCTCAGGACTGGTTTGAACCGGGTAACCAAAATTCAGGGACTAAATTGGGCTTTTTGATAGTTGAGGGACGAATTTGAGCTTTGGGCGATAGTTGAGGGACCAAGTTGACTATTACGCCTATTTTGTAATTATACTTAAGCCCTCAAAAACCTTTTTATAATTACAAATTAGCCCTCCAATCCTTAAATGTCCATATCTTTTTAATCCGAACTCCGTTTTGGGTGATTCTCGCGCCCACGGGTTCGTGAAATCGCGAAGTACCTCATGGTACTGCCCATGAAGCCCCACACTAGGTCTAGAAATCATTGATACCCAAAATACCCCTCACTTCTTATGTCTTTTCTTGGCTAATCATGCGACGATGATCACACATGTCGCAAACATTTGCGCATCAAAACCTAACCCATCTTGTGATACTAATCTGCCTAATATCTTCCTTATCACAAACCCTGCTTCATCCTTGTAGTCCGCATTCATTCTTTTGCTTACTATCTATAAACCTAGCAAACCTTAGTGTCATCTCACTTCCAATCAAGTACCCACCTTTTATCGAATATTCGACCCGATCTTAACCTATATCAATCATCGCTCGATCGAACCTAACCTAGTACCCTCGCCCAACTCCTTCTGATCCTTTATTCTGCTCTTATAATTGATCATTTGTTGAATCTTATTGGAGTTATCTGGTATTTTAATTGTCAGTTGCCTTTATTTGAATTTGGCATTTTATCTGCAGTCATGCATTCATATCACGCATAATCACGTACACCCGCTGCATACACTTTCACCTGCATTTGTGCATGTTCTTTTATAGGAATAATATAGAAGCTTACATATTAGATATGCACGCAATCACCATCAATCAAACATGTGCATCTCATCACCTTCACCCTAAGGTGTTCACCCAACGAAGACCTTATGCATAACCACACGCCCATGTTCCTATATTAGAGAAAATAGATAACTAATAACTTGTCTAGGTGGATATGGCCCTTACAAGGCCAGGTGTATCACCTATGACACATAACATACCCTGCATTAAATACGTTGCATCATGCATGACTCTTGTCTCTGTTCCTCACTGAAGTTTCTTTTGATTCTTAATCGAAGTTGATTGGATCTTATTTGGCTTTCCTCGATCCTTATTTCTTTTGCTCTTTCATTTTCTTTTGCGGTAGTTTATACGTACTATTTTATGCGCTAGTTTACGCGAGAATCGAGGAAGAGCCAGAAGAATTCGAAGAGCTGCTGAGGACTTCAAGCTCGAAGACCAACCTAGAGATACAAGAGTCTCGAGTCAGAGTTTAAAGTTTAAGAAAGCGATTTCCAGGCAAGCCCTAACTCCCATTGATCATGTTGATCCTATGCTTGCAAATAATCCCACATAGAGCTTGATTTCAAAGCAAAACGTGCATGGTATTTAAAGATGATTTAAATGCTTAGAATGACCTAAGTACTTGTTGATTGCCATGCCTTGATATTGCTTATCCTAATTCCCTTGATAAACCTAGGAACCACCATCATTAATTCTTAATGATGTGTTGGATTAATATGCCGCTTAGGATTTATTCACACCGTGTACTTAATAATATTGATACACATGCTTTTTGTGTAAAAATGTGTGTGTGCTTGGTGATGAGTGTGTAATGTGAAAATGGGTGGGAATAGTAAGTGCAACCCATAGTGGGGGTATGTTTTTGACGGGAGCAAGCGAGGTAGACCTCAGTGGGGAGGCTATCTCTGGGACGCTATCTCTCGCAGGAGGATAGCTATTGAAGATGCTTGCTTCGGTCGTATAAGGACCGGTTCATGTGCCGCCTTGCTTAGCACCCTCGTGCAACCACAAGCCCCTGTATGAGCAGGGTTTGGAACCACACCCTACTTGTGATCGCCCGGTACCATCAGGAGGCAGGGAGTTGCAATCGGAAGCCAGGAGAAGATCTTGACGAGATTGGCGTCGGATCCGGCAAGTGAATGTTATTGGCCTTATTATGATTATGTGAAGCCTCTGGTCGGTGATTTTCCGAGGTGGTACCGTGATGACACTGGGCAGGTACGGGACCATTAGTATCCAGTCGGAACCATGGCCGTGGGAAAGACTGGGTACCTTGTGGGTAAAGTGTACAACCTCTGCAGAGTGTAAAATCTATCCGGATAGCCGTGTTCCACGGTATTAGACAATGCGAAAGCTATGGCCGTACAATGATTAGACTCTTGGCGTGAGTTATCCTTGGCGTGTGTGTTTTTGGAATCACACCGGTTTGGAGCCGTGCGCTGGTTTTCGGTCAGCATTAAAATTTGGGAACTGGCGGGATGGACGCATCTCCCCCAGGGCCAACCAACCCCACTATATTTAATCACTATACCTGACTTAGTTTGCGAACTGGTTTTGTTTTCAAAATCAACCCTTGCATAAAAATTTGCTTTCCGCCGATATGATGAACCTCCAGCCTTATCCTTGTTTATACCCTTGCATATAATTACCCCTTGTGTTAGGGTTTGCTGAGTACCTTATGTACTCACGCGTTTGCGTTTATTGTTTTTAGTGAGAGAAGTCTTCGTAGGAGATGACGACGTCTGGTTTTCGTTCTGCCTCTCAAGTCTGCTTGTGGCTTGGGCCGTGTTTCCGCTGTTTGTCTGCTCAGCCATTAGTCGGTCGGAAGGACTTGGATACTTCTGAATCCTCGTCGTACCGCCACTAAAGGCTCTGTATCAGGTAATATACTATTTACCTAATCGAAGTATGCTTTTGATTACCATATATGTGTTCTTGTGCGTATCAGCTACTGATACAGGGACTGATACATGATGCACAACATGCTCCAGAAATTGGGGTATGACAATTTAAGACTGAAAAAAATTGGAAACCTTTTTATGAAAGAAATAGTGCTAGACTATGTACTATCCCATGATTAGGAACAATATATATATATGGATGCTTGTTGTTTGTTGTAATTGTTTTTGCAGTGACTATGTACTCTTTGTTATGTAATAAAAAATGTCTATCATAATATATCTTTTAAAAATATGGATGCTTGTTATTTTTTGTAATTTTTTTTAATTAAAGCCCATAGCAACACACGGGCACTTTTGCTATGTATTATATATAGATGGTCATTTAATTGATTAGTAGCTTAAGAAATCCCGTGGTCTCATTTTATAATTAAGGTTTGCTTAAACATGCCACAGTTTTTCTAAATTATTCTTTGAATTTTTTATCATAATGACATACTGTTAATATGCACAAAATCATAGCAACAATACGAATGCCCATTACAATAGAAATCTAATGGTGCCGCTTTTATATCACTAGAGTAGTGTATTGTTAGACTAATTGTTAGCTAGTATGGTGGCTTGCGCATTTGCGCGGCTAGTATTGGTTATATGTATTGAATGCATCATCAATTATTTTTTACATTTGTTATTTTTTAGGGCTCTTATTTCCAGTTGATTTTTTTCGTAATCACTAACGATAATGCATAATTTATAAATTTGTATATAAATATTTCACGTGATTTTTCCTAGTGGTAATGACAGGTAACTTTCAAAATATGTGAAACATATTTGTCAATCGAGCAAGTATTTGGATCTGTGAGAAAATCCATTGCCAAGAATGATAATATCCGTCCACGGCAAGAAATTGACGGCTATCACGGTACAGCCGTGATATTATTATATCTCGGCAAGAAATTTGTAGGCAAGCATGACACAAGCTTTAAGATCAATCTCCTCATGTGTTAAAGTTTCCGAAAATCCTTCTACGTCATGAAATTCCAAATCTCTATTTCTCTTGTATGCATGTATTAAGTTTCCCATATTATCTTTTCTGGCATCTGCCATGTTAGTCAGATTAAGATCTAGCTTGTATTATTCAGTCCCTCAGAATAAATGCTTTAGTTTATTTATTTTCCTGCTATCAAGGTGGTAAATTTTCTAATGGTAATGGTGACTAATTTTTAAAATATTTGGAGATATTTTGGACTATAGATTTTCATAATGTTAATGACAGGTAATTTTAAAACATGCAGAGGGTATTTTCAAAAAGTCTAATTTTTTAATGGAAGTGATGGGTCGTGGGTAATTGTTTTTTCTTATTTTCTCGAACAAACATGAGAGTTTCTAAGATTTGAGGGCAAACATGGAGACTCCTTTTCATAATGGCATGATTGATCAGTTTTTCATAATGGCAAACATGGAGACTCTGAATGAAATAGAAACGCATGTCTTTAATGGTGACTGTGACTCTGTGAGAGCACGCACCTGTTGCTTCCTCGCCTCCTTAATTTGGCACGTCCGCTCAAACTTGAGACGTAGTGTGTGAGGTGTCGGACTGTATTTTGATCATTTGGAAGCAATGGATTGCCTTATATATGCTGTAGCTCAGTTAGCGGTGCAGCAGGAATGCATGGTGGCACATATACCTTACGTGGCTATTGCTGTTTACTCCGAGGTCCGATCCAGCTGATGGAAGAACAGAACAAGTCTTTTTCTTTCTCCTGTCTCTGGGCAAAAGAAAAAAGAATAAAGTGGGCAAAAGAACTTTCGAGGACCATTCGTAGGAGAGGCAAGGAACAAAATTCTCATTGGTGTGCACTACAACGTAATAAAAAAGCTGATCTTTGAAGCGATTATCCCTGTGCTACCAAAATGTATAAGTTGAGTTTCGTCAAAAAAAAAAAATTGTATGAGTTCATGCACAGCCAACAGCTCAGCAGAGTACAGTTGGAACCAAATGCCTTGCCTGTCAAATATTAACCAAAGATCAGTTGTATCTTTCTGAGGTGACTGAGATTGCTAATCTGAGTAATCTCAGTCACTTTTTCTACCATCGATCCTGCGCGGCAACTCCTTTGGGGCTCAAGGCAAATCGGATATACTTCATGAACAATTTCATCAAGGATGATGCTAGTTTATGCATCTTTGATTTGGAAACAGAAGCTCCGGATATTACCCAAGTGCATCAACATGAGGACATGCATATCATTCGCAAACCCTTCTGGATTGTGGCACCTAACCATAGGGGCTTATTATACCCACTGTAATTAGTCTCTGAACATGTTATGCCATTCTAATATTTCCCCTTTTCCATGGCATCAACTGGGCTCTTGTTCGCGCCACGGTACATACTATATACCTCAAGTTAGCCAGCTTGATGATGTTCAACTAATTAAATATGTATTTTTGTGGCATGGGCAATATATACGTAGAACAGAGTACAATCAGCCATGGTGGAATCATCACATACTAAGTTGTCACCGTTTGTACCTCAAACAAAGCAAACACACCCTATTCAACAAGGTTTAGCACCACAAAAAAATAAAAGCAAAACATGACGCACAGATAATTAATTAAAATAATTATTATTAAATAATAATAACTCTTTCCACATGTTCTGTATGGATTTTATTTAGTAATAACATAGCAGTATATGGCAAAAAGTTCCAAACAATGATCTTAATTTGATGAGCTAATTGTTTTCAAATAACTCCCCAACCCAGCATGATGTATATGGAAATGATTTTACTATGCCTTTGTTTAATATGCCCAACTCTTGGACCTTTGAGCTATTTAAGTGGTAAGATACTACTCTTGAGAAGGATACCAAAAAGAAGGCAATCTCTTTGTAAGGATGAAATCCAAGGAAAATAATTCCTTTGTAGCATGTCGTTATTGCATTATCATCGCCGGTTTCATCAAGGACGATACCACCTTCAAAGTCCCATTCAGGGTCATCTTCGGTCCATTCTTGGCTCACATCCTTTTGGTAGTTAAGGATCCAAGGTGTGATGTATCTAGCAGTGTAATCGGCAGGGAAATTTTCCACCATGGCTTGAAGGCTGATGTCGTTCTTCAAAGCCCACTCCATCCTACTGTATGATTCATTAAGCAACCAAACTCGAAACCGGGGCCATCTATTCTCTTCTGAAAGTGATACATAATACACCTGTTTCTGTGATTTTCCCAAGTAAGCAACACCAACTTTGTTCTCTGATGGTGATTTAATCATTTGGTACTTGTCTTTCTGCATGGTTATTCTGCAAACATTAGATTAGTGATGAAAAGAATGTTAGTAAAATATTATATCTTTGATTGATTCAAGTCCAACAATCATCATTCTATATATCTTTGAAGTTCAGTGTGTTTTTATATTGGGAATTAGTACTATAATACATGCTCATCATGTATAGATAGAATCAGACAATGGATTAATTAAACAACGAAATGAATATAGGAGTACCTCATAACAGAGCCATTCTGGCAAAGCACATAAAGCGCTCCCCGCAAATAGACAGTATGGCGAAGTTGCTGTTCTTCTTGTGAATAATCAGCGGGGCGTGGCATGTCAGCAATGGCCGTCCCTTCCCGGACGAAGGACCTCTCCTCCCACCTCCATTTCCTTGACGAGAAGACGTGCATTGTGAATGGCGATGGTGGCCAGCACTCTGCAGATGACCAGTTATCGTGGTTGTTGGCTTCTTGTATGCGTTGGGTGGGAAAAAGGAGCACCTCGTAGTGCTGTGGTGACGATGCGAGGGGATCATATGCAAGGTAATAGCTCTCGAACAAGGAGTCTGAGAGTTCCGGGAAGGGAGGCAAGGCGACCCATTGTCTTGTGGCAGGGTTAACCACCCGCTCCCAGAGCAAGAGGAGGCCATTGCAGTGATCCAAGATCCAGCGATCGTCGTGCTCGTCGACCAGGTTGTGGAGGTGGCCGCAGATTCGGCGCCCTGCGGAGGGGCGTGAGAAGAAGTAGGTCTGACCGAAATCGAGGCCGAGCTCCGCGCCGAGGAAGAAGAAGCCATCGAGATGGAGAGGGAGGAGGTCGGCTCGCAGCAAGCGTCGGGTGTCGATGATGGCGCACCACCTCTTGCGGACGCAGCGTGACGCCGCGAGGCTGCACGGCGGGAGGCGGCCCAGGATGTTGGCCACCATGTCGTCAGGTACCTGCAGATCCTCCTCCATCGCCCGGCTGGGCTGCAGATCGAAAATACTAGTTTTGATTCGATCTCATCTTCTTGGCCTACAGCTTTAATTTGGTGCTCGATCGTCCCTCCTCCCTATATGTAATGAATGGCATCATTATATTTGCCAGCACGGCAACAGCTCGATCGTTGCTGCCTGCATGCAATTAATTTGGGATCGATGTCTAAAAATAGTTCTACATATATACACAATTAATTTGGGAGAGAAATGAAAGAGAATAATTGATTTATTACTTGATTACCATGGTTGGGCTGGGCACATAACAAAATTGAATATTGAGGAAGCGAATCGCTGGATGGTTAATTATTATCTTCTAATAATAGCAAGGGAATGCAAATCACACCGTACGTGATCTCCGTAATCATGCTAAGACAGCTGCAAATTACATTTTACATATGGAAAAGAGATCGAGGAGACGGAGGATACGTGCATGCGTGTACTATAAAAATACAAGCAAGAGGAGGAGGATCGGAGGTGGAAACAATTAGCCATGGATGATGTGGTGCGCTTAGTACTAGTTGTTTCTGTGCTTCTAGTAGCCTCTGCTCAGTTATCAGCCCAACAAGCTCCTCCAGAGGATCGTATTGATTTCGACCTCAGTACTGAGACCCACGCTGACCTATACAACAAGCTAAGCACGTATCTTCGGCAGACGAGCACTCCGCCGTTCGACCCACCTGATGTGCAAGGAAGATTTGTCCTGGGCCCGCGGCGCCCTGATTTGTACGATGAGCCACTGAGATGGATTATGCTCCATGTCAGAGTTGATGAAGCAACAGAGACGACATTGGCAATAGCACACGACGATCTCTACGTTCTTGGTTTCAGCAACAGCGCCGGCCACTGGTACAAGCTCTCAGGAAACACTGGACAATTCCAAGGTTTACCGGGAAGTAGGACCCTAGCGATCAAAGAGAACTATGCCGATCTCCTTGGACTTCCTCTAGATCAATCTAACGCTCACTTGTTCCTTACCACGGTCCCCCTGGGAAAGCAGTCTGCTATCGGAGCCGCCAGGACGCTTGCAGGCTACAACCCAGCTGGCACGACCACTGATGATGACGTCAGGCGAGCCATGGTACGGTTCGTGGTGATGATCTCTGAAGCCATGCGCTTCACGGTGATCCGTCAAGAATTCAGTGGACGCTGGGAGGAGGAGACCCACATCACCAAGCAACAAGCATCCTACGTTGCTTGCTGGTCCAAGCTCTCATACCTCCTACTCAACTGGGCTCGCGGCAGAGGCTGGACAGGCCCGAAAGGGCTCGCTAAAGTTGTGAGGAAAGCGACTGGAGTGGAAGGTGCATCCCAAGCATTGGCCGTACTTGATTTTCTAGGTCGCCCACAGCCCCCAAAAGCTCCTCCACCTGCTAGATAATAATCTCTTCAAGCTCGGTTTAGTATGTACTTACTAGTAATAATAAAGAGCAAAAAAGAATAAGCTCCTAGTTTTCCTTTGCTCAATAATCACAAATTATTTTCATGGTTCATGTCTGAAATATATTAGTTAGTAAATTATTTCAGGCTTGTGTTTTATGGTAGAAATTCGAGTTGCTTCTCATTGCTCCTTTTGCTACTTTATTCACAATTCAAATCCAGTACAAATATTGATCTGTCATTGCATAAAAAGTTCAGAAGCATCCTCATGGTGCTCATGTGATGCTCGACATGTGGAGTCCCAAATTTGTACCATGACAAATCAGCGCCCATTGATAGTACCCAATCTTGGTTGCCTCACAATCATATATGATCGTGCCAGACGTTCAACCCTGTATGCTGCCTGTGAGTTCTATCAGGACCAGACGGGTGAGAAAGCAGCACCATGCAATCCGTAAAATACCAGAGAATAAGAGAAAGGCACACAAGACAAATAATAACCATCATCACAGATCGTCATCTAATTTACACGCAGACACCCATATTTTTGCAGGTGTTGAGAATATAAGTTGGCCACAATCTGCTGCATCGTCTGACCAGCCACCACTAAATATAACCACATAGTCGCAAATGAAATTGTTAACTGCTGCTGCCAGTTACGGAACCTAACACGGCATATACCCTGTTGAACACTAAGTTGTGAAGGACTGCAGCATGCTGCTCCCTTCTTCAGGCATAGGATCAGATGTTGCGTCTAGGAGCAGCTCGGCCGAGACCTCCAAAGGAGCTAAGCCGCATCTTGTTGTTGCCACCTGCTGTAAAGCACACACTCGGATTTCAGGGTATGTTGACTATGGTTCTAAGCATTAGATCAGATCAAAGGGTCCAGCAAATTCCACCTCAGTTGGGAGAATAGGGAGAAGTTTACCAGTGAGTTGAGCACGTGAGATGTTGCTGGCCCTGGCCTTGCTCCTCGTGATGGGTCCCTCTGAGATAACAAATCTCGGCTTGCGGCCATCATGCCGACCTTCTCCTCTCTTGCTTCTTTTGGGACTTTGCACTATCATTGCTGTCCTCTCTTTTTTTTTCCTTTGAGATGATCTTCATTTTTGCCTGAGACCTCGGTGAGATTTGACTTGCTGGATCGGTGTATTCCTCCTCTACTTGTGTGAAGATGTTAACATGCTCTGTGATTATCAGCTCACGGTCTGTAGCTCTGTTCTTCTTCTTGAAGTAGATCCTTTTGAACGGTCTACCCAGGGCATCCAGTGATTTCGGAGTGATGTCAATGTTGCTAGTGCTGCTGTTCTTATATGTGCCAGCAATCTCTATATTCTCAGGTAGCTGAAAGGGATCCTCGGCCGTCTCAACAATCATCTTTGCTTGTTCTGCTTCAAGTGGATTAATAGTCATGACATGATCATGGGGAAGAGCTCTGCGGCTACTCTGATTCCACGCCCTGCCCGGCGTCCCCGTCGCCGGCGTCGCCCGCGCAGGGGAGCACAGGAGGGAATGGCCACGGCAAGTCGAAGAAGAAGCTCATACTGATCATTGTGGGCATCGTCGCCGGCGCCCTCCTCTTGCTGCTCCTCTGCTGCCTCCTGCTCTGTTTCCTCACAAGGAAGAGCAGCTCCTCTGCGGGCACCAGGAGCGCGAAGCAGGCGGCGGGCAAGGAGGCCGGCGGCGTTGGTGGCGCCGCGGCTGCAGGCGGGCGCGGGGAGAAGCCAGCGGCTGAGTCGGCGGAGTCCGGCGGGGACGTGGGCGGGAAGCTGGTGCACTTCGACGGGCCGCTGGCGTTCACGGCGGACGACCTGCTGTGCGCCACGGCGGAGATCATGGGGAAGAGCACGTACGGCACCGTGTACAAGGCCACGCTCGAGGACGGCAGCTTGGTGGCGGTGAAGCGGCTCAGGGAGAAGATCACCAAGGGACACAAGGAGTTCGAGGCCGAGGCGGCGGTGCTCGGCAAGATCCGGCACCCCAACCTGCTGGCGCTCAGGGCCTACTACCTGGGCCCCAAGGGGGAGAAGCTCCTCGTCTTCGATTACATGCCCAAGGGCAGCCTCTCCGCCTTCCTCCACGGTAAGATTTCTCGTCTCTGTTTTTTGCTCTGTTCAGGTCTGCTCTCTCTGTTTTTTTGCTCTGTTCAGCTCTGCTCCATGTGACTGCGTGTTATGTTGCCGCACATAATGCGTGTTATGTTGCCGTACTCCCTGGGACCAACGGGGGAGAAGCTGCTCGTCTTCGATTACATGCCCAAGGGCAGCCTCTCTGCCTTCCTCCACGGTGAGAAATTCCCTACTCTGTTCTCTCTGATTTTTGCTCTGTTCAGCTCTGCTCTCTATGTTTTTTGCTCTGTTCAGCTCTGCTCCATGTGACTCTGCTCCATGTTATGTTGCCTGATCCAAGGTTCTAATTACCGTTTGTCTCGGAAAAACCGGCTCCCACCGGTTGGTCCGGTTTTTCGGAAAACCGGAAAAACCGGACGAAAACCGGACCGAAAAGGGTTTGGCGAAATTTGAATCAAAAATTGTCGAGATTTACGAGAAACCGGAGAAAAATACCGGTAAACCGGTCGGTAAATCCGGTAAACCGGATCCAAAATTTGAGAAACCGGTACAGATTGAAAAAATGGAAAAAAATGCAAAAAATCAAAAATTTCAAAAAATTGAAACAAAAATATGTAAAAAAACTAGATGTAATTTGCAGCCCAACGGTGGAAACAAAATACGTAGATTCAATCGTTTTGTCTGTCAAAAAAATGAGAAAGTTTGCTGGTTCATAAAAATCGGTTTTTTCTTTTTTTTCCCCTTCCTTGTTCTTACATAGAAACTTCGTCGAATTTTTTGCCACACTAAACAATCGAATCTACGTGAATGGTTTCCACCATTGGACTGCAAATTCAATCTAGTTTTTTTACGTATTTTTTTTCAAAAATTTTCAAATTTTCAAATTTTTTTAAAATTTAAAATGAAAAACCGGACTACCGGGTAAACCGGACCGGACCGGTTTTTCCGGTTTTCGCGAAAACCGGTCCGGTTTACCGCGGTAAATTGAACCTTGGCCTGATCGTTTACTGATTCAGCCATCACAAAAGGGTGATATTCTGTTAGTATGTACAACTGAAAATTGCTTATGTTTTGATTGCTGTACTTTTGGTTTGTCAGTTTAGGACATCTGAAGAATCTTATGTTAGTTCAGACCATATGAAGTTCAGTAGTAAGATTCAACTTGTGTAGTGAAGCAGTGAAAGAGAAACTGCTACTAGCAATTTGTGCAATTTTGGGCTTCACAACTGACGAATTAAACATTCAAATTCAGTACTTGTCTATCATCGTTCTTCAAACTTACTGAAATGTGCTGATGAATTTGTACCAATCTTGCATTCCTTTCAATTCAGTACCCTTCTGAGTTCTGAACTGAAACTCTGCAATTAAACACTGAAACAGGAACTCATGTCTTGTTATGTTATGTCTCAGATGCAGTCCTTTTTATCTGCATTACTCAAACATAGCTTGAAATGTCTTGTTGTTGTTCCGGACTGAACTTTCATTGCTCACGTTTCAGAATGTTTCTGAACTTTTTACCCTGACAAACACTTTTGTGAAACTGAAACTCTGAAGCTGTTTTGACACTTGTGAACCTGAAACTCTGATGATCCTGTACTGACGCTTGCATTGTTGCGGTTCAGCTCGCGCTCCGAACACGCCGGTGGATTGGGCGACGCGGATGATCATCGCCAAGGGCACGGCCCGCGGACTGGCGTACCTACACGACGACATGAGCATCATCCACGGCAACCTGACAGCCAGCAACGTGCTCCTGGACGAGCACAACAACCCCAAGATCTCCGACTTCGGGCTGTCGCGCCTCATGACGGCGGCGGCCAACTCCAAGGTGCTGGCGGGGCGGGCGCCCTGGGGTACCGCGCGCCGGAGCTGTCGAACCTGAAGAAGGCGAACGCCAAGACGGACGTGTATAGCCTGGGCGTCATCATCCTGGACAATAATGTAAAAGAGAAATGCCCTTCCTAGTGATTCACAGCATGTCCATCTTGAGGATGGTGATTGGTGATCATTTTATAGTTTTTGAATGAAATTGTTAGTCTTGTTCATGGGTCGTCCTACATTTTTGCGATTGAAGCTGTTGGTCACACAAGTGGGCGGCAGTTGCTCCACACAAATTCAAACTTCCTTGCACGTAGCTCACTGTTTCTACAAGACTACAAGTATCATTTTTTTTTAGCACACTACAAGTATCAGATGTTCCCGGAATTAATAGGCACGCAAAGGAAAGAAAGATGCTTCCTCGTGTTGGGGCTGAATTTGAGAGGCATACGAAGAACGGTCAGGCCCATTAGGCCCACTCTATCCAAGGCTGGCAATCCAGATTAATTAGAGTCCTGGCTTCAGCAGGAGGAGATGATGATCGAACAATAAGAAGGGGTCGTCAGCCTCCAATCCAAGAAGGAATTAATAGTGTAATTACAAAACTACCTTTAAATTAATGGCTATTATTTTGGACCTGAAAACTCCACGAGAAACAAGTACTGACCGTACCAAAGATGAAGAATTAGTCTCCCATATCAATGAAGAGTAAATTTGGGAGTGGAATAAGGCCACCAATGCTCACCTAGTAATAACTAATTACTACAACAGCCTGTGTTGTTTGACTCTGAAAACACCACTTTAGTCTGTTGGCACAGAATGGCATCAATCTGAAACTGATTCTGGTCCCTTTTTTTTCAAAAAAAAAATCTCAATTGATGCGCGCGCACACACGCAAAAGGATGATGCATTAGCCACTGGACAATCCATGCACATAACAGGAAAAGAGAAACAGAGGTTTTCTGCAGGTGTCGTTCAGGCTTCAGCTTGATCTGTTTACTTCCTTCCACATTCATCAGCTTAACACAGACTTGAGCACGTCGAAAAAGGCCTGGCCCAAGTCGGTTAACATGAAACCTGAAGCCTTAATGTCACATTGGGCTCGTCTAGGTAGGCCTGGCCCAAGTCGGTTAACATGAAAGCTGAAGAAGCCTTAATGTCACATTGGGCTCGTCTAGGTAGGCCTGGCCAATTAGGCTCGGCTAGTAGGTCCAAGGCCGCCGTCGCAACATCCAGTGCAGAACATACGAGTGCATCGCATAGAAAGTTAACGCAGACGACACCGACTCAGATTCGATCCATGGCTGGATCGATCTCGGACAGAGACCTTTCTTCTCCGCAAAATAAATAGAGAGGGTAGCCCAGGAGCGAACCATCGTCTGATCAATAGCCGGCGGAACAAGATGGCGGAGGCACCATCGACGGCGTCCCTTCTGCCGTTGCTCGTCTTCCACCACCAGCCCCAACCCGGTCATGACGACGAGATGCTCATGTTCAGCGTGCCAAAGCAGAGCCTCCACGAGAGGCTCATGGAGCACGACCACCTAGCAGGAGGCAACAACATGTCCTGGACAACACCGCAGGGATGGATGCTCATCATCACCAAGTCGTCTTCCCTTTCGTCGGCGGCTTTCCTCTGGAACCCTCTCACCGGAGACAAGCTTCCCTTACCCTACATCAGCAAGGAGCACGACATCCCACAGCAGTGCAAGTGCCTGCTCTCCCACAAGGACCCCACGCACCCTGCCTGCGTCGTCGTGCTCTTCCACCGCACGGAACCCGACATGTGGTGCTGCCGCGTCGCCGCCGGCGCCGCCGCCTCTTACGGCGGCTGGCGGCGCTACACGTACGACATCGGCGACTACGAGCTGCCGGAGTCGTACCGCGATCCTCCTACCCCGCGGGTCATCTTCGGCGTCGCCGCACGTCAAGGGAAGATCTACTTCACCGACACAAAAGAGACCATGGGCGTCATCGATTTCTCCTCTGATGACGACCCGGACTTCCAGTATTTTAATGTCGCAATGGTCGATTACCCTGAAGGGATGAATTCGGGCATCAACTTCCTCGTCGAGTCTCAGGATGAGCTCTTTCTCGTCTGCGTCTGCTTCGTCGGTTTCGATGCAACTAATATCGGCGCCATCCGTGCCTACAAGATGGATTTCTCAGGAGAGAAGATGGATTCCTCAGAAGAGCAGCAGGCATGTTGGCGCAGGGTCCATGATATTGGGGATTTCGTGTTTCTCTTGGAAAATTGCAACATGGGGGCCTCCTGCGCGGCAACTCCTTCAGGGCTCAAGGCAAATTGGATATACTTCATGAACAGTTTCATTAAGGATGATGCTACTTTATGCATCTTCGATTTGGAAACAGAAGCTCGGGATATTGCCCAAGTTCATCAATACGAGGACATGCATATCATTCGCAAACCTTTCTGGATTGTGCCACCTAGCTAGAGTTGATGCACTTTGGTTGGACTTTGTGAGACATCTTTGGTTGTAATAATGAACAACTACATTTGTCAATAGAAAATTGTGGGTTATATATGTATTTCATTTTGTCCAGAGAATCCGTCAGGGAACTGATCATCTCTTTCCAGAGTAATCGGACGAAGCAGAGCATCGCACGATCCTCATAAAATTCCCCTCACATCATTGATGGGGGACTTCAAACATTGAGAAGGCTGCAACAGCCATCTGATTTGAAAGCATAAGCCATCCCAGCATAAAACGAACAACGGGAGCACACAAGGCATAACTTTGCCTGAAAATCAATCGTAGAGCCAGAAACATCCACCGAAGGGGAGACACAAATCTCACCCCATTTTTCTTCTGATGACTATGATTTGACATCTTTTTTTTCCTGACTCGCACACATAATTTATATAACACTTCAATGCACATTACAAAATACAACATAGCACCATCTGCAAATTAACATGCAACCTACAAGCAAATATTTGAAAGATACTACTCCCTCCGTTCAACGATACATGTCATTCTAGCTTTACCAACTTTTCTCAAATTACATGTCATTCTCACTTCCGAATGCACCATTCCCTCTTCCCAATACAATATTCTCTCTTTCCACTACACCTCTATCTCTATCTCTCTCTTCCTCGTTTTCAGTGCACCCACCTTTTTCACTTCTCCTTAATTCCCGTGCCCAACTCCAAAATGACATGTAAAAATGAACGGAGGGAGTAATGATTAATGAACATATGGCCTTGGTTAAGGCATACACAAACACACACGTTTGTTGAATTCAGACCATATCAAGGAACTCAGACTTGAATGTGCGGCCCAATCGATACCTGAGCTTTAGTATGGGCCATTTACCAAGCAGGTAAGTGAAAACAGGCAAGAAAACAGACAGCACGCAAATTGCAACGGCCAACCATTGGAGACGAGGGGCCACAACTGTGTATAATCCGGTTGCGAATGCCGTGGTAGTTGCCATGTACGCGAACCACATCAGCTTCTTTGTGAAAGATCTGTAATAAAGCAAGAACTCCAAATCCCCCCACCTTGCTATAATGCATATGAAGGCAACAGAAAGTGAGGAACACATCGCTAAGGTATCAGAGATCAAGAACGCCTGAAATGCAGGCCTCCCTACCATGATTGGAAGTCCCTCGCTTCCGGCATCACTGCTGTACCCCCCAGGCAATGTGAAAGCAGCAGCAAAGGTTATTGTCGCGATGAGGATGGCCACTAAGGAAGTGTTGCTCGTGTAAGTTTGAGTTAGTGACTTGGCATCCTTCCTTGATGCATTGGTTACTTTATTCTTGACGACCATGTAGATATTTTGAATAAATCCTGCGTCTTTAGGATTAGCTTGCAACATAAGCATGGACACCTCATTCTGCAAAATATAGAACTTGTTTATAGGCAACAAAAGTGCACATTGAGCTAGCTCATAGTATGCAGTAAACCGAATGTTTAAGGGGAACAAGAAATTCTCCAGGCGATTTTCTTGTCCTGCTATTATGTTACCTTTGTGCCTGATGCTGGAATCAAAATACTAGTATGCAGTTTTTAAAGCCTTGTGATTATCAATTAATGGTTGACTTTGTGTGAGTCAACAAGTGTATAGGGTGGGCGAAAGAAGAAAAACATGACAGGGCAGAAGTAAGCCTTAATTATTGCTCTACTGATAGCTGTTGAATAGTAGTACTATAAAATAGTATGCTAACGGACTTGACCAACCCATAGGACTATAGGAGTACGTACCCAGTTTAAAGTCTTGACACGGTCAGTATGGTCAGGGGAAGCCAAAGATAACTTCCAGGTTGCTGGGTAGCCGCTGTTGTCAAGGACGGCGACGTCTATGTCTGGGTGAAGCAGTAAAGCAGCGACCATCCTCGGGTTGCAGTTTGCGACCGCACGATGCAGAGCAGTAAGTCCATTTCTATCTCGCATGTTAACAACATTCCGAAGCTGTGGGGTCCCGATGATGAATTCTACAAACTCCGGCTGCACTGAATTTACAGCTTGATGAAGAACTGTGTAGCCCTGTCCAACATGGTGATAGGGAGCATCTGGGCAATGGCTGAGCAGCTCTCGAGCAACATCAATATGGCCCCGAAATGCCGCACAAGTAAGAAGAGAGCCGAAACCTGTGGTGTTGAGATATCCTATTGACCAATCGTATTCCAACATCACTCTTAGCAGGTCAGTCCTGCCTTGAAGTGCAGCCTCATGAGCTGGAGTCCGCTTGTTGCTGTTTTCTTCCCTGGCCAACAAAGGGCGTGCCTCCATGATCATTCTAGTTATAACTGAAAGGCACAAACATCGATTCAAAAAAGGAAAAGAAAAGAAAGTCACAAATATATGGTCCAGGTGTTGTAGCACCATAATTAGGAGTACTCTTAAATTCAACAGTTCTAATTCAAGTTAATTAATACAACAGCCCCGCGTCTCACCTGAATTGCCATTATAGACTGCCGCATGCAGAGCATTATTACTGCAGTGTCCCGAATGAGCTGAATCGGGAATCTCCAAGAGCTTATCGCACACATCCGTGAAATCTCTGGCCGCTGCGATGAACAAGGGTGACTCATTATGCTTGTTCACGGCGCGCGACAGCGCGGGCTCCGCTGCTATCAGCTCCAGCGCCAACTCCCTGTGGCCGCTGCGGATGGCGTGATGCAGCACGTTGCATCCGTCGTTGTCTTGCGCCCACATCACCGTGCTCCTCAACTCGTGATTACGGCACAACTCGACCAAAACACGAGCTAAAGACACATGGCCGTATCTCACGGCAGTGAGCAGCGGCGTCTCCCCTTCCTTGTTGATGGCTTCGAGCAGTGACGGGTCCAGCGCCACGGCGTCCTTGGAGAACTGCTCGTGGCCATGGGCGGCGGATATGTGGAGGCAGCTGTTCCCCTGCGGAGTTGTTCCAAACAGCAGGCGCGGGGTATGGAGCTCCAGGTGCTTCATCGATGTGGCATCACCCATTGTCGCGGCTTTCAGGAGCAGTCTTTCCATCGGTGGGAAGCTACATGTATCGGCCTCCATCGTCTTTCTCTGCTAAAGAATCCTGGCCTGCCAGGTTCAGTTAATTGAACATGGAAGGGGGATTTCGACAATTAATTTTAATTTTGCAGGAGCAAAAGAATGTCCAAAATAAATATGATGTCAATAGAGAAATACTTACTAGAGAGCTGGTGCAGAAGCAGAGAGCTGTAGACTGTAGCCGTGGACAGAGCAAATACTAGCAATGTATCTGTTTGTTTATGTGTGGTCACAAGGATGATGGCAACCGCTCAACGATTATCCATGGTAGTTGACGTCTCCGGCTTCAAGATTTGGCCTGCGCTGACTGATGCAGCCTGCAGGATTTGTGGATCGGCTTCAAGATTTGTTGGATGGGAAGCGGCGATGAGCGAGAGATTGGTGAGCGAGAGATTGGGGATTGTGGAATGGGGACTAGTGGGTGTGTGGCAGGGGGACTTCACTTTTTCTATCTGACGGACTGGGGCTGGTGGTTGGGCAGTAAGGCATGCCATTTACTGCAACACGTTCTGGAGATTTCCTTCCCGCTCCTGGTTCTGAATTTTGGGCACAAGGGCCGCGCCACACGAGGGATAATGTTTGCGCCATTGTGAGGACTGCGCGGGAAGGAAACTAACGAGCTTTAACGAATAGTTCGAGTTCGGTTCGATTAAGCTCGCGAGCTTGCACTCAGCTTCAAGCTCGGCTCGGTTACTTGACGAGTCGATCTCGAGTCGAGTTTTTAGCGAGTCGAATTCGAGTAGCTCGCCAGCTTCGAGCTTCATTGACAGCCCTACTCATTGGCTCCATCGGTGGATCCTTGCTGTCCACGTATGCATTGATCAGTGAATATAAATTCATTTGTGTTGCAGAATAACAGCAGTTGATCCGCGGCGCCATGTTGTTGATGAGCGACACCTCCGGCGACTACGCTTTCTTCTCGGTCAAGCTCTGCGCCCGCCGCATCCTCTGCTTCCTCAAGTAGTAACAATTCTTGGGACATCTAGTAATTCTCCTCCAATCCAATCGATTCTCAATGACATATCTTGCAAGCTGGAACGGGAGACGGCGGTGTTCTTCGACATGCCGGAAACGTCCGCCCATGTATCCTCGGAACCGGTTCTGGTTCTGCTGCCGTTCGGCAGGCCGTGGGCTCACTGACGCCCGGGCCACTCACAGGTCAGGGTCACCGGACAATGGCTCTCACGGCACCCTGCCGTTCGGCAGAGGATCCCCAAGTAGTATCCTCACCACATTTTATACCCCTTCTATCTGTGCGCATGTTTCGCTCCACACGTGAACTAATTGATTGGTAACTAACACTGTATTACTACATTTTCCTCTTTCTGTGGGGAAATCCAGATGTTTGGCTAATCAGTCAAGTAATTAAGTAATTAATAATCCCAATCCTGTTTCAATACAGCGTCCGTGCTCTTTCTGTTCAAAATAACTCACAAAAGAACCGTCTTGCACTTTTCTGCTAAAATGGTGTTTGGCTAATCAGTCAAGTAATTAAGTAATTAATAATCCCAATCCTGTTTCTTTCTGCTCAAAATAAATCACAAATGAACCGTCTTGCACTTTTCTACTAAAATGGTGCAATCGATGCTAGTAGAAAATAAAGCGCAGCAAGCCATCCGATTGGCTGTAAGGTCGAAGAAAAGAAGCACAGCATAAATGTGATGCTGAAAATTTCATTGTTCTTTTGGTGACACAGAGTTTCTGGAAAATGATAAAATATATTTTTTTATTACACAATACAACTCAAAGACTGACTATGTAATGCACGCACATTTACCCTTATAAACGTATATATGTAAATCTTATCTCTATGAGTATCTTAGCAACCAAATCATCAAGATTGACGAAGTCACCACCAAAGTTTACATAACCGACACTACCGTTCCGACCGAGCCGCACCGGTTTTACCGGTTACCGCGGTAACCGCTCGGAAACCGACCAAAAATTCAAAAATCAAAATTTGAATTCAAAATTTCGGTTACCGACCGGTTTCGTCGGTAACCGACCGGTTTTCTCGGTAAACCGACCGGTTTGCTCGGTTTTCTCGGTTTCACTGAAAATTGCGAAAATAGGCTCAAAAAGTTGGAAATTTTGGCATGAACTTTGCTGAAATATTCTAATAATGGTTACCAGACATTGAGAACATACAGCGTGTTCGTCTCGCTGCTTTGCAGCGGCTGTTTTGCAGCAGCTACAGTGTTTACAGTTATTTCTTCAGCAGGAGCTACAGTGTTCGCAGTTATTTTTCTACAGCCGCAGCCGCAGCTGCAGCGACACGAACAGGCCAATAGAATTCATCAAATATTGCACCAATCAACCTCATACAACATACCACAATTCATACAAAGTCCAACATAAATTGTCCGATACATAGTTCTTGACGAAATATAACATACAACATAGTTTTGAACATAATACACATAGTTTTACGCACATCAACATACAACAATGGATACAAACATACATCTCAAGACCATATGACGTCGGATTGCGTATTGTTCATGGCGTTGTATTCATCAATTGACAAACTGCTTCATGTAAGAGGTTCTATATTTCGTTTAAACATTCACGTACATTGCAAATTGCAACTTTCAGTCAGTAATTATTTAACCTCTACAGCAATCAATTGCAAAACAGCAAAAAAAAAAAAGTCCAACAGCCACCTCAACTTCCTACGGCATCCCCCAAATTGACTATGAACTAATTGCTTCACAGATTCTATAGTTTGTCTACACATCCATCAGAGTAGTACATTGCAAATTGCAATTTCAGTCAACATTAACTACAACACTACATCAATCAAATGTGAAATAAAAAGGAGAAGCAACCTCACCTTCGTCCGGCGTGCGGCGACAAACCGACCGATTTTAACCGATTACCGCGGTCAGACCTCGTCTAACCGGTCGGTACCATCGGTTACCGACGTCGGACCGCCGCGCCCGGTCGAATCGGCGGCTATCCCCCGTTACCGACGTCAACCGGTCGGTAACCGGCCCCAAATCGATGATTCGGCAGGCTCGGCTCGATTCGGCGGCGGTCCGACGTCGATTTGCCCACGGGAGCGGCTGGGATCGGCGGATTTGAAGCTGGTGTCGATGGGGATCGAGCGGAGACGATGGGGGACCGAGCGGAGGCGAGTTTCGTGGCTAGGGGAGACCCAAGGGGCCGTCGGGGGTGAAGGGGTAAGTGGATAAGGTTGGTTTTTCTTTTTTCTTTTTTATTTTCTCGCCCAGGAATCTTCCTCCATTTTTTTGACCCATCAAACGACATAGTTTTTGTTAACCGTTTCCACCAATGTGTTCGAAATAACATCTAGTTTATTTACATATTTTTTATTTCAAAAATTTTCAAATTTTCAAAAATTTTCAAATTTCAAAATTCGAAACCGGGGTACCGGACTAACCGGACCGGACCGGTTAGTCCGGTAACCGCGGTAACCGAGCGGTTACCGTCGGTTTTTCGAACCTTGGTCACCACTGACGTCTCATTCGACGGTCATATGGTCTATAGTGCTCGGTTACCGTCGGTTTTTCGAACCTTGGTCACCACTGACGTCTCATTCGACGGTCATATCGTCTATAGTTGAAAGCACAAAACCGTTAAATCTTAAAAAATTTACTTTCATATAGAGTCGAAATTATAAAACGATTTACGAGATCATACATAGAGTGAATTATAAGACGATTATACCTAACATCAGCGAGGAGCACGACGTCCCACAGCAGTGCAAGTGCCAGCCAGCTCTCCCACAAGGACCCCACGCACCCGGCCTGCGTCGTCGTCCTCCTCCTGCTTTACGCCACGCCCGACATGTGGTACTGCCGGGTCATTGCCACCGACGATCATCATCGCTGGAAGCATTACTCGTACAACATCGGCACGCCTTCCAAGAGAGTCATCCCCGGCGTCGCCGCCGTCCGTGAGAAGCTCTACTTCACCAGATCTCCCAAACACATGTGCCCCATCGACTTCGCCGCGACTAAGCACAGGCCGCCCCTGTTCAGCAACTTTAGGTCCGTCAAGTCGATTTCCCTCCGGGGATCCCTGCAGGAAGAGACTGGCTGGTCGAGTCTCAGGACCGGCTGTTCCTAGTCAACATCTGCTTCGTCGACTTCGATGCTGATAACATTGCCGACATCCGTGTGTACAAGCTGAATTTCACGGCGACGGCTTGGCGAAGGGTGCATGACATTGGGGACACCGTTTTTTTACTGGAGGATGCGAACATGGCGGCCTCCGGCCCGGCGAGCACACTAGGACTCAAGTCCAATCAGATTTACTTCATGAAGAATTTCAAAGAGGACGATGCCGACCTGTGTGTTTTCGACTTGAAATCTGGACGTCAGGAGATCACCAGAGTTCACCAACAACACGATCTCCGTCTCTACCGCAAACCTTTCTGGATTGCGGCACCTAATGACTAGCTAGAGGAGCTTGCTTTACGCCCACTGGTCATGTGGTGAGTCTTTGGACATGTTCGCTTTAGCATGTTCCCTTCGCTGGGCTGTTTTGCAACAGCTACAGTGTTCGCAGTTATTTCTTTTGCAGCAGCTACAGTGTTCGCAGTTATTTCTTCTGCAGCTGCTACAGTAAAACGGCTGCTTCGCAGCTAGGCGAACAGGCTTGCAAGTCTGTTGAACCCACAAAATAGAACTATAGCTTCAGGTGGTCGCTAATGAATGAATGAAAGAAGAGGTACACTGCTTCTCCTTAAAGCCTCGCTTGATCATGCCACTTTGTTATTGTAGCAGGGTACTCCCTCACGATCCACCCATCAAAGTCCAACACATTATAGATTCTTAATCCTAATAGTGCACAGCACAAAGAGGCTCGTGGTGATCCACTACTAGCAACAAGGATGGTTGTCACTAGCCTGACAGGTTAATTAGGTGTAAAATTTATCCTCGTACTGCATTTCTGAATATGCTCAACGATGTTTCCAGCATATCAACACGTATAACAAAACTGCACAAGAATTATGAGCTGAACAAACTGAAGAGACTATCCATTAAAAAAGAAAAACTAAAACTGAAGAAATATGTGAGTAATCTAACCCAATGGTTGTCAACAGTGCTAGGCTGCTAGCTGGTTTAAAAATTACTGAGATCGATTTATCAGACGAGGAGTTGTTTGTTGTTAAAGATTGGAAAATGCAGTCGAATTTTGATACGAGATTAAGGTGTAGCATTTGTAGATCACCATAAGCAAATCCTTAAATGTACACGGTCAAAATAGACAAAACGACCATTTTTACTAAGATCCAACAACAAGCCATCCGAATCCAATCCATAACATCTCTAGAAGACGTTCATACAACAAATCAATAGTAAGAAAAAAATAAATTTTTGGACTTTTCTATGTATGAGAAACCATGTGCTGTAAATAATGACTAATGAGCCGTATCACACAATACATATTTGAGGACTCATATCTTCATATATCATATAAATATTATGATCAACATTTCTGTTCTCAGCTTTATCATACACCAATTGTAATAGACAAGAACAAAACTATAGTCTATAACTGATTGTCTGTATCTTGTGTAGTATCCATCCTCTTCTAATACTTTGATGCAGCAGCAATATGATATATGGGGTAGTAGTAATTCTCAGCTGAAAAAAGGTAAAGAATCAATGAATACAATGAGATCCCTCTCTGCTAAAGCACCTGGTGGTGTGTGCTCAGAGCCTCAGACGCGCCCTGCGGTGGCGCCGGCGATGAAGGAGAGCAGGGGATTGCCGGCGCCGGCAGCCTGATCTGGCTCGTCGAGGAAGAGGTCCTCGGGCACGCGGAAGGCGCCGTGCGCGCAGACGATGGCGGCGCCGAGCGCGAGCGCGGAGAAGATGAGGGACCCGACGGAGGTGAGGAAGACGACGAAGGCGGAGGAGGCGATGAGTCCCCCGAGCACCTCCTTGTCGGAGAAGGTGCGGCCGCAGGCGGCGAGCGGCGGCGCGTCGGCGGGGCGGAGGAGGTAGAGGAGGCACCAGGCGGCGAGCAGGGCGAGGAGCGCGGCGAGGGAGAAGGGGTGGGCGAGGAGCGCGGCGGCGAGGGAGAGCGCGACGACGGCGGCGTAGTTGACGCGGAAGTAGGCGAGGTTCTTGCGGAGGCGGGAGGTGGCCTCGGAGAGGGACTCCGGCCGCGAGAGCGCGGACCGGTCGACGAGCTCCGGCCAGGGCCGCGCGCCGGAGAGCGAGCGCTTGGCGGACTCGATGAGGCGGCCGACGAAGGCGAAGGCGGCAGCCGGAGTGGAGGCGGCGGCGTCGTCGGAGGAGACGGCGGTGGGCGCGGGTGAAGGAACGGCGGCGGGGACGGAGGTGGGGAGGATGGGAGGGGAGGCCGCGGCCATGGCGATCTCTCTCGCTCGCTGCGGGTTTCGTGGATCTGATCTCGGAATGCGAAACAGACGGCAAGAGAAGAGAGAAGAAAAGAAAAGCGCGGGGGATTTGCAAGAGTGTCGGTGGGAGGTCAACGAGAGGGTGGGTGGGTGGGCAGCGTGCCACCGACGAGTGGGGGCACAAGAATGGTCAGCTCGTTCGGCCGAACGCACATTTTCTCCCACTAGGAAATTACAGTAGCATTATTTTTTGCACGTGATTCTCAAATTGCATGATATAACCAGGCCAGAAATCGATCTATTTAAGTTTTCTATTTCGTTTAAAAAAAAAACGATCTATTTAAGTTTTCTTTGTCATCTAGGACATTTAATTTTATACAGGATCATACTCCCGTCAGTTCCGTCTTGCTGAAGCTAGTGCGGACAAGAAATTTTCATTGCAATCGACAAAATACAAATTTCGCAGATGCCAGATCTCCATATGGCTCAACGAAGCAACAAAGTGATTGATTCGCAAAAAAGAAGAAGCAACTAAGTGATTAGGTAGAGACGCGATATGAACAGCTTTCCTGTGGTTAGGCAGCAAAATTGGCAAAACATCACTAGCAACAATTCATCTTCCCCTTTCATTACCATCAGTTAGGTGGAGCAGGAAGCAAGTGCCATCACCACTAGATTATTGCATATGACTTCTTGCTCCTAATTGCTATTCCGAAGAATCACACAAAACACCATCAAATCGTGCAATAGATGGCCGCCACGAAAGGTTTCACTTCACTCACCAGCCATTGCGTCCTGTGCACAAAAGAGCTACGCAGAGTTTTCGCTAAGGCTGTAACCATCTCAACCAACCACAAAGCTCAGCAATGCCAAGAACCACCCAATAAAACCAAGAATAAGAAAACGCACAGATCGTAAGTAAGCCAAGTTTCATTCAGACAAGCCCCATGTCCATGTCCCAGTTTCACATAACAGTTCTGACCAATTAACCGGTATCTCACAACATTGTCATTCATAGGCAGTGAGCACTCAACATGACATCAAGTGACTCAAATTTCATTCAGGACCTCATCTAGAAGGTCGTGCCATTCCAACCGAAGTCTGAGCGCTGCATAATCACACATTGGATTTATCAGTACATAAATTCAGCTTGATGATGATGAAACAGTGGATGATGAAGATATTTACACCATCTATGTAAACAAGCTGACAGGAAAAAGATGCAAAATTAAGAAAATGGTACGAACAACAGGTGGTTATTTACATGATCTATTCTTGATGCAAAGCATGCAAACATTGAGCATGTTCTTGTGCCGGATGGGCCTAACAAATTGCAGAAGTGTAATGAGAACATGATGATTATAATGAAGATCAATTAATTAGCAGTCATAAAAAAATTATAGTTTCTCCTTGCCTTGGAATCGTAGAACTTAAGGTAGAAGCGAGACTTGGGAATGGACAGCTTGGACTCCAAGATCGAAGCAACACCAGCACTCAGCTTCTTGTTGACATCAGGGTTCAGCCCACCAATTGAAACCAATTCACCATAAGCTGCAGGCTCCTGAGTACCTCCAAATGCCATGGGTACAGAACCTTTCAGAACAACCATCACATACTGTAGAATAAAAATTCCAGTTAGTATCTCGATTGTAGAAGCAGTAACGTCAATGTACAATGTAATGAAAGGCCATAAGCAGTGGCGAAGCTAGCAAGAGTCTGAGGGTGGTGCACAACATACAATACTTGACTAATTTGCAAACAAATAGTCCATTTTAGCAGGTTAAGATGAGCTACTTCAGAGTAAATTTTCTTTCTGCCCTGGAGCTAGTGCATGGCACCAGGGAAACTTAACATGGCTTCAACACTGGCCATAAGATTCATTTTACCATCAAATTTAGTCTGACATTCTATAGGCGAATATGCAGGGAAACTTCCAGAACTTGTTTGTAAACTGTACCAGTAAGAAAAAACAAACCTGATCGCAGAGGAATCAGCAACGGGAAAGATAACTACTAAGGAGGCACAGAAACCAAGTTCTGGTCTGGAAATGTGCAGTTATTCGGTCATAGCCATAACCATTTGGTCCCGAATAACTGGTCACTAGAACCAAAATCAGCTATAGGAGCTGCTTCATAGTAATATTAACATGAGAATGGGCACTTGCATGAGCCCCCCTATGTGACCGAGAAAAGGAAACGATAAATCATTTGCTTGTCACTTGCGTATTTGCGTGGCAGTTCTGGTTTGAATTATTCAGGTGGGTGGGACTGCAAGCCCTTCTCCACAGAGTGATGAATCCTTTGATGACTGGTGGACTACAAGCTCGCATATGTTTGATGGACAGATTCAGAAAGGAATTAATTCACTCATTATCCTGGGAGCTTGATCGCTTTCGAAGCATAGAAACCAATGTGTTTTCGATGGTGTGCCCGCATGCTTGGCTGGAGAATTAGTTCTTGATATTGAGAAGGGACCATTGTGGTGTATACTGTATAGCCGGGGCATGGGGACTATCCTCCCTGTCAGCCCAAGCGTGGGAAGATTGGGCTGACTTGGTACAGGTCATTTATTTTGCTAAGCACGGGTGTGAACGTAAATTAAGATCTATGGGTGTGTGAGGTGTGTTGTACGGGTACTTCATCCAAACTTTCTTCTTAATACAAAGATACACAGCTCTACTATGCGTTGGAAGAAAATAAAGAACGGGCACATCGACTACGTGGTAAACTGAACATGACCCTATCGCTGGACTGAAAAACATCTAAAATCTAGGACTTGACTTCCAAAATAACAGTATGATTAGAACCAACGAACTATGAAGCATCAAATCAACTGTACTTCATGAACAAGGATGACCAAGAAAACTGTTGAAGAATGTGGGTGTGTAAAGTATTATATCAGGAAGCATGAAGAGTAAACTATGTTCAGTCTATGTTCACAAGTTTAACAATATAATGGTTTCCGAGGATCTAAAGCAGGATTCCTTAAAAAAGGAAGCTAAAACAGGGCCCTAGGTCAGAAATTATCGAGAAAACAACAGCTATAGCTTGTAATGCCGAATACTTAGAAACCAAGACATTAAAAATGCAATTCCCAGAGAAAAATGGCCACTGCTGTGCCAAAGCACTATAGCCTCTGATAATCTATCGCTCCAAATTGTAGACTTACTATGGATTACAGCTCAAACCTTTTTTAGATTCATATGGTGGCCACAAAATTAAGACGTAACTATGTAAGTGAGTTTCTAAAATTATTGTTGAAGGAACACGTACTACTACTTTCTTTGTATAGTTAAAAGTGTACAGGAATCCATTTTGCAAAGCTCTCTCTATGTAGTTAAAGATGCCATGACCCATGAATTAAGATATTTTCCTTCAGAGTTAGTTCTGTTCCCCCATTATGCACAGTATCACTTACCCATCCATTTCAAGTACGAACAAAGCAAGGAACACTTCAGGCAACACTTATGATGTTTACCATGTTGACTGAGACTTGCAAATAGGAGATATGAAAGTTCACTGCACTCTTGCTGATTCAGAAGAACATACCCAAAGGGAGGAAGATTTCATAGGTATGTGCAAACTGCAAATAATATTTAATGGTATGTTTCTAGAGCAAGAACAATTAAGAAGTTTTGTGGCAAACAGTGACCTGGGGAAAAAAAAATCTTTGTTTGAACAAACAACGCTGCTTGTTACCAATGGATGTTCCAGTTGATGTATGAGAATATCCTAGATAGGTGATGACTGATAGACACAATAGTGATAATGTCCTCTATAAGGGATGGTGTGCTCCCATCTCATGAAGATGGCCACAGTTCTAAATTAGAAAATTATGCGCGTGGAGATAATAGTACCTCCCCAATCAAGCAATTTCAGGGCAATCGAAACTCCTCCGGCTGCTAGCATGAGCAAACGTGACCTATTGCTCACAAAATCACCAGAGAGGTGATTGAAACTAAACCCATTGCAGATGGAACTGAAATGCGCACAATAGGCAAATCGCCGAACCGATGGAAATTAATCGGTAGACATGCTATAGATCAAAAGACTGGGGACGGAGACAGGCAGAGCGAGGGATGGGGATGGAGGGAGGGGAGCATACGGCCTCGGGCTTGCCGATGACGGAGGCGACGGTCTTGGAGGCTTCGGCGAGGATGGCGGAGGTGTCCACCCCATCCAGGTTCACGTTCGTCGACACGTTCAGGCAAGGCATCCTCGCTCGCTTCCGATTCCGGCGCGGTCTTCTCCTCCCCTCTTCTCAGGCGGCGCCGATGGATGGGGTCTCCTCTTCTTCAGTCCAGGACCAGTGGTGTGTGCGCGCGGGCCTTCAACACAGAAGCCCTGACCACACACTTTATTCTTCTGGAAGATGTGTAGGACTCTGGTCCAGGCGTGCGTCTGATGAGCTCTTCTAATCTGCATTTTTGACACTCCAAATAAAGTTAGATGCTAGCATAGTATTAAAATTCAACTAAGACCACCAGATTTAAAATTGTCAGAGCATTTGCTGAATTACAGCACATAATTTACATGTTAATGCTACCAAAAGAAAAATATTTTGCCTTAATTGGACTTTTGTGAAGACAGGAGGAATACATCAATGAGATCAGATCAACAGTCTCGATAGTATGAGAAAGAATACATCAATGAAATCCAGGAAAAAGCGTCGTAGGAACTTATGGTAGTACCTCCAAAACCCAGCACCAAAACGATACTGCATACTGGCATTGGCAAAACTTATTTCGTGAAAGGGATCTTGGCCTAGTGGTTAAGGCATCACTTTCTAGGATTTAACGGCTTTGTGCTTTCAACGGTAGGCGACGTGGCCGTCGACAACGAGGGTTGTGACCTGATATCAACAATCATTAGAAAGAAACGAGCCCAAGAAGTATCAGAAGAAAATTTCATTTACAACGAGGAATTCTTCATTAAAATTTTACATGGAGAGCTATCTGGTACAGGATGTGCAGAACAGCTGAAAAGCTAAGACCTCCTACAGAGTGAGAATGTATACATACAAGTTAGCTCAGTTTTTTTCAGATAATGAGGAAAGACAACTTATTGCAATGGTTTGCAACACATCCGTCTGCCATCACTTATATATAAGAAAAATAAAAGAAGACACCAACATAGTTTGAATCGTAACTGTTGAGAAGCAATCTCTATTGCTAAATATCCATCCATGGTTGCCGAAAACTTCCACAACCGTAGTCTCCAAAAGCACGGCATGCCTTCATCATGATGGTGTCTTCATCACACTTTTAGTTATGCCCAAAACCGAAGCCAATGCGCTGCATATATGTTTTCTTGGGAGTTTTGTCAAAGATGATATCATTCCTATTACTTCATATACACTTTTTCATGTACATACAACAAGTTAGCTCAGTTAGCTAACACTAATGCATATATACATACTTCCACAAAACTAACATCAGTTAGCTACCTTGTAATCTATCAGTATCAGAAAGGGACGTGTTGCTCAGAGATATGACCTGCATATTGACCTAAATATTGAACAGAAAGTGCTGAAGCCATATGCACTTGTTCACTGCATAGTAACCGTCAGCTATCAGTTAAGTAACTGCATATACATGGCCTCTCACTTCTTCACTCTGTCTCTGACCAGATTATTTCCCAAGGCCCATCTTTGCTCCATATCCTAAAACACGTATAAATCAATTAAGCCATTTACTGATGCAGATACTATTCATGAAAGAATCTTCCCCTCTGATCAAGTGTAGAATTTAGCATCCTAATAAAAAAGCTGTGAAAATGGCTTTGCTTTCTTTTTTTTCTTAAGAAATTCGCATCGAGAAAAGAATAGACAAAGCATCCATTACTACCTCCAGAAACCAGCAATTGCTCGCAAACTCATGAATAGAGTTAGACCAGCCCAGATGCCACCGAGACCAAACTTTGGGGCAGCAACAAGTAGGAATATTGATGATATAGCCCCGGCAAGTAACTACAACAATCAAGCTGATATTAATAGGATGACAAGGCTACACTAAGTATATTGATAGCCAATGGCATTATATTGGGATAGAGGCAGGAATAGAAACCGTTGAGTATGCCGCATAGGCAAAGTCAGAAACACCATAGTAGAGCCCGTCGGCCACAAAAGCAATAGCATTTACTGGCTGAGAAATTGTGACGAACTGCAAAAATACAGGAACCAAACATGAAATCACTGCACGTTATTTGAGAAACAAAAGATAACTTATCAAATGTTGCATTACCCATACTCCAGATCGGGCGATGTCTAAAACAGCTGGATCATCAGTGAACAGCGAGGACAACGATCCAAACCCAGCGAATAAGGAAGCAGCGAGTGCAATACCAGTCACACCTCCAACCTACATTATAAAAGGAATAGCATCAGCGCCTAACTAAAATTAAGGAAAAAAACCAGTACCATTTCTGAATTTTTCTAAGAAATGACTTCTTAACCTGTAGGACTCTGTACAAAACCTTGCGGGCTTGCTTGTAATTCCCTTTAGCATATTCACTAGCAAGTAGAGCCTGTGCGAATTAAGTATACATTACAAACAAATACACAAGTGATAAACTCTATGAGAGGTCCATTCCAGTAATTTTGCAGACCTGACCAGCGAGGGCTAGAGCATCATTTAGCAGAGAAATTGTTAGCCACACTTGCAAGCATATCTCATAACCAGCCATTGGAACAGGTCCTTCCCTTGTGGCCAGGGATGTTGACAGCGTAAAAGTCAAGAATACTGCAACTGTTCTGCAAATCAGCAGTCCACCTGAAAATCATCCAGGTTCAAGTGGTTTTCATAACATTAAGATGTAACTTGCAGTGCTTAATAAGATGACAATTAAATGGAGTAGAGTTCATCGATCTGAGATGAGGGATATTTGCCAACCAGATTTCAGGTAGCGCATGATTCCGTCACCACCAATGGTATTCCATGAGAACAGCTCCACTTCATCATTCAGTTTCCAAAGGAGGATGAACGCCGTCAAGTATCTGAAGTACATGTAGGTAAATAATGCAAGTTTAGGGGTTTATGGCTATATGTATGGGTATATTGCAACGAGAGGAAGCAAAGATACGTAAGATATATTATATTTTATTGCTGAAAGTATCATGATTATATCAACATACTCAGAGGTCACCGTGGCCAATGCAGCGCCGCTTACTCCTAGACCAAGAGGGAAAATAAGTACAGCATCTAGTACTGCATTTAATAAGTTGCCAGCACCTGTATGCATATTGTCATTAGTTAATTAATTATTTTATAAAATATAGCATATTTAATAGCAAAACAAAATTAGTCACATGTATTTGAATACAAGGTCTAAAGCAATTTGAAATGGAGATAAAATAAAGTGTTAAGTAACATAATTCACTCTTACCTACAGCATACAAAGGTGTCTTTGTATCCAAGAATCCACGAAACGCACCCTGAGCAGCAAGCGCCACTATGATTGGTGGAGCACCATATGCCCTCAAACTAAGAAACTGTTCTGCTGGAGTTCGCATCGGTGAATCCTGTTTAGGCAGTAAATAGAACGACTTATGTCCAGAAAGAGTGGTTGGCTGTTTGCATACCAAACAGCAAGAGTATTGTGAATTGGTTACAACAGCTATCATTTTTTAAAATATAATATATAGCAGTTTCGACATTTCAGGAACTTAAAATAATACTTCCACAAAGTTGGTTTCGTACGCTAAATTCAAGACCCCGGCCTACAAGACCTGAACGATTGGCATTTACAGGGGTGAAGGTTTTGCGTCCAGAATTTGAGGAGCTTTGCAATGCCTACAACACGGGTGGTGTGGTTTCCCGCTGTCGATCTTCTCATTATATCAATAAAGAAAAGTCTATTAAGTTTAGGATACAATGGTGTGCCATACATGAACGTTGAGAAGATATTGAAATAACTAAAAGTTTTGGCAATACCGTATTGTATGTGCAAGTGGCATAATTAGTTAATTTCTACCCTTTTCCTATTTCTGGGATGGTGGGTGGGATGTATGCAGGAGGCATAATAAGTCAAGACTCAATGAAATGTCAAAAGCGGCACCTAAATTTAACGACCTAAGAAAACCAAAGCTACATATACATCAAGTGGTACAGACCAACGACCAACAAAACATACATGAAAAAACATAAATAACACACAGTGTGTTCCAAAACAGAGATGGAAATCTGGGAATTCCAAAACGACGGGTATACCAATGACGTTTACTAATGTCCCAGATCCAACAATCAGTGCCACCATTTCGAGCAATCCAATGCCCGCCGCTAGAGTCAAGGATGTCGACACCGCCGGAAGAATCTTCCTTTGTTCACTTGACTTCTCTTGTGGTGTCGAAAATTCATCTCCTGGATTAGAACTAAACATTTATCAGTGTAACACAAACAAGTGGGCTTCTTTTCAGAAAGCAAATAAAACTGGTAATTTGCTTACTTCCTCTAGTCCTACTACCATCGGCATCCACTGCCTGCTGCTCGGCAACAAAGGATGTGGTGACATTAAGCAATGGTACGTTGAAAAGCTTGGATACCAAATTGAAGACAGCAACAGATGCGCCAACAGCCGCAAGTTCGGCTGAGCCTGAAACAAATTAAGAATTATCTCGTAAAAAGAATCGAAAAGGCTTACCTCAGTTTAACTGTAAATTTCCTGAACTTTTAAACTGAAACTTGTACAACCTATAGCCTGAACTCTGGTCGTCTTACGAGAACCATAAACACCATTTTGGTTTGGGGCACAATTTAACTGTCTGTCGGATATCAGAAAACGCGTCCACTTGCAAGACGGGGCGGTCAGTGACTTACCAATATGGCCGACGAATGCGGTGTCGACGAGCGCCGTGATGGGGTTGGCGGCGAGTGCCAGCACGGCGGGCGCGGCGATGCTTATGATATCCGCCGCAACACTGTCAAACCTAAGCCATCCAAGAATCCCATCGCCCTTCTGCAAGTCCTCCTCGGGTTCATTCTTCGTCTCCGGCATCGGCTCCCGCGGGGTCTCGTCCTCAACCATGTCCTTGGCGGCTGGCTTCCCATCGCGACTGCATCGAGGGGGCCGCCACCGAGGAGAGGCGCGGCGGCGACGGCTGAGAGTCATGTATACGTGGCTGGGACCTGGAGATGGGGCTCTGATGAAACCGGTGGCTACTACAGAAGGCCTCGTCGGCGGCGAGGTCGCCGCCATGCGAGCCAGTGGTCACAGGGTCGGGTCGGGGGAGCAGAGACGATTGAGTGATGCGTGGCCTCTTCGGGCTGAGTGGGCCCCATGTTGTGGGAACCGCAACGACAAACAAATCTGGCGCGTCGGTTATGCTTCAACGGCCAGGATGTGTCATTTGCCTGTTCTGTTCGGTCCCTCTCCTCTCCAACTGCCTGCCTGCTCGCCGCACCGCCCCTGACCGACCTCCCTCAAAGCCGCCGCCGCCGCCTCGCCTCGCCTCCGTTGGCTCCGGCGACCGCTGCCTAGGGCGAGGGAGTCATACTAGTATGAGGTTCACTGGTTGGTACCTCAAGATCGCGGCGGTCGGGGCCTCGATAGGCGCCGCCATGGAGCTCTTCATGATCCACACCGGCTTCTGTACGTCCCTCTCTCCTCTCCCTACCCTGCTCCGCATCGATCCAATCATCCGACCCACCCATGCCCTTCTGGAATTCTTTTAAGCATGCTTATAAGCGCGCTTAAATGAATCATCGCTACTTACATTGCTGGTCGCGCGTTCCCTTTCGCTTAGGAAAAATCCCCAATTCAAATGTGATGCCTTTAGATGCCGCCCCGTCTGATTGTAAATATTTAAAGTGCAGCATTTCTATTCTCCTTACGGCTGAATGGTTCACCATGAAACCAACCAATGGGCTTCGTTAAATCGATTGGCAGCATAGGAATTGATGATCTTATATGTTCTCTGCTGTTCATTGCTGCATACCAATGGATCTTATAATTTCTGTATGGCTTAATGCTGCAGATGACAAGGTAACTGTTTTGGAGTCGGAAAAGCGAGCATGGGAAAGCAGCCCAGGGGCCCAAGCTATGAGAGAAGCCTTGAATCCATGGCGCAAGCAAGACGAACAGCAGGAGAAATAGTCATAAGCTCATGGATCTTCTCAAGTATTTGCATTCACATACTCCAGTTGTAGTCCCTTGAATGAGGTAATAGTAATACGAATGTGATTTTTGCAGCTGTTCAATAAGTTGTCCTGCTTCTCTGAAATCGCCTTCTAGTAATGTTTAAACTCAATAGGCAACAGTACTGACTTGTACACTCCCAGAATGGATTTCGCTTGCTACATGATGTGTTAACAATATGGCAGCGAAATTATAAATTTATAAAGTTGGAAAGCTATGTTTGCTTGTGTGATAATTGAGTGCTCCATGGGTTGCTCACTAAGGCACAGTTCTTTTTTTATTACAGATCACTCTACTCTGGTAGTCCATCTAGGCCATTCTTCTAAAAATATTTTGTCTGTTTTTTTTTTTTGGTTAGTCAATTTGTGCTATTTGGGGAATTCATAGCCCGCTTATCTTGTGTATTAGTATCACTTAGAACAAAGATTCAAATACTAGTTATGTGCTTTTTATTGTAAGCAGAAAGCTAACATGTTCGTCAGGTTTCAATGCACAAGCCAGCATGAGCTGTTAAGTTGTACATAACAACAGTAAATATGTAGAATTTTGATCTCAAAAAAAAAATGTAGAATTTTGAATGCAACTCCATTCGATGTTTGACACTCCAAACTAATTCCATGCAATCTTGGGCGGACGTGTAGCATTAGTGCCCTGTAAATGAAATACTGATTACGTACTATACATACCAACTGCGAAGCTGATAATTTCCTATCCTCTTGGTGACTCTTGTGGTCGTGTTCATTTCATGCACTGCCTAATCCAGTACAACTAGAACTAAATCAAAATATTTACAAGTTGAACGGATTCGGAGCAATATGGAACTGGTCAAGGAGTTGCTCTGTTAGCTTAAAACTTGGTTAATGTGCTTACAATTGGACCGACCGGCAGCAGTAGCGTAAGCTGGTCTTGTTCGCAAGAAAAGAGCTATGCTCGATATCAACCCGAGCAATGTGATGCAACCCCACACCAAGAATGTGTTGGAATAGCACTTAGCCCCCATGCACACAACCATTGTATCAATTATGCCTGTGCGGTTATCCGTTATCGTCATCGTTTGCCCATTTGCGTCGTAAACCAGGGCGGCAATCTGGCCATATAGGAGTGACCCCAGAGGTATATTGGTGATGAGGATGTTGTGGTTCACACCAATGCTATTGGGTCCAAAGAGCTCAGAGGTCACTGAAACTGCTGCGGCGAAGATGAACCCTGAGCTTAGGCCAATTATTGCTGTTCCCGCTACCAGAGTAGCTTCATCTTGTAAGTTCCACATCAAGAAAAAGGCCAATGGCATGGGCACCAATGCAGCTGTAAGCCACCCTGTCCGAGCAAATGACACCTTCCTGTGTACAATTTGCATATCTTGTTAGTTAGGAAGCCATTTGAGGATTATTATGATACATGCATGTATATGAAGTTAGGAAGAGACCTGTGAAGAAAGTCAGGGAGTGCAGAGAGAAGGCGACCGAAGAAGGAGCAGGAGGAGTAGACGGCAAGAAGCATGGTGAGTTGTGACTGCTGGTGCAATGACTGCGCAATCTGCCCCAAGTTGTTACTGTACACAAGGCCAACAGTGGCACCACAGAAGTAGGCTGTGTAGTAGAGCCAGAAGTCCACACTACGAATGAGCTTCTGTGCACTATGCTCCTCACCAAGCACCACAATACGACCTTTCCCCAATATTGTTTCACAGCAACAGTCCTGTGGTTGGTGTTCCACTGTCTTTTGCACCGTGCCATCGGACTCCACCTGATGATCAGTGCTAAGTAGGAGTGGCTTCTGTGCATCATCATCATGGTTTAGTGGAAACACAGGGTCAGGACCATGAGTACCACCATGCAAGCAACTGGAGAAGGCTGGGACTATGAGAGGAAGGACGAGGAGGACCATGGCACCTGTGAGAATGACCCATGCAATAGAGCTGGTTGTAGTGTAAGATCCAAAGATCACTAGGTATATGCCGGTGATGAATGCGAGTATGTAGAGGCCAAGGAAGACACGCCTGTCATGCCTGGGCATGCTGTGGAGGTGGCTGCCATGAGGTTGGCAGAGGAGGATCGTTGGGAGTGCAAGTATAGAGACAGCAAGAGGGAGGATAGCATTCAAGAGGAGGTAAACAGATGGGGAGAAGGGGGAGAGAGCATTTGCAAAGAGAGAGTAGAAGGCAGCACTCAGCCCATTGAAGCTTATTGATAGGGAGAGTGCCAGGGAGCGGTTGCTTGCAGAGAAACTGCGTATGCAGAGCACAAAGCAGACTGTGTTGAACCAGCAGATGCTGCATCCTGCTATCAGGCAAACCAAAAACACCTGCAATCCAAAACATGAATCAGTATAGCTCAGTTAATCGATTATTTCAACCGCACATTCCGTATGATAGAATATTCACCATTTAACATATTTTTTTCTCAAATGCAATAACCATATAACGCCAGTTATTTATACATGTTGTTTTTCATATATTTGATGGAAGCGCATGTGCACAGTTTCCCCTTCAGGTACTTTAGGCACCAATGATTAATTCGTGAATATTTTTGTTTGTTATCTATTCAAGACTGTGATCAATTTTCATCCTTGGATGCTATGTTATATGCAGTGCACTGTACACAGAAGTGGAAAAAAAAATGTTCTTGTAGCTCACAATGTTTCTGGATGAGGATATCTGAATATCACATTTTGGGAGGACTATGAGTAGTGCTATGAATTGGTTCGGGAGTAAATATTCTTGCTAACTTTGTTTTTGGATATGAACATGTAATGACACAGACTGTGACATGAAATCCGATAATATAATCATTGTTATGTAATGATATTAATGGCACAGCTAGCAACTTGAAATTTGGTGATCATACTGGTTCGTATTGTCTGATGTCAATTTTCGTGGTGGCGTTGAATGATCTGCTGAAGGAAGGAGATGCAGAGCCGGTGGATGGTGCTGTTTTTAGGATGCAATGCAAGAGGCGTGTGTGATGTTGTCGTGATCTTTGGGTATATATGGCTGATGCGCTTTGTGAGGTTGGGGTGTGCCAGCCCTTAGGTGTAATGTTTGACGGAGAAGGTTCGGTGTTTGGTACCAATCAGTGAATCAAGGAGGGACATTTTTAGGTCAGTACGAAGTAGAAGCAGGGTAGCTGGCTCATCTGCCGGTCAAAGCAAAGCAGGGCTGAAGAACTCGTAGGTAGGACTGGAGTTTGGTTGCAAATAACGAAGGATGGGGACCTGACATGGATGGATTAAAGTTTTGCTCAGAAGTCCCTGGATGGATGGATGTACAGCAGTAACTAGTAATCCACTGCTAGGTCAATGCTGCTCCATATCTTGATTATTTTGATGGAATCGGATCTTGATCCGAGAGGAGATGCAGGAGGGTGATAGATATATCATTCTGAAATACAGTATCTTGCTGGGGCTTGGTGCGCGCACGTGCCGTGTTGATGATCATGGAGGAGTACGCAGCACATGCAAACGCAAAGTGTGAAGCTTGAGGTGCGAAGTATAAAGTATAAATAAAGGTCAGAAAGAAAAGAAGCATTTGTGATCTGAAGCTGCGGTGACCTTGAAATGAAAACAACTTATCTTAGCTGCCGGCAGTTGACCGATCGAGAAGCCTAGGAGTATTCTATTAGTGAAAGCATCGTAACCTATAGTATTTTTGCAGAGATGTAGAGCAGAGCAGGTTGTATGTAGGTGAGGTTTGGGTGGTAAATGCAAGGGGAATGTGAGCCAAGGATTCGAGTGGTTTGGGTGCCAGAAAACGAGAGGAAGTTCATTCACCCAGGAAGTCCAGCGAAAGTAACGTGACAGTGGCTCTAGTTACCGCTTGCTGGTCGCCACGCCACGCAGCAGTTTTCACTACCGACGGGCAATGAAATGGAACCGAGCTGGCTGGAGCTGCTGCTAAAAATCAAGAAAAGAAGATAACCATAAGGGATGGGCGGGCGAACAGGAACGGCCGGCGGATGGCAACCACAGGGGTACGTAGGTACGTGGTGCCACCCTCTCCGTGGAGAAGATCTTCCGACGGCATCGCTGCTGCTGCTGCTGCTTGTTCTAGAGAATTAGAGAGATCAGTGTGTGGCATTCCCAGCTCCTTGTCCTGTTTTATTCTCTATCATCAGTCGCCGTCGCATTTACTTTTGGGTATTGCCTCTGGGCGTACGATACGAAATACTACTTCACAAGGGGGGACAAATGAATAGGTAGATGTGATGGCTAAATTAAAATGGAAATTAAAAGGTACTCTATCTAATTAAGCATGCGAAGAAGAGAGAGTACGTACCAGAGGGTATGGGACGGTGAGGGCGCCGTTGAGGAAGAGGAACTGCGCGGCGTAGGCGGCGGCGCCGAGGCCGGCGGACACCAGCAGCACGGTGTGCAGCGGCATGTACAGCAGCGCTAGGCCGGAGGACCAGCCGAAGGCCTTGCCGAGGTCGGAGGCGGTGGCAAGATAATTCAGCGCCTCCTGCGAGACGCCCAGGGACGACTTCAACGCCGACGAGTAGGCCGAGAAGTCGAAGTTGGTGCCCGTCAAAGCCTGGATCCACACCGTCGCCACCAGCACCGCCCAACGACCGTCAAACTCTCCTCCTCTCCTCCGCCGCTGTGGACCCTCCATCATCGCCGGAGAGTATCTCCTCTGTCAATTGACTAAAGGCGAGCGGGAAGCGGTGGCTATAAATTGTGGTCACCCTTCCGAACCGGAACCACGAGTTAATCAAGGAGGACACCGGCCAATCCTATATATACACACTCACAGCTCACAACCTTACCTCCCTGGCGCCGTCTACGTATATATGCAACCCCCACCTATTTATGTCTAACATTGTTAAATATTCATTTCAGTCTGAGTTCATCGATGATGCAAAACACACCACAAGTGAGTCCACGTACACCTACTGTACTGTGCTTGCTGCCTCTGTCTGCCTAGCATGTGTGCTCATCAACATGCATGGACGCAACATGCACCACATGCAAAGTGCGTTTCCCTCCGTCGGCACGGATTACTGCATTGCACATGTACAACTATACTCCAAATGTGCACCACACTAACAACCTGGATGTACTCTACATTCTGTTACAGAATATTTATTCGGTACTCCAAAGTTGTATTCCAATTTCCAATGACATATGCGTTGGAAGGTTCATGTCATCTGAGTCATCATTAATAAAAACCAGCGGGCGTTTGATCGAAAACAGAGCCAGAGCTTGTAAAATACAGTGGGTGTATATCAAATCAGACATGGGACAGGACAAATGTTGCCAAATAAAGCCGCCGCTAAATCAAACAAATACGAACAGTCGCACTACACCGTTCGCGCGCGAGGAACTTGCGCCCACCGCAGCCTGGCTGCCACCGCCCATCTCCACGATCCCCATTATAATATTCAAACAAGAGGAATTCTCTCCAGTATTACTACATGCCTGCCGCTTTGAACCAACATAATTAATTGATCGAACGACAATAATTTCCAGGTTTCAAACAAAAATGTTGTCTGAATGGGATTTAAAACAGCTATTGCGTCCGTTGATTGTTGTTGCTAGCAGCCCCTTCTTTAATTAGACGATGTCGCTGTCAATACGAAGGTGTGTAACACGACCACATGATTCCATCGTACGTCGTCAGGCTCTGCATGCCGCCGCCAATGGTCTCCATGAACCGCCGACGGGACCCGGAGAATGACAGGTGAATAGCTCAGGCATAGTTTCTGTTTAGTCTAACGCACTGATGATGCATGTCGGCGTTATTAGGCGACGGACAGGGAATAATTCTGAACAAGGCTACATCAACGGTTTCGTACGTACATGCGCTCTATAATCAGCCAAGATACCAAACTCCTATTTCGGTACACCGTGAGACAAACAGCTGTGTGTACGTGCTACATACCTGGCATCTCCCTCTGATCCCTACTTAACCAGCTTGTCAATCAAGCGAATCCAATCACATGCATGCAAGGAATTGCTTTTAGCTACCACACCCAGACTTTACGTACCGCAAACAACATCATATATGATTGCGAAAAAAAAAATATCTAGGAAAAGAAATACTTTTTTTTTTGCGAAGGAGGAAAAGAAATGCTTGTGACTAGGCAACTAGCTAGAGTCGCCGGCGACAACATATTTATGATTGAGCAGATGATGGATCGATCAGCAAAACTTTTGTATCATGCAGGCATCGATGGATGGATCCATTTTGGGGCGGCTTGTCCTGTCGTCGCAGAAGGTATCAAGTGTCAACCTCATATGTATAGCACTGGAATACACGAGCGAATCGTCGGCGCCGCTGATTGGAAAAGCAAGCAAAAACCAGACTCCCTACATGTCGGAAACCATCATATTAGATGATTTAACAATGATTCTACATGCATCTGCATTTTGAATTTTTACTAGTTGCTAAATTAGATATTTGGAAGAAACAGCTGCTGCTTCCGTGGATTCTTGATGCTAGTTTTCATGCCCTGGGTTCACTGGAACATGCTCTGCCGCTAGAATGCACCACGTATTACTACCTGCTTCCGTTTAATCGAACCATTGGATTATACTTGAAACTTCAGCATGTATCACAATGTATTAGCAGAATTGTTGATAGTTCAGAGCCTATTGTTTCTGAAAATGCTGGACTGACATCCAGGAATGGAGGGAGTACTTTATTTTTCAGGCGCACCTGCTAGTTCAATTATTTATTATCTTTCAAGAACAAGCCCGTAAAATATCTCTGAAAAATATGGATGCTGTGAAGTAATACGTGATGTCTGTATTGTGTACATGAGGCCGTGGGCTGATAAATGCGGATTTTTATTTGAGCAATTGATAACTGTGGATATGGGGGGGGCCAACGTGGCATTATTACCTTGTTTGCGTATATAGGCCTTATACTGTGGGCTGAGTTGGGCCTAGTCTGATGAAATGCTGAGTTCTCCAAACTTTTCTAACGGGCCATGGCCTGCCTCCTCACCTTCGCTTCGCTTCTCTGCTCTGCGCCTCTGTTTCTCTCAACGGCGGCGGCAACCGCGGCTTCGGAAGCGGCGGCAGAGGCCGGTTGCTTCCGAAGTTGCGGGGCCGATGCAGATTTTTAGCGCAGCTATGCATGGCGAGGCATGTGGATGTGGGTCGCATCGATGCGCTGCTGTGCGCGGCGATGGCGTCAAGCTCCCCTTTCGGTGGCGTATGCTCACTGCTCAGTTTGTTCTCCAACTTCTCCTCATGCTGAAATGTAGTCTTTTTCTTGCTTCTTGACTCCTTGTGTGAATGAATTTCAGGGAACCCAGGACAGCTGTTATTTAGTTCTTTAGGTTCTACCTAGTTATGGCAACTTTCTATGAACTTGGATTGGGCTGCTCTGTATTATGCCAATGAACAGGTACAGTGATTAAAAATAATAAGTGCGAATTCTCCAGCAGCTAGTATCTCCTGCCTTCGTTAGTAATCCCATTAGCTGATACACAGACTATTGTTTTTCTCCTTTCTCTCTACATGCAAATGTAACGGGCCAGCCATTCTCTGCACAAAAGCTTCCTAATCTGAACATCACATGTAATTTGTACACAGTATATGACATGATATATCATCTGTACATGAGGTAGCCATACAAAAACTCATTCCAGACATCAGGAACGCCAGGTAGGCACCAGTGTGTGCAATCTGCATAGCTGGCTGGGTTTGCAATCTGCTCTTTCGTCAGAGGAACAAACTGTCTTCTATACACCATAGGATGACCATCCTTGCGGTAGTCGGACAGCTCCGTTATGTTCAGTATTTGAACATGTATACCCTTCTTCTCCAGTGTCGCAAAATGCGACTTTGCCTTGGCCATCATGCTGTAATCTGTAGTTGGGGCTTTGTATCCTGCCTTGTAGATGGGTTCCGTTTCATTTAGACATTTGTTTTTGTCCTCTCCACCCCAATTGCTAGCCCTGAAAATTATATATCTTGTATCACTTTCATATCTGTTAGCACTTGAAGGCATGGACATATTCAAGGTCTTATTCTATTTTCGTCGATAAATGACGCACTAGTACCCCCACTTACCAGACATGTGCAGGTGATGATCCTGCGAAGAAAATTCTAGTCTTGTTCTTGTCAATATTCTCTCCGAGCCATTCAGTTAGTTTCTTGAGAGCTATCTCAAAACCATCTATCATTTCCACTTCATCTAACCTTTCGTCACCATCTTCAAATGAACCATACCTGCACATATAAAAGATGTTACTTGATTCACTGCATTTCGAAACTTTGTTTTTCTTGTATTATTATCTATTCAGATTCAGTTAGCTTTTGTTTTCATATATGAAAAATGTGGAACCTATTGCATATGAAGAAAAGAATTGTGCTTACATGACTTTCATTGCATATGAAGAAAAGAATTGTGCTTACATGACTTTCATTGTCTCATTCTTCTGCTTCCGCCACCACACGTAAGAATTGAAGACAATGATGTCAGCATCCCTCCAGACACTGGCATGCTTCTCAATTCTGTCTGCCCTTATGATCCGGTAAGTCACCCGGTGGATAATAGGATTGTCACTGTTGGATTCCACTAGCAGTGGTGACCAGTAGAAGTCTATCGTCGCATTGTATTCCTAAAATAATGAATAATAACAATTTCAAATGAGCTTACGGAATTTGTTGGTTTTTGCAGCCTGTTGGTTTGTGACGGAAACATACGAATGCCTTGAAGGAAATGAGGGAGTCGTTGAAAATGCGCGCTTTGAGCCTGACATCAGGTATAGAGGCCTCCACCATGCACACTAAGGAAACCCATTGATTCCTGTTCACTGAGTCCCCCACAAACACCAATCTCTTGTTCCTCAGCTTTTCAAGCAGTTTGGTGGCGTTGAATCTGTGGATATGGAAAAATCCAGACATCAATACCATGCTACACTAGGCTTTTGTGAATGAATGTTACACCAGGTATGGTCTCCTTTCTAGCCTTCCAGGCTTATGGTATGCCATGAATATTGATCTTGCAAAAAAAAAAAAAAAAAGGAGAAATGGCATGGATATTGAATAAGAAATTATGGCCCTTGCTGCCAGTCTGTCAATGTCACTTTATTCTCTTGCATGTTTTGTGTCTCGTTGTCCGGGTTGACCCGCAGTTGGATCAATTTAACAAGTAACAAAATGCATTATTTTTCTGTATTACTACCCCGTGGTTTGTCTTTATTTATTTCTGTTACATATTAAGCTTTGCTCTTTGATTAGAAAAAAAGAAAATGCTACACTTGACAGGAATCTTAAATCCTTGAACTAACACAGAAATTGTTGTTCTTTTACTGCACACCCAGTTTTGCTGATATTTTTTGGTTGTTAAGCTACAAAGCCCTGTAACTACTGTACCAGGGAAATCTGTAACAGTCATACCTTGGAAGGTCGCATCCATGAGGTTGCCATTTCCAGTGCTGGTACATGACATCCTTCCTGCCATATTTGTCACAAGCCACCTCTGGGAAGATGAAGGCACACTCGAGCCCGGAGTACAATGGCCGGGAAACATTGTCGTAGACCCACCTTCCCGTTGACCAGTTGCACTCGTCGCTGGATTCTTGAAGGTCAGCTCCCCACTGTTGTTGTTGATGCTCGGCCGCAGCCACATTCACCTGCGCTTCCTGGTGCCCATGCTCTACCACCATTCGCACCTGAGCTTCCTGGCCCCTGTTGAACAAGAAGGTGATGGAGCTGGCGACGATGAAGAAGACTACCAGGTAGCTCACGACGCTCCTCAGTCCAACCGGGGACTGGAGCGCCATCATCTTGGTACCTGCTGGAACCTTGGGAGTGACCTCTGGCTTCATTCTTCCTTCACAAAACTGTGGTGCTTGGCACCCCTCCCCTCTTTTAGTGTGCACCTCTCTGCTCTGACGATAGGAGAACAACCTGAACACTGACCTTCAGCCTAACCACAAAAAGGAATGCAGTGTCTGGATATATGGTTGTGAAACTTAAAAGTTCTGTAACCCAGAATTGGAGGATTGGCCTTCTTGTACAATGAAATTTTATCGATGTATAGGTGCAGTATGGTTTGTTCCACAGCTGTACTGCCGTCTGATTTTGCATAATCATCTGCACGAGTTTCATGCTCGTTCCGTATATCATCTGGTTGTTGTTAGTTCGTTTCACAAAAGCAAATATAGATAAAATATGAGAATGTGAAACTGTGGAAGTGCTGATTTCTGCTACCGACCGCACTGCGAATCCACCACGGAACCACCTCACACCTTATATAGAATAAAAAATAACTAAAGCATTAAGCATATCACTTTCAAAAGATAACATTTGCAACTCAAGCAACAAAAGGAGATGGCCAGCAAAGAAACCTTTTGCGTTGCTGCTTAGCTGGCATAAACAAGAAACATATGAACTATCGATGCATCAATTTATCAGATTTATTTGAGTTATACCAGCATCTACTTTAACTTAGTTTCAGCCAATCATCATATGTTTTATCTTAAAAAAGGACCATCATATATTTTTGGCCAAGTGCGTGGACATGCATGGCACTATCTCTTCGAACAAATGATGTCAGCATTCATCTCGTTTCAACATGGTGGTGCATGGTGCTTGATTCATGAAGTTGTGAGTTTAATTGCCGAATACTAGAAACCTGTTTTCTTTGCCGTCCTTTCCATCTTTCTTGACAAAAGTACAGTCAGAACAATAATGAAATTGCTAGTGGCATTATGCTTGTTTGAACTCTTGCACTAAAACAAAGGATACATGAAAAATCAACGCACTGTATCATCAATTTGGTCTGTTGTTGAATCTTGAAATGACCCTACTTGGTGCTAAATAATAATTGCATCGTTTGCATTATCTCCTTTTGGCAGAATAAAATGAGTGTATCCAAATACCAAATGAAGGCTTAGGTGATACACTGAGGTGACATTTCCTTTATTGGGTATCCTGTCCTAACCTGGTGGGGTGATCATGGCCGTTGTGTGGTATGGTAATATATATGCGGCGCCAATCTAATTGGCTTTTTTCCATTCCCCCCACAAATTCATTCTGCCAATGTCAGGTATAGGTGTGAAAAACATAATTCCGAGCGACGGCATTCAGCAAAAAAAATTGGGGGAAAGATACTTACTGGAGTGGAGGGTGGTACAAACATACATGCTGGAGTGGTGCAATTATTACTGCTTTTCTACAACAGCTGATTGAGTCTTGGAGGCTAGTCCACATGATTCCCTGGAACAGACTTGCTTCCTGCACAAGTCAGGAAGCTGCACAGGTCAGGAAGAAGCCTTACAATAGGTATCTGTCTGTAGGTAAGGTCTTGTCCTGAATGACAGGTAATCTAAAAGTGTAAGATTGAATCATGGTTTAGCTAGCAGTTTAAGGCACGTATTAGTTGGAAGGTTTGTGTTATAGTTGCCGTGTACCGACAAGTGCACTTAATCTTAGCATAAGAGAGAGACCTTGCTTTGCACGGCATAGTGGTAACCCCGGTATATCTCTTTGTTTTTAATATTATTTTTTAGAAATGTAGCTAGCTTACTGGTTGGATCATAACTAGTATGCTGACTATCTAACGGATAGATGTCTCTGCAGACTCTGCTTATAGAATATTGTACATAGCTTTACATAATATACTTTCAGAATCAGCCTATCTGGAGCTCTGCATGGTTGACGGAGCACATGCATCAGATCACATCAACACCATGCATTCTAGAGGGGCGCTAAAGTACAAGGATGGAAACATCCAATTGGCGGGTGCTGGATTTTATAGGTAAGTGGCTGGAAGAGCAACATCTAGCCACAGTTAGCATGCTGCAGACACACTGTTTCGTGTCAACTTCTTCATCTAGGATGCTTGCTACCTCCGAGTCCACCAACAAGGTCCAAGGGCCGAGCCGACCTACAAGGCTACAACTAAATCGACAAGGACAAGTAGCAAAAAGGATGATCACCATTCATGCCTTCCTCAACAACCACACCCGACCATGTTACTATATTTACTAACAAATTAAAAGATTGGGACTTAGAAACATTGATTATTTAGCATCACATCTTTTTTATCCCGCCGACAATTTATGGGCAATAATGTACTTATAAAAGTTAATTAATGCTTTTCCATTCATAATATTCTGAAATAAAGGATCATTAAATTGGCCTATCACTGACTTGTCAATGTGAATGACTTTTTTTTTGAGAGAATCGTCAATCTGAATGACTTATGTGTCATGAAGGAACTACTAGTAGCATACTACGTACACAGGTAGCTTTTGAATTCTGCAATTACATTTCCCGTATATAGACCGATTCCAATTATCAAAATTCTACCCAGTGGCGGAGCCAGAATTTGATGGCCGGGTATTCCCAAGCCAAAAATTGTGCAGTCGCATAAGCTTTGGTCTATTTGGCTGGTTGTTTTAATTGTCTATGACATGAGTTTCAATAGGTCGCATACATATACTTCAGTTTTCTCACCAAAGCTGGGTATTCCTGTGAATACCCAGGACTTATGGGAGCTCCGCCCACGATTCTGCCACGGGTACCAATCAATCCACAAAACCAAGTGTTAATTCCAGTGCCCCTTAGTTTGCATGGTTTCTAAGTCCAGGGTACCGTACAAACAATGTTCTACTAGGTACTAGTATCCCTCCACGTCAATATGTACAGTCGTACAGTGACACACATTATGTATCCAGCATCGAATCCCGTTATCCACCCCAGGAACCGCATGATGGAGATGCTTAAACCCCTACTCCTTAGCTAGGTTGTGATGTGGGGTGTTTGTTGGAGCGAGAGATATGGGGAGAATTTTATAGCCATGGCTTTTCAATGGGTACTTGGTGAGATGAGGAATGGAGGCTCTGTTGGAGATGCTGTAAAGGACAGACAAGAAACTAGTAAACTGTGAACTGCTGAACTACAAGTTTTTAATGAATCGCATGGTATATAGTTGGGCATCTGACATTCACTTCCCAAATTTAGCCCAAAGTCAATAGAAGGAGTAGAGGCCCAATAAGTAGTAAGGCCAATATCAAAGTCCTCGGTGAATCCCAGCCCACAAGGGCATCGATGATGGAATCCAGCTTCATCCGCCCCACAGGCTATCACGTCAAACTCGAGTCCTTTTTTTTTCCACTCTAAAAAAAGTCCTTGTTTTTCTTTCTACATATGGGATTTTCTTGAGTAATTTTCATATTGTTGCACAAACAAAAGGACTAATTTTCAAAAAAAATCTCGCTCCATTTCTTGCTGCTGGATTTTATTTTTTTCTCTTCCTCGTCTACTCCAATTGTGAGTTTGTTGGAGGCGCACGGGAAGAGCGTGCTCGAGAGATTGTTCACCTGCCCCCCGTCCTTTTCGTCGATTCGATTCCATTTGCTGCAGTTTCCAATCCAATCCCATCCATCTGCATCTGCTTCGGACGGACGGCGATGGCGATGGCAGCGGCGGTGCGGGCGGCTGCTGCGGACGCGGTGGTGACCTTCCTGTGGGTGCTGTGCGTGTCCACGCTGGGCGCATCGACGGCGGCGGTGACGTCGTACCTGAGGGTGCAGGGCTTCCACTACGCTCTCCTCATCACCGTCTCCCTCCTCTCCATCCTCCTCTTCGCCTTCAACCTCCTCTGCGCCGCCCTCGGCGGCGCCAGCTTCAACCCCACCGGCGTCGCCGCCTTCTACGCCGCCGGCCTCACCAACCCATCCCTCTTCGCCGTCGCGCTCCGCTTCCCCGCGCAGGTACGCACCATACCTGATGTCACTTGAATTCATCAGTTATTATTGAAAGAGACTGAAGCAGAGACCACTGATTACTTGATTAGGCCGCCGGCGCTGTTGGCGGCGCTCTGGCCATCTCGGAGCTGATGCCGGCGCAGTACAAGCACATGCTCGGGGGCCCCTCTCTCAAGGTGGATCCCCACACTGGCGCCGTCGCCGAAGGGGTGCTCACCTTCGTCATCACTATGGCCGTGCTCTGGATCATGGTCAAGGGCCCCCGCAACCCCATCCTCAAGACCTGGATGCTCTCCATCTCCACGGTCAGCCTCGTCCTCTCCGGCGCAGCCTACACCGGCCCTGCCATGAACCCGGCCAATGTCAGTCCCTTTTCTTTTCTCCTCCTACTCATTTCGCACAACTGCTAGTCTCCTTCATCATCACTACAGTGAGCAGAGTTGATGCCTCTTATTGTCAATTTAGTTATCAAAATAACAACTTTAGATAAATTGTAGGCCTCCTTTGACTTTGAATGGGGGCTCTTCACTGTCAATTCTTCTTTGTCACAATTACAGTCTTGGACTGCTGACTTTTGCTTATGCAACATATTGCCAAGCTAAAATCTTTTTTCTTCGTTTTGCCAAACTTAAGAACATTATCATACAGATGCAGTACAGCCACATGATACTCTCGTGATGCGTGATACTCCGTTCTAGACAATTGTAATTTTAGAAGTACCATTGCTAAACTCGAGCACAGCAAAGCTATTGATGACTAGAGTTAGGCTGAAAATGAAGAAAAACAATCTTATGGTTTTGGAATCTCGGGTAGAGCTATCATAGAATGGATAAAACTAATACCTTCTCTCTTCAAGCCTTGCTATGTAATGGTGCTTACAGAAGATTATTGCTTTACTACACAAGTTTGGTGCAACACCTGATATTCGCAGAGTTGAGGATGCCGTGTAGCATTACTGAGTTGAAGATCTAATGTGAACTGATTTCATGTTATTGTTCCATTTATATAACATCAAAATGTTCTTCTGTCCCTGTCAGTTCTCAGTTTACACTTTTTATAAAAAATAAGCATTCTGCCCCTGGTTAGTTTGTATCCTCAGAAGTGATGTACTTACAATCAAATATCATCTACAGGCATTTGGCTGGGCGTATGTTAACAATCGCCACAACACATGGGAACAGTTCTATGTCTACTGGATATGCCCATTCATTGGTGCCATTCTTGCAGCATGGACCTTCAGGGCCTTTTTCCTATCGCCCGCAACTAAACCCAAGGCCAAGAAAGCATGATGAATGTTATTCGGACGTCAAGTGCTAGAAGCAGAGGAACACAACAAACAAGATCCTCATGTATTTAATTACCTCAATTTCCCATCATTCGAAATTAAAATGATTAACATTGGTACTCTGTACTCATCCCATTGATGATGTGTATTGTATTGATGAATTTGGACTAGTCACAGTGGTAGTTTACACAATCCTAGAGCAGTCATTAAAAAATGGTGATTTAGTTTTGGAGAGCCTGTATAGCTCTTGAAGCTTTGAGCAAGAACAGTAAAGGATTCATCATTCTTGGTCATTAAAAGCTTTCTGTCACAAGCTGATGTACATGTGAGGCGACAATGTTGAGCTTCTAGCGGCTCAGTCATTGCACAGTTTGTTCTTGTGCTGAAATGTCATTGTGGTGTTTTTCTTGTTTGCTTGCCTCCTTGAATGAATTGAGTTGCAGGGAAGCCATGACAGCTGTTATTTACTTGCTCTTAGAATTTTCCTTGTTATGATCTTTTTTGGTATTCTATTGTTCTTTATTATGCAAAGGACTGGTGCTCTGATAACAAACAACATGTGCGAGTTCTCCAGTAGCTAAAATTGTCTGTAGTGATCCCTTTAGGTGATACAGACTCTTTGTTGTTCTCCTTTATCTCTATATGCAATAACAGTTAAGCCATTCTCTGCCCTAAAGCAGCCTAACCTAGACAGAGTATGTAATTTGTACATAACATACGACACGGTATATCATTTGTGCATTAGGTATCCATACAAGAACTCGTTCCAGACATCAGGAACTCCGGGGAGGCACCAGTGCGTGCAATCGGCGTAGCTGGCGGGGTTCACAATCTGCTCTTTGGTCAGAGGAGCATACTGTTTCCTGAACACTGTTGGATGTCCGTCCTTGCGGTAGTCGGACAACTCCGTGATGTTCAGTATTTGAACATGTATACCTTTCGCCTCCAATGTTCTAAAATTCGACTTAGCCATGTCCATCAAGCTGTAATCTGTAGTTGCGGCTTTGTATCCGCTTTTGTAGATTGGCTCCGTTTCATTGAGACATTTGTTGCTGTCTTCTCCACCCCAGTTGCTAGCCCTGAAAAAAATTCAAATACCACATCACTTTCATATGAATACTAGCATACTACCTGGTGGCATGGGGTTGACAAATGATGATAGGCTATCTATGTTACCAGGAGTGTGTAGGTGATGATCCCGCGAAAAAGATTCTTGTCTTGTTCTTGTTAATATTCTCGCCGAGCCATTCAGTTAGTTTCTTAAGAGCTATCTCAAAACCTTCGATCATTTCTACTTCGTCTAACCTTGCATCACCATCTTCAAATGAACCATACCTGCACAGACAAAAGATATTAAACTTTATAGTTGTGTTTCTGTCAGTTATGATACTTTTCAAGATATGCGGAACTGAGAATGTGGTGCCTAGTGAGATCTAGGAAGGAAATTGATGTACTTACATGACCTTCATCTTCATGTCATCCCTCTGCTTCCTCCACCAAAGGTAGGAATTGAAGACAATAATGTCAGCATCCCGCCAGACACTGGCATGCTTCTCAATTCTGTCTGCCCTTATGATCCGATACTCCACACGATGGATGATCGGGTTGTCACTGTTGGACTCCAGCAGCAGCGGCGACCAGTAGAAGTCTATTGTCGCATTGTATTCCTGAAATAATGACTTGTTCTAATCAGCTAACAGGAATTGTTAGTTTTGTACTTAATTATCTATACATTTACAGATGAAAACATACCATTGCCTTGAAGGAATAGAGCGAGCCATTGTAGATAAGCATCTTGAGCTTGTCATCAGGTATAGAGGCCTCCACCATGCATACCAGCGAGACCCATTGGTTTCTATTGACTGAGTCGCCAACAAACACCATTCTCTTGTTCCTCAGTTTTTCAAGCAGGTTGGTAGCGTTGAATCTGTCCACATGGTAAAACACAGACATCGTGTCACAAATACCTACTGTGTGTGTTATTGCATAAAAAGAATTTTATTTCAGGTATGATTTCATTTTTAGCTCACAGGATTATGAAATGGCTCAGATAACAAAACAGAGGTAGATGATTGTTTTTCCCTTGCTGCTAGTCTTTCAATAATTTCCTAGCTTGTTTGATTTCCTGTTGACCTTTGTCAAACCATCACCGTCAGATCAATTTCGCAATCAGGTTGTTATTTTTTTCAGTTACGGATGAGTTAATTGTCCCCTTCTTCCGTAAAACAAAAAAAGAAGAAGGAAAATTACCACTCTTTAGAATATTTTATCGCAGCAGCTTCAGATTTGCTACAACCTTTGGGTTCGTAAGAACGAACTTGAGCTAGAAATACTTCGACTGTACAAGGGAAAAATCTTTAGTACATACCTGGGAAGGCCGCATCCGTGAGGCTGCCATCTCCAGTGTTGGTACTTGACATCCTTCCTGCCATATTTGTCACAAGCCACCTCTGGGAAGATGAAGGAGCACTTGAGCCCGGAGTACAATGGCCGGGACACGTTGTCGTAGACCCATCGCCCTCTCGACCAGCTGCACTCCTCCTCCTCCGCACCGGAGTCTCTCCCTGAGTCCTCCTGCACCTCAACTCTCCACTGCAGTTCTGCTTCTTTGCCTCAGTGGCGGAGCTATAGGGTGGACAGGGTGGGCCGCGGCCCACCCTGAGATTTGGGTCGCGGCCCACCCCCACCCCATTCCCACCGAGCCCACGGCCTGCTGAAAAAAAAACATTCTGAGGAAACCGAACAGAGGAGGAAGGCTGAGCGGGCAGCAGTACTGGCGGGTGGACGCGCACGCGCTGCGCATGACCGAGCGGCGAGCGAGCTAGGGTTGGCGACGGCGAGTCGGCGACCCGCGGCGACGGCGCGACCTCGCCGGACTCCGGCTCTCCTCGACCTCGACTCCTCCCCTCCGCGGCCCGCCCTCTCCTCCCCTGCTCTCCTCCCGCTGCGCGTCCCGCGGCTGCGGTGGCCTGCTGCGGCGACCCCGGGCCGGACCCGAGGCTGGTGGCGACGACGGCGCGGCGCCTAGGCCGGCGACGATGGCCCGGCGCTCAGTGACGGTCCTCTCCTCTGCTGCTCTGCTCATTCACCTGCGAGACAAGGTTCCGCTCCCTTTCTTTGCCCTCTTCAATTGCTTTCAAATCAATCCAATTTCAGTCAACAAATTGCATCATGTACATTAGGATTTGCCAATTTAGGTAGCAGATTAGTTACATTTAGCCATTTTAAGAAGATCATGACGAGTGATGCTCCTTCAAGTCTCTTCTGCCAAGGAATGCTGCAAGACTTATTTGCTCGTGTGCCTATCTCTAAATCTAGATTAGGTCCTGCTAGTCTTAATCCTAGTCTCGAGTCTAAGGAATTTTTACCCGGGTCTTAGCTTTTGCTTATCTTTCCTGTCCCATACTCTGAAAAACTCTCGGTATGTAAACAATGTTATGTGGTTTCCGTTGCTATAATGGAAAGGGGCAATGCCCATGTCGAAAAAATGAAGAAGAAAAATGTTTTTTTAATGTGAAGCTAGGAATGTGAGATTATTGAGAGGCCATTAGAAGGCGAAGACCTGATAAAAAGAAGAAAAAATAGTAATATCTTGTTATCACCATTTTAATCGTGAGCTTGTAACAAACCATATTGTTGATTTACTATGTTTGTAAGACATTTTATCTAAATTATCGAACTTCTATTGTATATTAGTCCTTTAAGTTTGTTGTGCGGTGAATTTTTTTTTTTTGTCGGCCCACCCTGAGTTTCTATCCTAGCTCCGCCACTGCTTTGCCTCTCAATAGTTGTTGATCATGCTGCTTATTCACCTCCATTTCTTGATTCTTGTGCTCCACCGCGATATGCGATTGAGATTCCTGGCCTCTCAGCTGTTGATCATGCTGCTTAGCCGCCACCTTCGCCTCCATTTCTTGATTCCTCTGCTTCACCGCGATATGCGATTGATCTTCCTTGCCTTTCAGTTGTTGATCATACTGCTTAGCCGACACCTTCACCTCCTTTTGCACTTGGGCTTCCTCGTCTCTCAGCTGTTGATCATGGGGCTTAGCCGTCACCTTCACCTCCATTTCTTGATTTTTGTGCTCCACCGCCAACTGCACTTGAGCTTCCTGGCCTCGTTCGAACAAGAGGGAGACAGAGCTGACGACGATGAAGAAGGCCACTAGGGAGGTCAGGATGCTCCTCAGCCCAATTGGAGACTGGAGCACCGTCATCTTGCTTCCGGCTGTCGCCTTGGGAGTGGCCTCGAGCTTCATTCTTTCTTCACAAATCTGTGGTGCTTAGCTCCCCTCTTTTATTGTGCACCTCTGTGCAATAACGATGGGAGCATTCCACATCCACTAGCACATGGCTAAGTGGCCCAGGTCAGTACTAACTAAACAACCTGAACACTGACCCTTGGGCTAACCACATAAAGGGAGGTAGTGTCGGCCCCTTTTGAGTCCTCAGTCAGAACGTTATGTACCAAAGAATGAGAACGTTAGGTTAGCCTTTTCAGTGATAAAACTGAAATAACTTGAATTTTCTAGACATCAGTGTATAGTTTATTTTAAGGTGGTCTGAATGTGCAAAATCACTTACAGATCGATCACATGCTTATTTAACATGATCTGTCTACCCCCAGTTTGTTTAGCAAAAGCAAATGGAGAAAGACGCGAGAGAGGAGGCAGAAGTGCTTGTTTCTGGTGCCGACAGTTCTGTCAAAGGTCAATCCACCGCCACACTATCACATCAAACACGATACAGAGGAGTCATTTATCTGCTAATGTAAAGCAAAGTCCATTAATATTTCAGATTGCGTAGTTCAATCAGTAATAAATGACCTCTCTTACCATTGGTTATATTTTATTGCACCAAAATATGTACTTGCTTTATCAGAGGTCTCAAAACATTTCAACCATTTCTTGATATAAATATAAGCAGAAATTACTCCCTACAAATCATGCTCTGTTTTATCCGATGATAGCAGAAAAAACTACATTTGCAGTGGGGAGTCCATCCATGAGTCAACTTAAATCAGTCACTGGTATTACACATTTTACTTTAGTTTTTCTAAGTCATATGTTTCTTGCTTTTGATAAATGTACAAAGTAAGCTTGCACCGACAGCATAGTCTTCCAATAAACGATTTCTTTTGAATGCAATTTTTATGAGCATTGTGGTTCTTGGATCATAAAGTTGAATGGTTGGAGAAACAAAAATTCTGAATTATAATTTGATACACCAGATGGTCAGTGGCGTCACTAGCACATCCTGTAGTCTCTTTGAAACTGGCCATCAATTATTGGATGTGTCTTCTTTTTCTCAGTCCTTTCAATCTTTCTTTGACAAAAGGTACGTTCCGATTAGCAATGATGTAATTTGTGATGGCAATAAGATTATTTAATCTGATGCAGCTACGTGGAAGTGTACGACACATCATTATTTTTTCACATTCGAGCATAACGATTTAGTGCTGAATCTTGGTATGACCCTGCTAGGTGCTAAGACTGCCCGCACTGGCCTCCGCTATCTGCTTCCTGGAGGAAGCAGATAGCGGAAATGGCGCTGCACCGGCCTTCCGCAATGCTTCCGCTATCGAAGCGGAAAGCCCGGTTTCCGCTATTCGTAGCGAAGTAGCGGGACTTCGTTATCGGTACGTGGGGCCTGCCCAACTTGCCTCCGACGTCGTTGCCGTCAACTGCTTCGCACACGTGTAGGGAGGTGCGTTTGCCGGAGCCTCGCCGTCGCCCGCTGCCCGCCCAAGCCGCACAAATGGAGCCTCACTGTCGCCCCGCCGTAGGTGCGCCAAGCCGCCCCGCCTCTGGGGTCGCCGTCGAGCGACGGAGAAGGAGAAGAGAACCACAAATCGAAGCACAAATCAAAGGACAAATCGAGCACAAATCGAAGGACCAATCGAAACACAAATCGAAGGACAAATCAAAGCACAAATGGAAGATTGGAAGATGTGGCCGCCGGCGCTCCGCCTTCCTCGGCCGCCGGTAGCTTCGCGATGGGCCGCCGCCCGCTCCGCCTTCCCCAGCGTGAGCCTACCTCCTCTCCCACCGCGCGAGCCCGCCCCTCCCCTGCCGCGCGAGCCCGCACCCTCTCCCGCCGGCAGCTTTGTGATGGAGAAGCACGGCGAGGGAGTAGAGAGGTGGCGGTGGCCGGTGGAGACCGAGAGGGAGGCGGCGATTGAGATGAGCGGCGGCCGGCGGAGATGGAGAGGAGAAGTAGTATGGGATTTTTGCAAATTGGTCCTTGTATTACTTTGTAATCTTTTACGGATTTTATGTGTCTTAGATATTTATACAAAGACCCACACAGTTTTTATTATTTAGAAAAACTATTATAAATGATTGTGTTATGAAGAATTGTGTTTGTTAAAATGAGATGGTAGCTGGAGATGGTTGAATAAAATATGTGGTAGTTGAGATAGAGAAAGATTATAGAGGAAGCATGGGTGCGAAAGAAATTGATATAGAGGAAAGAATCTTGATGACTAAGACAAAATATTTCTTTTAGAGGAAGAAGATAGAGAAACATGAATGCGAAGAGCCTAAATAATAGCCTCTTTTGCCCTCTTCTGTTTCAGCAAAGAATTAAATGAGTGCATCCAAATAAAGCGTTAGGTGCGTGAAATCCTGTGGGGATATTTGCTTTATTTGGTACGCTGTCCTAACCAGTGGGGTCTAATGAGAATGCTCTCGGATGGTGAGCTTTGCATGATATATATTGCTGTCAATCCGATCCCGTTTTTGCCATTTCCGCAAAAAAAATCCTTTTGAAAGGTATGATGTGAAAATTTTTAGCCCTGTCACATCAAAGAGAATCTTATCATTTAAGAGTATTAAATCTAAACCCTTAAAGAACCAGTTGGGAGAAATATCATTTCTACCCTGCCAGCCTATCTACCCTGCCATCTAAACCGTCCTGCCATATTGTGGGCTTAAAATCCGACGCACCTGATCATTTCACCAAATCCTCGGCGTCACGCTCCCCCTATCTCTCCCACCTGTTACTCTAATTTTTTGGAAAGTGTTACATGACCGTCACGCTCTGAAAAAAATTATTTTCTCACCCGCACACCATGCACCCGCACACCACTAATCACGTTTTCCTTTTCCTTTTTCCTGATTCACGTTTTCCTTTTCCTTTTTCCTGATTCCAAATTAAGGTTTCGTTTCCTTTTCCAAATTAGAGTTCTTTCCTGCCAGCCTATCACCCGCACACCACTAATCACGTTTTCCTTTTCCTTTTTCCTGATTCACGTTTTCCTTTTCCTTTTTCCTGATTCCAAATTAAGGTTTCACATTTTCCTTTTTCCTTTTTCCAAATTAGAGTTCTTTCCTAACGTGTGTCAGCCGTGATCGCCGCCCATCATCACGGTCACTGCGTCTGGTGAGGTCGCCGTCCATCGTCGTCGTCGCTGCGACTGCCTTGGTCGCCGTCGCCGTGATCGCCGTCCACTGCTGGTCGCCGTCACCGTGAAACATTGGTCGCCTTCGCCGCTGGTCACCGTCGCCGTAGGAGCGCAACGAAACGGAGTAGCTGATCACAACCCTCGGCGAAGCCATGTATCACAGGTTCTTTGCTGCGCCTCCTGTACTTCACTCTACCTGTTTCTTTTGATTTGTTATTCATGGCAATTAGAAAGGGCCTGCAACTATGAATGGATGTACCAACGAGGTAGACCAGGTTTAATGAATCGATAATTATACAACATCGAAACCTTGGCTTGTTTAGATGGCGATCTTTACTTAGTTTGGGGACACTGTCAAGAAAATTCATGCAATTGTTTAGATGGTGATCTTTACTTGTTCATGTTTTTATGGTCCACGGATAGGATCCTTGTCACACTGCGAGACCAATTGTAGTTCGAAATAACTCCAAGACTACGATTAAATGATTAAATGATGAAATTGAAATTTGGGATTTGTCCATATTTAGATTTGTATAGTCTGAGAATAGGTCTATTTTTAGGATTGTGAATTTCGGTACCTGTTTTTCGGTAGCTGTTGCAAAATAGGAGATGAATTTCAGGGTTTTGATATTGCTGCCTGCCCTGTTTAGCACATTTGTTCTGTTTCGAAACCCTAGACCCGCAGCCATCCAGACATTCGTGGGTGACAACTTCATCCGGTGATGGCCGGAGACGATGCCGATGGCAAGGGTGTGGCAAACGGAGGTGAACTCATAGATCGATCCTCGTTCTATATCTTCTTGTTGCAAATATCTCCTCTACTGAACTTTTGTTCATCCGATGATGGAATTTTTGTTAGAAACCATCGGAGGCGAGGGCTACGACGCCGCGATTGCCAAGCGGCGAGCTCAAGCTAGAGAACGGCAAAGACGGCATCGTGCGCAACAGAAGGCAACACATGTTTTGCAAAAAGGTATAATGGTCACTTTTGATTTATTTTTTTTTGGCATTCGTAATATGTGAGTTTGAGCGATAGTGTTTACAGGCAATCTGCCTTTGGAACGTTCTCTCCTTCCGACTATGAGTACTTTTGGAAATCAAGGTGAGAATCAATGTGGAAAACTCCCATGGGTCCTTGGCTGTCTGTCTACTTGTTTGCCTGCAAACCCAATTTACGTAAATTCTTAATGCACATCTTCATTTTCGTTTTTCAGAAAATTGCGGGGAGGGAAATCATGGCACATCGACTCCATGTCAACTATCTGTTCTTACTGACAGCATTTTTGAATCAGCCATGCAACCTCTAAATGATATCACGAACATCATAACTGATGGTATGTTTTTGTTTTAGCTATTAAATATAACTCCGTAACTATTTAGATGCGCCTTATGGTTTAGAGTTTTGCATTATTAATGAATAATTTTGATCTTTGTGTTTGGGTGACATTGTTTACAGGCAATGTGTCTTTAGAACGGACTCCTATTACGAATATGACTCTTTTTGGAAATCAGGGTGAGAAGCAATGGGGAAAACTCCCATGGGTCCTTGGTTATTTGTCTGCAAAACCAATATACGTATATAGTTTCATAATGCACATCTTTATTATTGTTTTTCAGCTATTTTTGGGGAGGGCAATCATGGCACATCGACACCATGGCAAATGTCTATTCTTTCCGATAGCCAGGATAACTCAACCAGGCGACCTCTACGTGATATCACGAACATCGTAACTCGTGGTGTGTTCTTTTTTTAGCAACTACATATTAACTAATTAGATCTGCATTGTTATTGAAGAAATAATTTTTGACCTCTGAGTTTCGTTGACATGATAGGGGTGTTACAAACAGACTCGATCAAACGACCGCTACGTGATGTCACGAACCTCAGAGCTATCCTATCGACGAAGAATGAGTATGTTGATCAACTCAACTCCAAGATGATTGAGAAGTTTCCGGGCCCTTCCAAAGTGTTTTACAGCTTTGACTCTGTGGAGGATGACCAGATCAACAATTACCCAATTGACTTTCTAAACTCTCTTACGCCGAATGGGCTGCCACCTCACGAGCTGAAGATCAAGATTAATTGTCCTCTAATCTTGCTTCGCAACCTAGACCCGCACAATGGCATGTGTAATGGCACACGCTTGGTGGTCAGGGGCTTTCAGAACAATGCCATTGACGCGGAAATCGTTGGTGGGCAGCATGCTGGTAAGAGGGTGTTCATTCCGAGGATACCTCTTTCACCATCTGAGGATTTGACGCTCCCCTTCAAATTCAAGAGGATACAATTCCCTGTGCGTCTAAGCTTTGCAATGACGATTAACAAAGCTCAAGGACAGACCAACCCTTACGTCGGAGTATACCTGCCTGAACCTGTGTTTGCACATGGTCAGCTCTATGTCGCGTTGTCCGGGGATGTGTCACGAGAGACAACTAGGGTCCTTGCCAAACCCAATAAATTATTGGACCCTACGGTGAAAAGCACGAAGAATATTGTATACAGGGATGTCCTAAACTCTTGATAATGTATATTTGTACACTAATGATGTCTGATTGTAAGACTTAATTTTGTTGCACGTCTCATTGTAAGACTTAAATTGTAGGATTTCAAAGGCGTCTAACAAACGCGCCTAATCAAGTACGTCAGCTTGGTCGTGACCGCCTGAAAGATATGAATGTGCTTTGAGGGTGCAATAAAATAAAGACTCTCAAATAAATATGGTCGCTATCGTTACCGACAATGAATTAGAACTATGCGCCACACCATGTCTTTTATGTCTCAAAGTCAATTAATGTCTTTAAATTCAAAAATGTCGTTATGTTATCAGATTCTCGAGATTGTCGTGTTAATGTCGTGTTGGTAATTAAATACAATGATGTGTCAGAAAAAGTGTGTTTTTTATTATACGTCCACAGTACATCATATTATTTTCTTTGTATGATAAAGTCCTGCCAAGTGAGGTCATTTGGGCGGACACGTGCGTGGCGCACGTGCATTTTTACTAGTAAAGTTTAATTACAAAACCTTTTTATGGATGGGGGCTAATTTACGAGACGAATCTAACGAGCCTAATTAATCTATATTTTGCTATAGTGATGCTACAGTAATCATCTTCTAATCATGACTTAATTACCTTTATTAGATTCATCTTGTGAAGTAGTACAAAATTCTACAATTATTTTTGTAATTAGACTTTATTTAGTATCCTTAAATGACAAGATTCAAAATAGTTAAAATATTAGCAAGAAAAAAGGAACACCCATCGAACTGTCTGGAAGCAAAACTGGAGGCCACTAGTGATGCAAGTGAACCTTAGAAGGCTAGTAAGATCTGCAGGTGTGTACAGTACTAGAAGGTTAGCGGTAGGCAATACGGGGATTCTTGTTACCTATAATGCGTGCAGGTGGACATGGTTGCCGGAGCCTCAGGCCTCAGGGTAGACATGCATGCTTCAAATACAAGTCCAAGAAGAGGCAGTACAACCATTACAAGACATTGTCGTCCTCCAGGTACGTTCTTGTCCTGGATAGAGAGGCGTGCAGTTTTTTTCCCCATTTAATGGATGGATCAACTAGCCGCGACGGCGCTTATTAGTTGAAAGTTTTGTGTCACTGAACTGCTGTGCTACCAAGCTAGTATGCTGCAGTGACATTATCGTGCTGGATGAATGTTCATACTGGGGTGCTGGCGTCAGAAAAATCACATGGAACAAGGTTTTTTGTTACCATAGAAAGAACGCTCAAGCTTGCTTTGATCATTGCATGTACATGCAAGAGAGTTAGATATCATCAATTTTAAGGTGTGTCAATGATGATGTAGATCAGGTGAGGGGAGAGGAAATTGATATGTCTGTTGAACGTTTACTGCAATTGACATGAGACGGAAAGAGTTTCGGTCAGGGGCAGCATGCCGGCGACCGGCGTGATGCTACTTGAAGTCAAAAACAAGCACAATGTTTTCATTCCACCGGTGATTGACTACTGAGTTTGAGAGATCCTAACTGGTATTTCTTCAACAACTAGCTCAGCTGGAAGTGGGATTTCTTCAACAACTAGCTCAGCTGGAAGAGCAGCATCCACCTGCAGTGAATACACTGCAGAATCAGAACCCCGGCCGAAGTCTAAACAGTGAATTAAGACAACTAGTGAAGGGACCTACATACAACTACAAGGCTACAAAGAGTCAAGGACAAGCAAAAGGAGGCATCATCGATCATGCGCTGCCCTGGCCTTCCTGGCTGCCTCAACTACCTCACCAAACCACGTCCTTGATTATTATGACCGGACCGACAATCATGCAAATCTCTCATAATCCTGGGCTATAACATTCCGGGGATGCCAATTTGCCAGGAACGTATGAGAATTTGAGGTAATCCACAAGTACCAGGTCTTAACTGCCGTACTGGATTTTGGTGGCATGGCTTCAAAGCCCAGTTGTATTATGATTGTATAGTTTCCCTAATGTTAAGCCACAACAACATGTATGGTGGCATTCAATCTTTCTTCTTATTAGTTCCACCGACAGCAAGTGGAGAGTGCTGAAAAAGTTAAACAGCACCGGTATTATCTTATCAGTTGGGCAGAGAATGGCAGATAGGTGCAGTTGTGGTGATCGGCATTCGGCAGACAAGGTTTTTTTTTTAACACACTACGGACGAAGCAACGGGGCAACAAGTGAAGATGATAATACTTCTCTACCACAAGGCACCAATAGATGAACTTGTTCAGAAGTTGCTGGACTGTATGTGATAAGGACTTGAACCTACGGAAACCATGGGATTGCTAAGATTTCAGACAGTTAGGCCCATGACCATTTGCTCATGACCTATTGAGGATCCCTTAGCATATCAATGCAAGATGAACTTTTTTCCAGTTGCCTTGCGATGCTCCCGTCCAAATGCAGAATCTTCCATTGGTCGCTCCAGATCAGCAAAGGGAAGCTTCTGTTTCCGTTCTGCCTGCCTTGCCTTGGTCTTCGATTTCCCCAAGCGGCATGACCGCCTGAGATGAACAGAAATTGTTGCTGGGCTACATACATTCGTCATTCATTCTCGGCCCAATAATGAGAATGTGTGATTTGGGTCCATTAAGACTTGCACAATACTAATGCCCATAAGGACATAACTATGGACAGCATTGGCATTTTGCACTGGATTATTATGTGTCACAAATTAAAGGCTCTCTCAGCCATGTTCACGAGCGCATCAGGCTGGAAAAGACAAGAGTGTAAGTTTAGGGACTGAGTTTACTAATCAATGATTGCTCTCTGTTAATATTACTTATTTGAACCGGCTTGTTGGAGCAAGTGCGGATCTATTTATCTTGCATTCCAGCAGAATGAGACACGTCCATCTCAAAATGAACACATCTGTTCAAGGCGCAAACAAAATCCAATGATATAGGTTCATCATATACTTCCTAGCAATATCTGCCTTTCACCATATATACCTCTCAAAATAGTGGTTTCTAGCTAAGCAACGCTATATGCGGTCAACACCACAATTAAAAGCTTTTGTGTGAGGGGCCTAACGATATATGGGTGTGGGGGCCTAACGATAGTACTTTTGTTTGTCCTAGATTCACCCACCCATGCATGCAGGGCCGTCTCGTGGCAGGGACAAGGTGGACGACTGTCCAGGGCCTCCAATTTTTTGGGGCCTCCAAACGCTGCCATGGGAGCCCTTCCTCCATCTCCATGAGGACCATGACCATGCATGGCACGAGCAGTTCCTGAGGTCAGAGGCGGATCTTCCAATAGGCGAAATCCCTACGTAACCTCGCCGCCGATTACCCCTTTCTTTCCTCTTCTAGAGCTCTGGTGGCCTGGCACGCGGCGCTACTGTTCAGTGTCCGCCATGGCTGCTGTCGTGTGGATGTATCTGTCCAAGGAAGAAGAACAGCAGCCAACGAAGGGGTATGGGCTATTGGGCCTTGTAGAGATTGGCCAATCCGCAAGGTTACGTAGGCTGCTAGTCTAGCCTTGTAGAAATTGGTCAATCCGCCCATGGAGAGCTACTAGTCTAGGCTTGTAGAAATTGGCCAATCCATGGAGCAATAGATCGAACTGATATTTTGTTTATGGTAACAAGGCTGATCTTGAACGTGAGCCAGCCTCTGTGCGTTGGATTATCTTCAGAGGTTTTCCTACGTGTTGGCCACCGCCCTGGCTCCGCATGGTGTCATAGGGGCCCCATTTGCCATTTGGCACAGGGCCCCTAAAATCATGGAGACGGCCCTGATGCATGCATGCACCTTTTCATGATATATAGTACCAAAACCAAGCCAATCATTGATAAATATGTATAAATGGTAACAAATCATTTTTTCTATAGAAGTCATCCAATTAGTTCTTTGGCATCATTCTTTCTTAAACCAAGACGCTAGTCAGGCTGGCTTCTTGATGACACGAGGCACTCAAGTATTTGGCAATCCAGTTATTCTGTTCTCTTGGCATTTGTGGAATAACATTACACAGGTCAAATATTAGTGAAGCCAGGTAAGCCATCGTGCGACACCCACCACAAGGACACATGTCGCATGCCGAAAGCTTAGGAATCTATTAGGTCAGGTCTTCCATTTGGTCGTACTAGTTCTAAATTTTGGCGGGATTTGAAAAAGGGCTTTGTGATGCTTCGTGCTCAGTCACTTCTTGATCAACATTTTTTTGGGGGGTGTCCAGTCAGCTCCAACGTATAATATCGGAATCCTACTGTTCATGCCATGTGAATGAAACCAAAGGCGTTCACATTGGTGGCTCTAAACTTTCGAATAATATCAGGCAACGCGCATCTAGAATTTGCATTCAAGCATGCATGATCTGAACTCCACATCCCTCAGAAGACCCATCAGGTTCTTGTTAAGTAGAAATGGAGGGATGATTATAAAGCTCTCATGAGACCAATGAACCCTTCTCTTCATTTCCCATATTTTCGGAAAATTACAGGTAGAGAGAATTCTTCCTTATCGACAAATGGAAGTACATAGTTCATGCCCATAGGGACTCTTTCTTGAGGCATGCCTCCTGCAGCATCATTGCAGTGCTCCCGGATGAACTTAAGCTGCCCAACAAGTGCTGCTGATGATGAGCGGCAGAGCTGTTCAATGTGTTCATCATAAGGCCATTTTGCATGAACATGCTACCATAAGCCTCGCCATCCATCTCCTGCTGCTGAAGTTGTTGCTTTGCCGATGCCGGTGCCGCAGCTGGTTGTCCATGCTGGCCGTCGTTCTGCTGCATCTGGACGCAGAGGATCTCAGCCTTGGCGAGGGCGAGCTGCACCTGGAGCTGGGATACCTGCTGCTGGAGGTAGGAGATGGCGCCGACGCAGCCGTAGACGGGGTCCCTCATGCGTGCGTTGGCCTCGTACACCAGGCTGCTCACCGCGTCGGCTCTCTGTTGAGCTGGCAGCTCCTGGAAACAATGGTCCATGGAGGATAGGTTAGTTGATGAGAAAGCTGAACGAGCCATGCATGGCATGGGCCACGGATGGAAGATGATGATGATTGCGGCAGGGAGACGAAGCTAGCAAGCATAGAATTGAGCAGCGAACCTGTAGCATCTTGCTGACATTGCTGGCGCCGAAAACCTTGTGAACAAGGGCAAATTTGTGGGGGTCCTCGGGCGGGAAGTATGGCGCGAACACGCACTCCTGCGTGCACCGCCGCCGGAGCAGCTTGCACGACGCGCACGGCGGTGAGGTACCGCCGGTGCTGCTCCCGCTTCCAGCCATATCTTGCCTGAGTGCTTGCAACCTCTGGATACTCAAAGGGTCCGGTTCAGGTCGATTGAGATATCAGGAGAGGATGCAAAGCGAAGGGGGGAGACTGCCGGGTGCAGAACCCTCTGCTTTTATAGAGCCAGAAGGACTAGGAGGCAGCTGGCGAGAGAGTTTTAAGCTCGCACCAGCCGGTCACGACAAACAAGATAGATTATAAGTTTGTGCAGTACTAATACATTGTCATGCTAATGTCTTTGTTCCTACTGGATCGCATGATCGTATGGCCTGAGTACTGTACTGCTAGCTACACGCTTCAGTGTGTAATGGTTTGATGGTTTCCTTGTCTGTATTTAGCAGCTGTCAGATGATTGGTTGGTTGCAACTATACAGCTGACAAAGTTTTAACGCGTTTACTAACCAGAAAAGCCAAGCTAAAATTGGTTTGAGCAGTCGGTCTTCGTGTTCATAAAATAAATACTCTGTAGCATCTTCCAGTCAGTCGGTGTGTGTCCTGGCATTTCTACCTTCCTTTCAGTTCACATGGCACTACCACACCTAGCTTACCCTGGTTGTCTCTACTTCTTCCAGTTAGATAGAAATGTGAACTGCAAGTAAGCATCACTTCAAACTACTTCAAACTTCAAACATGCCGGCCGAACAACGAATCTGCATGTTGTCTGCGTTGACAAATTAACCAAGCTACTACCTCTGTTTTAAAATAGATGTCACTGTTGACTTTTAGATATCACGTTTGACCGCTCGTCTTATTCAAATTTTTTGTACAAATATTATTTATTTTTTTACAATTTGTTTTATCATTGAATGTATTTTAATCATGACATATTTATTTTTATATTTAAATAAATTTTTTGAATAAGACGAACGGTCAAATGTGATTTCTAAAAGTCAACAGTGACATCTATTTTGGAACAGAGGGAGTACTACACAATCGACTGCATTTAACATCTCATATTTCTGGTGGTAAATCTCTTGGGAAATGAGTTGACCACCCAAGCTGTACTGGCAGGCAGCAGATCTAACATATATACTGGCAGGCAGCAGATCTAACATATACTGGCACTCTACTCCTATACTCTAGAGCAAGGTTATTTGAACTTTAGTGGATAACTGTTAGCCCCGGCCCATGCACGTTCGGAGTTGACCTTATGGGTGAAACACTACTAAACTGATCGCTAATCATGTATCGACTACAACCAAGAGAACACGACAGAGAATAGCCGTATTTGTTTATCCCATGCATACTTTAATCATGGCAAAGACAGAAAACGTGACACGTATGTATGCAGTGGGTCGGGAGTGTCTACCAGGCACAAGGCCATGACAACAGCAAGATTAGGGATTTGTCGTGCTATGCATCCGTCGTGCATCGAAGGAGAGTGGGTCTCCCCTTGGTGTGGCATCTACAAGCGAGAGATTGACATATGCATTATGGTCTGGCACGCACCCACCAGCAACTGTGATGCAGACTCTACAACGACGTCCCACTGTATATTTTACCCAGATTTTGTTTCCAGTTTGGATGACAGCATAAATTCGACTTGGAGCAACACTACAAAAACCACTAGAAGCGCAGTATTATATTTCAGCATAGAGCCTTTGCCTCGCGCATCAATAATCTAGTGTGACCAGAAAGTTAAAAGAACAAGGCACCGTTTCCACTGTGCTTCGATCTAATGGAAAAGCACGGATGACAATTAATCTTCGGACAAGATGTTTCCCATCGTCTCTTATGGATGAATTTCTCACAGCATGAGATGGAAAGGGTTTACACAAACAGCAAGTCTGAGGAGGGGACAGGACTTCTGATGAAGGTTGCTGCGGTGCACATGTGGTTGCTACCAAAAGGACAGGCCTTCCTAGGTTTGAAGGCTACCAGTACAACCGCGTGCGTCTGCTCCAGGTTCCCCACCGTCAAATAAGCTGCCGACAGTGCTTGTTTCACAAGGAACTCCGTAAAACTATGGCAAATTCTTCAAATACTATTCAAAGTCAAAATGGATCCATCACTGAGAGCTCGCCCACATGCATGACCATGAGTCACGACCGACCGCGACTAACCTCTCACCTATGACAGTTCTTCTCTATTTTACTTAACACCCCCCATGACAAGTTTCCTTGGACAGTACTGGAACATGCAAGTTTGCAACAGACACGTCCTTGGGGAATTTGTTTTAAAACTTAATTAACGTTGTCCATTGCTTTCCTCAAAACATGACTACTTGTTCCCATCTAAACACTTCCAGTTGGATAGAGGCTCCACGTTCGACTAATAAATCTACAAGGATAGATCTGGATCACTATCAGATTTGGCTTGCTAACAGCTGATTCACATATCATGGCACATGGTATGACGTTCCAAGGTAAACTTGTAAAGCACATGCTTATGACTTCCAGTAGACAATTGTAACACCCTAATTTTCACTTTTTGGCAATAGATTAAATTAAATAAATTAATCTAGGTTGTAAAATAATTGTTTGTTGCATTCATGCTGGAGTAGCTTGCAGTAGGTATTTTATTGTGTGGAAAATATATTTAAACTTCGCGTAGAAATCGTTTTCGGAATTAGTTTAGATTTTAGAAAGGAGAAACGAAATAGAAAAGGGAAAAGAATTCCACAACCGCTTTTGGGCCGAATCTGCTTGGCCCATTTCTGTTTTTCTTTTTCTTCTTCTTTTTCCCGCCTTCTTTTCCTTTCTTATTGGGCCGGCCTTTCTTCTCCGCGGCCCAGCAGTGCCAGCAGGCCGGCGCCGCGCGCAGCCCGCCCAAGCCCGCCGCCAGCCCGCTCGCCCCGGCCCAGCTCAGCGCGCCACCGCCGCCCCCGAACCCTATCCGCCTCCGTCACCGACGCCGCCGCCGCGTTTTCCTCGGCGTGCGCGCCCGTGTGGGCCCCCTCTTGGCGTCCGCGCCTATAAATCAGACCGCAGCTCGCCCCGCTCTCCTTTTCGCCCAAACCGCCGCCGCCCCGTGCCCTAGCGTGCAGCCGCCGCCGCCGCCATTGCCGCCGCCACGACGAGCTCGAGGACCCGCGCGACACCGCCGCCTCGGACGACGCCGACGAGCCTCCGACGTCGCCCGTGACGCGCCGCCCCATCCCCGCCCGTTCCCACGCCGCTCCGATGCCCGAGGACCTCTCCCGACGCCGCCGAACGACCGCCACCTCTCCCCGTCGTCGATCGCCGCCGTTGAGCCGTCCCCCGCCCCGCGTGAAGTCCCGGTGAGCTCCCCGACGTCTCCGCGTGCCGCCCCGCCTCTCGCGGCGAGGTTCCGCGCCCGGGAACGTCGTCCCGCGCGCGCTCCGGTGAAGCGCCGCCGCGCCTTGGTCGCTCCGGTGGTCCGGTTCACCGTGGACCACCGTGGACCCGGTGCACAGCCGCCGTGGACTCGGTCCACGGGGTTTTTCGCTTTAAATTAAATCGATTCGAATTATGACGTCAGCGCATACGCAATAATTCTAATTTTCGTAAAAGAATAATTCCTAAAATTCTTTAAAATGTAACTTTTGCACTTAAGCCCTTAACCTTTTATTTAATACTGTTTAGGTCCTGTATTTTTACAGAAAACCCCCTGAACTTTTCCTAAATTATATTTTATCCTAACTTTTTACATTTCCGCCCTCAGAACTTTTCTAAAATTACAATTAGGTCCCTGTACGACCCTGTTTTAGTTTAAATAAACCTTTTAACTTCAAATGCTTATAACTTTTTACTCGTAGCTCCGTTTTAAGCGATTCTTGCGCTCACGTGATCGTAGGCTCGAGCTCTATCTTTTGGTACTGTTTTTGTAGTATGTTAGTACTGTCTGGTGTACTGTTATTTATTGTTTGTGCTTGTGTGCTTGCATGTTAACGTTATTAGAAGAGGAGCCGATCGAGAATTTTCAGGACTTGGAGTTTGATCAGCCAGCAGCAGGGGGAACAGGCAAGTGTCCTTGAACATTTTGAACCTATTGCTTTCTCCCTCTAGTCATGCATTTGTGTTTAATTTGAATCCCATGAGTCATTTACCTTGTTCCATACTATTTCCTTGTCGCCTTGGGTTTTGGTAGATGATAATAATAATGAGGAAGGGTAGGTCATGCTTAGCTTGCTGTAATCTTAGGCTTGGAACTTGACTAATAATCTTGACTAATGGTTCACTTCAACATAATCTTCATGGACCGGTTAATCTTTTTAGCAACCTGGAACTTAGGTATGCTGTAACTTGAGCAAGTGGTATGTTTGATGATGGTGCTGTTAGCACGAGACTTTGGTATGGGTTAGTCTTGCTCAAGTTTGCTAAGGACCGGTTCGTGGAGCGGCAACCCAGGACAACAAAGCACAAGGTTGATTATGGTAGACTTGGTCAAGTAGGATGTTGTTTTCCCAGTTTGGCGGCATTCGAGGAAGAGGAGTGGGATGGAGTAATCTCATTCCTAGGTGATGGATGGAGTAATCCTAGCCACGGTGCAAGAGGGGGCTTCTGTCTGGATGGCGTAATCCCACAGCGGTGGAACCTTAGCATGGGATGTTTGCCGGCTGGGAAGCACTTTGAAAGACCATGTGGTGATCTCTTGGCCTCACACCTTCGGTAGTGTGAAGTGGCAACATGGAGACTTTAGTCATCGACGGATGATGAAATCACCACCTTGTGGGTAAAGTTGTGCACCTCTGCAGAGAAGTAAAACTGTCATGACAGCCGTGCTCACGGTCAGGAGCGGCCTGGATCCTCACATGATTAGAGAATGGATGGTTGGACTTGGATGGTTTGGGTGGAGTAACCCAGTTTGCTACAAGGGGAGTACCTTGTAGTAGTTAATTTAATAACTTTGGGGTAATCGGGTTCTCACCTAGTAATATAGGTATGCTAGTTTGGTGTAGGGTGCTTATTCCGCAATTTAACCTTTATGTCAGCCTTTCTTGTTATAAGCTTGCATTACATTTACTTTCCCACACTTACGGAGTACGACAAGTACTCACCTTTGCTATTCCCCACAATGTTTTGTCATGCTGCTCAGAAGATGAAGGCGCGATGGACTACTTTGATGAGGAGTACTACTAGGCGTGTTTTCCCCCAGTCGACTGCTTGTGTGTTTGGGAGTCTTCCGCTGTCGCTTATTTAGTCTTTTGAGACAATTTATTCAGATATTGTAATAATGATACAATGAGACGATGTAATAATGACACTAGCTTATACTGTTTATTTCACTATTGTCTCTTTATGTGCAAAACTTGATCCTGGCGCACATAGAGTTATGCATTCAGTTTTGTCTTTAAAACTGGGTGTGACAACAATCTTCTAGAATCAGGCAATTGCTAGATGATATATAAAAGAAAACGCCCAATTTTCTTGCTCAGTGAACTGAGGCTAATGCTTAGTGTTGTGACAATTTTTCTATTGTGCATTTTTGCTTAACGACACCTTTCCACGAAGGAATAGAGGCCCTTCCCATTCCTTGATAAGGAAAAAAAAATGAAGACAGTGGAGTGGAACATTTCCCAAACGATAGTCTCAAATAAAAGGAAGGCACTTCAAACTCATTGTTTGGCAACAATCAGCAGTCAACAACAGAATCTTATTTAACATGATCATAACGCAATATGTAAAGCATGATGAAATTAATATTATTATTTATTGTTATACACATGAACAATGTTCAGCGGATGTGGAAGATAGTAACTTACTTTCAGAGCGTTAGTACAATAGAAAAGGAGGCACTCTTCAAAATATTTGCCTTGAGTCAAAGACTCATTCAACTCCACATCAGGTCTCCCAGGCCAAAGAAATGGTCACACCTGATTAAATTACAGGTAATGATGAAAAATTCCATATTTTAAAAATATACTTGGAAAAAGTCGTACAAGTTGTAATATTTCATCTGATCAGATTGAGCAGTAGCAAATCAACAAAAAAAAAATGATGGCACTATATGCAGTTAAAGATTGTAATAATGCAATCATCAAACCTTATACAGTGAATATGTCGATAGCATGATATCAAGCCAGCATCCTACATTGATGCAATTGATTTGTTATTAAACTTCTGAACATTAATAAGTGGTGATGCTCTAGTCACAGTTTTTTTGTTTCGGGATCTGATGCCATGAAAGTGAGGGGGAAAATACTTTAGCTTAATATTTTGGAAGATGGATGAACAGAGACTCCAGGTGCGGATTACTAAAGAAAATAAGGATGGCTGGCATGCACATGCTACCAATGCAACCCTACCTCCATGTACCTGTTCCAATAAACAAACGAATTTACGGCATAGTAATTTTTAAGACAAGCGTTTTAAGTGGTCTGCTGTTTTCCACAATGAACTTATCAATCATTGCTATCTTGTAAAGGGCCACATACAAAGGTGTGAATGCATTTAATGAAGAAAAAGATTAGTGATGGGAAGGTAACATCTCGTGCTATCATGGAGGTAGTAGACAGCAAAATAAACAATTAATAAGAGACTGAATAAAGTCCATTCTTCCTATGAGCAGCAGTAGTCATAAACAGATTGATATACAAATGTACCATTAGGAATTAAACAGTTTTCTTCAAATGATAAATAAATGAATAAATTAAGGCAGAAAAATCACCTCTTATATAGCATAGAAGACAGTCCGCACCGAAGATCATATTCATTGTTCTTTCCGTGGAAGATGCCAGAGCAAGATTGCTTCAAATGTCACCCAAATTCCTTTCCAGGCTGTGAAGAAGTTTTTTTATGTTCCTTGTTTTGATCCCTAACCTAAACATTGAACTTGCTGGTAACTTTGGTTTTCCAGGTTGCAAATTGTACTTTGTATGATCATCTGAAGCTCTCCTTTTCATGTATTCAGCCGACTGTGTGTGTACTGTCAGAGCAGAAGCAGTAGTAATGAAAAGATATTTGGAGACGATATTTTCAAACTTTAAATAATTCACAGATCTAAGAAGATACAGTGTCCTGAGTTGTGAGTTGTTCAAGAATGTTATTTTCAATCTAGCAAGAATACAAAATGCTCCAGAGTCCAGACTTGGTACTAATAGCCCCAAACTGTCCTGTTAACAGAAGTTTGATAAAACAAGCTGTATGCTACTCTAGATGTGATATAAACATTCATGGATAGCGAAACTTACCAGAATGCTGTGAAGATAACGACTTGGCCAAGTTTTGGAGTCCTGCTATATCATTGATCTTGTCCTTTTCCACAACGGAATTTGTTGATTCCAAGAGCCCTGAGTGACCGCGAGGAATGTGTGCAAGAGCATTTGCAAAAGCCTAAAAGTTTACAATGCAAGCTAGTGTCAGTCTCGAGGGAACTCTATTTACTTGTGCAGTTGTGATGCGGTTTACAACTACAAACAATAATCGATGCATAAAGAGCAATATAGCATACAGTCATCAAGCAACTTTCATCACTAGTTTCAGCTTCAGAGTATGTGCTAAGAGATGATACTTCAACATTTGAATAAGTCAATCAATTTCAGTTTAAGGTTTGAAACTATGTTCTATCGGTTATATGATTTGCGTATCGAAGTGAGCGAGGAATGTGGAATTACTATTTCCTGATAGGGAGTTGTGACATACTGCAGGAGATTTCCTCTTTGTCATTTATAGGATGCTATCAGCTCTCAGAGTAGCAAAAACTTGTGCAGGAGCATCATACTTCCAACTTACGGAATAGCTACAATAGTACTTAAGTGCAGATAACAATGTAGAGATGAAGGCTTAGATGCATCTGGAAAATCTTCAGTGAACAGGTAGGTAACACAGGATACAGTACGTCTCTGCTTCAAACTTCCAAATTACTACTGTATTGTGCACTATTGAACCTGGTAAACTGGCAGCATGCCAATCGATAAAAAAAAGGGGCGCACCGCGTGCAACTGAATGGTATTACCTTGGAAGCTATGGTGTAAAATCCATTATCAAGAGAATCCTTTGCAAAAGTCAACCACTCTTCACGAGAGACTTGCAGGTGTGGGTGGTTGGAGTATTTAGCATCTCGGAGAACCAGGGCTTCATACCTCATTGCAAGGCAGCTCTATCAGGGTACATGCAGCGAATAAGTGAAGTGTCCCATTATTAGCAGAGAAGAAGCCACAACAAGCTCTGTCAGTGAAAAGGCAACCGGGTGCTTTCAAGTCTCGAGAGAATAAATGAGAAAAGCATCATGATGGGTGAATACAGGTGTGCTGCAAGTTTTATTCAAGCATTTTGCAATTCTGAAATATAGAACGCTTATTACACTACTTGTAGTATACTGAAGAAGTAAAACTGTGCCCAAATTAATTAGAGTAAACCCTACCCGTAACTAGAATCTACAAGAGCAGAGATCCTAAGGGTCCAGCAATAATGGATGTGGCACAGCCGCCAGTAATCTCCACCGCATTGTGATTGTTGTGATCAACGGTGCTCACCTCGACATCGCCGACGAGGGCGAAGGCACGGGCGAAGAAGTCGGTGACGGAGAGGCTCCTCCCGTGGTCCTCCACCCCACCGGGTGGGGCGTGGAGGAATGCCTCCGCGACGCGCGCTCGCAGCAGATGCCGGGCCGCCGAGCGCGTAGCGAGCAGCGTAGGGACGTCGGCGCCGGCGGAGAGCGCGGCCTCCAGCACCCGGAGGCCCTCATCCCCAAACCTAGGACGAAGAGGGAGGGAGGGAGGTTGGTTGGGAGTGGAGGAAAGTTTGCGACGAAGAGGTGATGAGTTACCTGTGGTGGCGGAGGAGGGAGGCGAAGAGTGAGAGGGCGCCGTGCTCCTCCTCCGCCGCCGCCATCCCTGTGCGGCGGCGGGCGGGCGGGCACGATTTGATTTTTGTGGGATTTGAAATGAAACGGAGGAGATGGAATTTGACCGGGTTCCGACTTCCGTCCAAAGTCTGTGTCCCTATGGCTATGACTATGACCAGAAAAGCATCTGGCAAAGCACTCCTATTACATTTCCTCAATGGCACAGTGCGTTTGTTTTAGCGCTAAATTTTAGAAGCCTCTAAATAAAGAGAATCTAGTACTAAATAAAGTCTAATGACAAAACCTTTTTACAGATGGGTACATCTTTACGAGACGAATTTAACGAGCCTAAGTAAGCTATGTTTTGTTACAGTCATGCTACAGTAATGCTACAGTAACCATCGTCTAACCACGGATTGCTTACCCTCATTAGATTCGTCTCGCGAATTAGACCAGAGGTTCTGCAGTTAGTTTTTTAATTAAATTTTATTTAATACTCTTAAATGATAAGATTTTTTTTTAGACTCTTTTAAATTTTAGATCCCCATAAAACGAACACCCTCAATGTCTGAGAATCGTGTTGACTCCGTTTGGAATCGGACTGAGAAAACTCACACACAGTCCAAAATGCCACACACCATCGATTTTCCAATCAAAAATAAAATCGAACACACGCTGCGGGTGATGCAGCTTCAATTGATCCGCTCAGCTTGTATTAATATAAAAAAAAGTGTCTCGTGAGACGATGAGAAACCGTACAAACCAAACAAAAACAAAGAAAAAAAAAGCCCCTAACAACAATCGCAAACTTTCCAAGCGGACGATCGAAATAAGAACAAGACACAAATCGCGGGAAGGTCCAATGGCACTCCTCATCCAGCCATCGCATACAACCAAGCAAAGTGTTCACATTGACGACATCAACATAGCAAGAAGACTCCAAAACAACACTTCCAATAAAGTCGTTCAAGATTCCGCCGTGCCCGATCCAGCTAGCTAGATCTTGGGTTTTCCCCAAGAAGCATCTTGACTAGGCCGTACGAGGGCCTCGATACCCTGTTCGCTTCGCTGCTTTGCAGCAGCTGTTTTGCAGCAGCTATAGTGTTCACAGTTATTTTTTCAGCAGCAGCTACAGTGTCCGCTGCAGCAGCTATAGTGTTCGCAGTTATTTTTCTGCAGCCGCAGCCGCAGCTGCAGCCTGTCGAACAGGGTGGATGATAGGCTTGCCGGCACCGATAGATAGGCCGGCAAAATTGATGCCGAACAAAGGGAGTGTAGTCGTTGCCGGCACCGATAGATAGGCCTGTTCATCGACAGGTTCCGCCGGTTTGTGCTGGTTTTTCAACCCAGCCCGTACGTGGACGGTTTCACCAGGCTGGTTGGGTTTGAGTCGCTTGGAAACCAGTGATTGAGCGGGCTGGTCCGGCCTGATTTCACAGGTTGACCGGTTGCAAACCAGCACGAGAACAGCGACGAACGGCGAGGCACCTGTGCGGCCTTGCTAGCGACGAACAGCGGCGCGGCTCGGTCATTGAGGAAACAAAAAACTCAGGGGATCGTGGGGGATCAATTTTGCAGTTTTTGAGGATGCAAACAGTGGATGGACGCTTGCAGCAGCAGCCATGGCGGTGGCCGTGACTGGCGGACGCAAAAACGACCTTGGAGCCCAACGAGTTGTAGGTACACGACGGGGAGGGGATCAATGAGGTGATACTGAACATTTAGAAACCAATTATTGAAGGAGTCGACTAGGGATTCAGAGGATTGATCGAATTTGGCTTTTGAACGTAAAGCTTGCGCCATGACGAGCTTTCGCCGCCGGCGATGTTTTGCCGATGAATTGCCTCCGTGAGCCTTTGAAAATAGGATGTAGAGCTCCCTTCATCCTCACCGCAGCACCAAGTGTGCCTCTTCGACCAGTCGCTCAATCTTACGGGTTCGACCCGGAAACTAGCAAAACCGCTCTAATCCGTGCTGCTGGTTCGATCTGGGTCGGGTTGACTGGTTGAGCGGTTTGCAACCAAACCATGTTCAGAGCTACCGATAGAATCTCCCAACGCCCACGCACACCCGGTCATTCATGTTGAATTTGCAACACCATGCCACTAGCACGCCATTGACAGTACCTCGCCACCAGTAGCTTCCACACCCACGTTGACGCAGATCTCCTCTAACCAACAACCACTGCGTCACACCATGAGCCGGCCATCGCACTGCACACCTCCTGACATGGACCAACACCTCATGCCTCTTCACCTAGACCAGCACCGTCAATCTTCAACACATCCGCACCACAAGCACACACCTCCTCACTGTCGACGCCTCGAAGATGCTCATAAAGGTAGGGTTGCGTACGTATGTTCATAAAAGTGAGTATGCGTGCGTTGTGAATGTTTGAGTTGTACTTTGTAATCGCATAAAAAATAATGTTGAAAAACTGTGAATGGTTCAAAGATTACGATATAAGGTGTAGTTAAAGGTGGAGAAAGTTTAATTTTTCCTACACTGCTACCTGTTCATGTTTCTTAATGAAGACCAATCTGGAGGTGTTGCATTTGTAACATTAGGCTTCTGGAACAAGAAAGAAAAATAAAATGACTAGACGTACATACTCATGTCGGCGGGGTAACTAGTTTCCTCCGTAAACAAAACGAGGCAATCTTCCAACTATCATTTTCCAAAGAAGAGATAATAGCTGTCTTGCTATTAGTAGTATCCCAACAGGACTTCAGTTCCCAAAGAAGATCTAGATATCGCACAACAAAATACTATCAATCATAGATGTTTAACGTACAATGAAGAGTCCAACCGGAATGAAATTAACAGGTGGAATTAGGAGTCCGATAGTTAACTAGCACGTGCATCGAAACCGTGTGCATGAACTCTCATGATTTTCAAATTCTTCTTTTATCTGTAGTATAAATTAAGACTTGCATGCACGTACGTGTGCGCGCGGCGGCTCGTTTAAACGTTCCATGCATCTCTATCTACACGCAGTATCTGCCAATATAAATAGTGACGGCGGGCAGGCCGCCCTGCCTGCATATTCGTCTTCCATCGATCGCAAAGTGCAACAATCCTCGTCGTCGTGAGAGATTGAGCATGAAGATCCACGCTGTCTGCTGCTGCTGCATCCTCCTCCTCGTTCTAATAAGCGGTTGGTTACTTTTCTCTAGCTAGATTTTTGCATTCGTACGTACGTTCCCTCGATTGTTATGCATGTTAATTACAATCGATCGATGTATCGAAGGGTCTCATCAAATCTCAATATGGATGATCGATCAGGTGGTCATCATGTGACGGTGGAGGCCCGGGGCCACTCCGACCGGCGGCGGGAGTACAAGCTGCTGGTGTTCGGCGACTCGTTCGCCGACACCGGCAACCGCGCGCCGGCGACGTCAGACAAGACATCGGCGTCGCGTATGTGGTACTACCCGTACGGCAGCTCCGATTCGGCTCACGGCAACCGTGCCACCGGCCGCTTGTCCGACGGCCTCGTGCAATCTGACTTTCTCGGTATGTAATCTCAGTTGGCATGTACAGTTCGTGCAGCAGATCCCTTAATCTCGAGTAATTGCTTAACTTTGCCGCCACATTATTAATTATACTATGTACTCTTATAATTAAATTGCTGCATGCAGCAAGGATTGTGGGGCTGAACGAGTGCCCTTCGCCGTACAGGGTTTGGGACAGAAACGCAGAGTTTTCTGGCGTGAACTTCGCCGTGGCCGGCGCCGGCGCGTTGGATGGGTCGCCGGAGGTGCCATCGCTGAGCCAGCAGATCAACCAGCTGAGGAGGCTGGTGGATGCCGGAGACATCGACGACTCGGACCTGGACGACTCGGTGGCGCTCATCGCCATCGACGGCCCCAAAGACTACGTAAGCGTCAACGAAACCACCAGCGCCAACCAGATTGGCGCCCTGAGCCAAGACGTGACCGACGAGATCGTGGACGGCGTGAGACGGCTGCAGAGGCTGGGAGTGTCCAAGGTGCTGGTGAACAATTTGCCCCCGATCGGGTGCCAGCCGTGGCGCTCCTTGTCCACCGGCTACAACAGCTGCGACAACAAAGGCGACATGATCTCCATCATGCACAACACGGCTCTCACACAGAAGCTGAGATCATCAAGCCGCGGCGGAGTCCTGGTGCTGGATCTGTACGCCGTCTTCAACAACCTCTTGGGTGATTCCAACTCTGGGTTCAGGCACAACAACAGGCCGTTGTTGGCGCCGTGCTGCGACACCGCCGACCCCATGGGCTACTGCGGGCAGGAGGACAACTGGGGACGCAGGCTCTACAGCGTCTGCCCCACCCCAGACCAAACATTCTACTGGGACTACGTGCACCCCACGCAGGCCGCATGGAGGGCCATCATGAACCAACTCCAGGGGCCAATCCAGGATTTCTTAGGCATCTAGCTAGTAGTTTTTGTTAGATATAGTCTACAGATAATAGGATGTGTGATACTTTCATGCATTGTTAGTCTAGTATTTCTATTAGTAGATATATAGTACAGGCCTCTCCTTCAGTAGTAGGCTCCGATTCCTTATTAATGTAGCTAGCAAATCATTTGTGTTTCATTGGTCGTGAAGTATATCCAGATTCAGCATCTCATTCGTTGGTCATTGATATATTAAGCTTCAACAATTGTACAATGAGTTCGAATGGAGAGAGGAAGAAGAAGAAGAAGAATTAACATATAATAAATAGTTATCGAATTTTCCATAGTCCTAGCACACAACACCTAGGGGTAAACCTGTAAAAATAATTTGGCCATTCAAGCCAAACACAGTCGAATCCCACATCAGTGCATCGCTAAAGCAATATCTTGTCGGTACTTTGTCTTTTCAATCGATGACCTTTGCACATAAGTTCTTCTGATTCTCAAAAGCAATCTATACTAAGTTCGTAATCAACGAATTTAGGGCCTCTTTCGATGTCTTTTCCACTTGTTTTTTGATGGACATCTTCGCCAAACATGAGTATAGAAGTTTAGCAATATGTTGTGCTAATGAACTATTTGCTATTATTTTGCTTCTGGTGTGGCCACAATTCTTGTGATCTATGTGGCAAATAGAGTCTACTCATAGTTAAATCTTGTAATAATAGACAGCTAAATACATCAACCGATGTAGACCATACTCAAGATGTTTTCATTTAATTGATGAAGTATAATTCCCTTTATCTAAAAATGACGCTTTCATTTATTCAGGAGGGCATTTGTGCTAATGACCTTACTTTTCCAAAATGAATAGTTTGTCTGACCCTACTCCTCCGTTTGTGCTGCTTAACGTCGATGATAAATATATTTCTCCGTCAGTGCACCTATTGACCCAATTTCACTATCATTTAATCTGCATGAATGATCCTAATTTTTTCATAGAAATTTGACGACACTGCCTACATTCTTTGAAAGGCAAATGTTTCAATACATTGGAATGCTTTGGCAGCACTTGGAATCGCTGTCGTCTGCTCTATGTAACAAAAAAAAAATGATCCCATGCGGCTGTCGGTGGGATTCGCGGTGGTGGTTTGTTACTCCCGTTGATGAGTGGCAGGAGACTTCCTATTTTTGTGCCGGCGTTCTCTGGTTACCGACGGCAACGGCGACGCTCGGCTGATTCTGTTCAGTTGGCAATGTCTCATGGCGGCTTTGAGTCGTCGATGGCGTCCATTGTGGACTGTTTTTGCCTCTTTCTCCTTTTGCGATGGTGTCATTTAGGTGTTGTCGACGAAGGAGGATGATGGATGGTGTTTGATTTCGGCGTGCGTTGACGGCGAGCGGCGTCGGGATCAGGAAGCCTTGCCGGTGTCAGGATGTTTATGTTAGGTTCTTTTCAGGTACTTCTTACGTGTGGAGACATAAAGGGACGTGATGCTCCTCATCGCACATCGGATCTTGTAGATCTTGATGACTTTTCGATGGACGCGTTCTGTTAAGTTGTGTATAGGTGTAGGTTTGGTCGTGTATATACGTGTGCGTTCAAGGGTTATAGTAGTATGCGCACGAATAGATACTACATTTGTACTCAGGCTTGAGAGGTTAAAAAAAAAAACAGTCCCTCTTCTTATTCTCAGTCCAACCCAAGGCCGTGTGGCTCACCCGCAGGCCGCAGCCACGGCCGGTAGAAGCTCGGGGCCTGCGTGCCGCGGCCCGGGTTCCTCCGTCGCGCACTGGCGTGGGTGTCCGCCGCGGGACCCCCCCCTATCTATACCTCACACTACCTGTAGCCTACATATGGCGCGGCCCAAGGCCCGCTACTACACGTTTCGCAGCCGGGCACGGGGTACTTGGGAATTTTTGCGTTGCACGCTTCGTTATACAAAAGATTCTATCGCGTCGGTGTCCGCTCGTGATTTGTTTTCGCGCGTGTGGCTGCATGAATTTTCCTTTGCGTGATTTTTCTTTTGCACAGAGCAGCAAGTGATTTTTCTTTCGTACAGAAGCAACGTGCGATTGTTTCTTTTGAACACAGCAAATCAGATTTGAATATTTTATTTCTCTTCTTAAAACATTTAGTTAAGAAAGATAGAACAATTTGTTGTAATTGCTAGAACAATTGTTTTTTTTGTAACATTTAGATAAAATGCTAGAACAATGGATTGTAATTGCTGAAACATTTGGTTTCTTCTCATGGAACATTTTGTTAAGAAAGCTGGAACAATTGGTTGTAAACTACTGGAACAGTTGGTTACTAAGGCTAGAACAATTGATTATAATTACTGGAACAATTGTTTAAGAAGATTAGAACATTGTTGATTTTTAAAATTTTAAAAAATATATTCATATGAGATCTTGTTTTGTTGCATTAATTGTAAAGATCATCATGGTTCAAACGGATTTGAAAACGGAGTTACGGTTAAAAAGAAAAATCAATTTAAAGTTTGCATTCCAACTAAAAATCCGTTCGGCCACTAAAAGAACGACACCTGTCATGCTCTCCTCACCCCGGCCGCACAGTGCCTCAGCCCGCCCGTTCCATCGCGTTCTCTCCGCAGGCCCGCGTGGCGCGGTCTACACCGTTCCTTTCGCTTGCGCACCAATCTCAAAGCGCGCTACCTGGGAGCTCCAGGTAGCGCGCGCTAAATATAGGGATTGCCGTCCGCCGCAGACAAACACACGCAACGGCCTATGGGCCAAGACGTGCTTCAGCAGGCCCAGTACACTTTTCTCTGGTCCTTAATTGATTCTACATTCAGCAGCACTGCATGGGCACCTAAAAAAAAAAAAGCAGCACTGCATGGACCATGTTGCTCTGTTTGACTTTGATGAGAATGGGTCACTACATGCTACCTTCTTCTTCTTTTTTTTCTTTTTTTTTGAGCAGCAAGACAATGTTGCCTGAGTTTACCAAGTTGAAAAAAATCCATTCTCCCAGTGATGAAAATCTGTGTGGAAAGCTTGAATCATTCCCAGCAGCTTGCGTAAAAGGGCCTCTATGAAACCATCTGCCATCTGGTTCCAGGGCGTGTTCCTTGGACATGTCGGCCGCCGGCCGGGTTAGTGCTATTTTTGATATATTTCATCTCTTATTACGTGATGGTCACTTGTAGATTGCCAGGGTCATACATGTTAGAGAAATGCAATTTTCCAACAACTTGGACCTTCAATCAAAACAATTATATGATTTTTTAGGAAAAAAGAAACTTTAATATGAAAGACCACAGTGCCACACCAATTATTCCAACCATGCAACTATGCAAGCATTCCGAATTCCTGCTCCACTCCCTAACTACTACGATGGACATATATAAATCGGGAAGACAATAGGTAACACATGACAACATTTTTGCTGAACACAATTCAAGTGTTTGCATTTGCTAAACTTGTGATGCCTATTTCTGTTTGCATGTTACTTCGCATGCATCTGGATCGTACGACGGAGCCGTCCGACTGGTGTGCTGGTCGTTTGATACCTCGTCAACCTCCTGCATGCATGCGTTCTTCTGGCCCTTCCAACGTCCCGGTAGTATTTGATTGCCTAGCCACTGTAGTAACCAAATGGTCGACCAGTAAATCAATGTATAACGTAAGTTTCACCGTTGATTAAATGTAGGAACAACATCTTAGCGTGGTTTGGCGAAAATCTTCGCTGGATGCAAAGGGCATGATTATGAGCAGTTGTTTTTTTATGGACAGAAACCAATGCAAAGGGCATGCTTACCAACTGATATATCAATATTCACAGCATCTTTGAGATCAGTACTGGTTTTGTAAACAACGCATGCAGAGGAACATAAAACACGGGCAAGGTACGGCCGCTTTACTTGGCCACAAAGAACAGCAGGCGATACCGATTGAACTGGATCATCACAGATTGCAGAGCAACTGGTTCTTTATCAGTTTACTACTGTGTAAGCTCGGTTGGAGGAGGCCATGAAACATTTATCGGATTGCTGCGAATTCATTGAGATAAACAGTCATAAGTAATGTTCAGACACGAACAGTGAGTTCAGTTCAGTGCTCCATTCATTCTGCAAATATTTATCCGAGAAATCAGCCAAAAGTTCGGTAGTCTTAGCAGGAAATAAGTGAAGGTTTAATCTCCAGATTAAGCACAAGGATCAATTTCGAATGTCTTCGATGCCAAAAACGTTTCCTCTTCGTGCTGATTGCTGAACATGCACATCTGCTCTGCTGCCCGTATGCGGTGAGCAACACGAGACTTGCAAGCGCCATTTATTCGAAAGGAGGCGTAATAGAGAGGAAGGAAAGGGAAGCAAGGACGCGGCGGTTCTCCGGCGACGAACCCTCGTGGCGCCGTCCGGTGGGCTTCGGTCGCGCTCTGCATCCAAAAACGTAACTGATCCGTTGAGATTTCTTCGCTTCCATGACTCGGTACGTACTAAGCAGGGGAAGTCTTGGCTCTCACAGGATTGCAATCTTTCATTCAGGTTCATATTTGGACCGCAGACTTGAAGATTTTCAGAGAAAGATAGCTATATATATATGAATTTTCTCCTTTCAAGTACATCGATCACACATAGGAACATCTCAAAAAAAAAAAAAATCACACATATGAACCGCAGACTTGATTCTTTCCTAATCTTTCATTGACTCTTTGAATGGAATATGAATTTTCTCCTTTCAAGTACATCGATCACAGATAGGAACATCTCAAAAAAAAAGAAAAAAAAAAGAGAGATCACACATATGAACCGCAGACTTGATTCTTTTCTCATCTTTCATTGACTCTTTGAGTGGAATATAAATTTTCTTCTTTTCAAGTACATTGATCACACATGGACTAAACTTGGGTAGTATAATATTTGTATCTTTTCAATATACATATAGTCTGTAGGAAAGTGTGTAAATCCTTTTGTGATAGTAGTAAGTACTAATTAACGCGGATGTAGGCCTAGTGGAGTAGTTGATAACAGGTTGCATCGCGATCACTTGTAGTAGGAGTATATGGCAATCCGAACGAAGTACTTGAATGCGTCATTCAAGGGAAAGCTGCAAGGCATTACAGGACAGTAAAGACAGGAGATATCATCATCATCATCATCATCATCAGTATAGTAATTAATCAAAGGGAAATTAGGCTTAATTTGTAGCTAGGAGGGAGGAGTAGTAATTTGCTGCTTGCCTGCTGAGATAGCTGGCTTTTTCAGCATCGGCGTCCCAGCTGCGTGCGGCAGTTGATTGATGAGGAAATTAGAATCAATTAATACAGGGATCAATATATTAAGCTAGAGGTCGATGGGAAAGAAATGAATCAAATTCAGGGAGGGATATGATGATGGACGTACGTACCTGGTGCTGGTGGTCGGAGGCATGGGGTCAGGGCTTGGGCCGGCAGGGTCACCCCACATGCAATGGGGAGGTACATCATGCGCACAGGGTCGATCGGCTTAGGGAGAAGGTTGTTTAGGTCGCCGCGGAGGAGTTGGCAGAAACATGCTTGTATTATGTCGTCCCCGCTGGTGGTGTTGTTGACGATGGCCGCCACGCCGCGGCAGCAGGCGCTCGCCGGCGGAGGCGCCATTTGTTGGGTTGCGAGGGCGAACGGGGCGCATGGTAGAACTTGAAGTAGGCCAGCGACGCAGTGGTTGCAGCTCGGCCTCGAGGATGTACTAGGCAATGGCGGCATCGCTACGACGAGCCCGTCCCCAGGTTCCATCGAGGACCTGGGGGACGGGGACGACGATGAGCTCGTAGCGTTGCAGCTGCACTGCTCGTGCCGAGGTTGCGGCGGCGCCGCTTGGTGTCCTCGCCGCCCGTGGCGTCGTCCGTGGCGGTGCCACGCCACTGCTCCTTCATCCGCTCCCGTCGCGGCGGCAGACACGAACAGCAGCAACACGAGGACTACTCCTCCGACTGCTTTCTTCATCTTCTCTTGTTTGGTTGGAATCTTCCTGCTTTCCTTTCCTGTGCTGCTAATTATGCTGTCTTCCTTCTTCCTTGAGCCATCCGTAGCTACAGACCCACCCGATTTATACTATGCGTGTGTGTGATCCACGCCACGCCCCATGGAAAGAAGCTGCAGGCTTCGATCGCCAAGAAACATGAAAAGAGTCATGTCATCCGTCGTTGAAGAAGAAGAAGAAGAAGAAGAAGAAGAAGAAGAAGAAGAAGAAGAAGAAGCGGAGCGGCCGGTTGTCCCTTCTCGTGTTCACTCTCTTTTCGGAGCAACAATCTTTGGGAGAGATGCATGGGCTGCTGCCCATCTTTTGTGGTTCTGGACTCTTGGGCCACCACAACCTGCTTGTTTGCACCAGAGCCGTCCGTCCGTGCGCTCCCTCGCTTCCCGTCCCGTCTGAGCCGCCCACGTGGCACCAATTGGTAAGGGCCACGCGCCTTCATCTGATGATTGGAGGATTTGAAATGAAATGAAATCGTGAAAATTGAGTTTGAATCCTTCGTTATGAATCAAGATGCCTGGGGTGGGCTGCCTGCCTGAAAGAAGTGATGGGTCGTGAACGATAATAGGCCTTTTCTTTTGGAAGAAGTCTATTTTGCCTCCCTCAACTTTCATCGGAGTTTGATTTTCATCCCTCAATTACAAAACCGGGTAGGACGACTCCCTCAACTTTCAATACCGTTTATTTTTCCTCCCTTGGGCGGTTTGGACAGCGGTATTGGCTCTATTATTTTTTTCCTTTTATTCCTCTTCTATTATTGCTTTCAAACCCATATTTCTCTAGCTCAAAAAAACAAATCAATTTTTGTCCTAACAGAACATTACGTGATGAACAACTTTTGTGATGTACAAAGTTCATATTATTTTGAGATTTTTATCTAAAAATCTCACAATGCGATTCAGTCTTCAAATTGATTTGAATTTTTAGGGGAAAATATCTGTTAAAATATTGATAAATTCCCTAAAATTCTATTTTATCCTATGCAGATCAAATGTAATTTTTGGTACACACTTATGTGCATATTTTGAAAGTTATTAATCAAGCTCATTTTTAGTTTAGGTAAAAATGACCTTGATTAATAACTTCCAGAACCCACTTATATGTGTGTACGAACAAAAATATTTTTCAATTGTAGAGACCAAAATAGAATTTTTGGGAATTTATCAAGATTTTAGGAGGACTTTTGTTCCCCTAAAAATTCAAATGAGTTATGAAACTGAATCGCATTTGGAGATTTTTAGATGATCATCTGAAAAGAATATGAACTTTGTACAAACATAAAACTTGTTCACCATGTAATTTTCTGTCAGTACAAAAATTGGCTTTATTTTTTGAGTTAGATAATTATGGGTTTCAAAGCAATAATAGAAGAGAAATAAAAGAATAAAAATAAAAAAGCCAATACCGCTGTCCAAACCGCCCAAGGGAGGAAAAACAAATGGTATTGAAAGTTAAGAGAGTCGTCCTACCCGGTTTTGTAATTGAGGGATGAAAATCGAACTCCGATGAAAATTGAGGGAGGCAAAATATACTTCTTCCTTTTCTTTTTGTGGTTGTGGTGGGGACTGTCCACTCTTGGGCTTTGGGCCAATTGACACACTTTGCTCTCTGTTGCTAAGGGTGCGTTCGGCGCACGACCCTCTAAAATTTAGAGAGGTCTAAACTAAAAAAATCTAGTACTAATAAAGTCTACTGATAAAACCTTTTTACAGATAGGTACATCTTTACGAGACGAATCTAATGAGCCTAATTAAGCTATGTTTTGCTACAGTGCTGCTACAGTAACTATCGTCTAGTCACGGCTTAACTACCCTCATTAGATTCATCTCGCGAATTAGAGAAAGGTTCTGCAGTTAGTTTTATAATTAAACTTTATTTAAGATAAGATTCTTTTAGTTTAGACCTTTCTAAATTTTAGAGGAGCGTACGCCAAACGCACCCTAAGCTTGCTTTGACTTCTAAAAAAGGATAGTACCAGTCGTGTTCGATCTGTAAGAAAACAAAACATTTGTCCTACAGCATCGTTCGTTCGTTCATTCATTCACGAGGAGCTTCGAGAAGATTAGCCGGAATCATGTGGAAGAACAAGGCAGGCGTGTCAAAGTTGTGCACGACGAACATTCACAAGAAGAAAAAGTGTTGGATTGGTGGACGACAAGCTATCATGGATGTGGTGGCGAATCTGGTCCAGACCAGACAGAGCGAGCGGGACGTCTCCACAAAAGACTGCCAGCAGCCAAAAGACTTGTATCAGGCCACATGTGTTCTTAATTACTCAGCGTAGGGTGGTAACGTATCTATCTTCAAAAGAAATCTAGAGAGTAGAGCCTCCTCAGAAAACGGTCGAGACAAAGGATGGGTCATGATCAGGCGTGTGCCCGCCACACGACGCTGGGTAAGATTTTTTATTTATTTATTGTGGCAAGTTGCAAATATATTCTTTATTTGGGACGCATTGATGTATATATAGAACTGCCTTGTCATATGCATCAAAGTTTCATGTGGCACTTACTCCATATACTGTGAAAGATGTCGCTGTGATAACTGATAACTGGGCACTATTTTGTTTTCGAAAATTGGCAACAAGAAGAAAACATGGCGAAAGAAAGTCTGGGCCAGCCATTTCGCTTCTGGTTGAGCCGCAAGCTGAGCCACACGCACGCGCCTAGCAAAATATCCTGCGTCCGCGCGCTCGCTCGCCACGAGCCATCCACGCGCCCCGCGGCTTCCTTCCAATCTGAGTCGTCCACGTGGCACCAATCCGTGAGGGGCACGCGCCTTTATCTACTCGCTTCCTCCCCACTCCCACCGCACAATCCCATCATCTCCAGCGTTCGTCGTGCCCAGCACAATCCACCACCCAAGCCACCGCAAATCTCCCTCCGCTTAATCCGCGATGATGCTTAGGGTTTCTCCCTCTCCGTCCGCCGCCGCCAACCAGCTCGCTGGTGCTGCTTCCGCGACCCCAGCGTCCGTCAGGGTGGCGGCGCCGCGCGCCTCGCCGACGGCGTGCAGGGCGGCGGCCAAGGGGAAGGAGGTGCTCAGCGGAGTAGTCTTCCAGCCCTTCGAGGAGCTCAAGGGGGAGCTCTCCCTCGTGCCCCAGAGCCCCAACCAGTCGCTCGCCCGCCACAAGTTCGTCGACGAATGCGAGGCCGCCATCAACGAGCAGATCAAGTCAGTCCCTTTGTTCCCTTGCCTTAACGATTTGTTTCTGCCTGTTCAATCTGTTTGGGTTCAGCAATTATCTGCTCATTGTGGGATGCGTGGTTACTCATGTGCACTGACTCATGAGATTCATTTCTTTTTTCTTTTTACCGTGGTGCGTGGGCGTCTATTAGATTGATCACCAGGAGATCCCCCAAGTTTAGGAAATAGGATTTCCATTGAAATGGACGCAAGTTGGTAGAAAGTAGTATATCCCTTTTGGGTGTTACATCATTTTAGGAACTAGGATTCGGATGTTAAGCCTACTTTTGAAACAGATGTTGTCTCGTTGTGACTTACTCTGCTTAAACCTTAACATTGCAGTGTGGAATACAATGCCTCATATGCCTACCACTCCCTTTTCGCCTACTTTGATCGCGACAACGTGGCTCTCAAGGGCTTTGCCAAGTAAGTCACCGATCCCGAGCTTCAGTTATGGTACATCATGGCATCAATATCTTCTTTGTAACGAACTGATTATGCCCTTGTGCGTGTTTGTTTCCACCAGGTTCTTTAAAGAATCAAGTGATGAGGAAAGGGAGCACGCTGAAAAGCTCATGAAGTATCAGGTATTACCTTGTCTGTCCACCTGATTGGTTATTCCATACCATTCTACTGCAGTAGATGCAAAGTTACTGAAATTGTATGTGTATTCTTATTCTATCAGAACAAACGTGGAGGCAGGGTGAGGCTCCAGTCGATCGTGACACCATTGACAGAGTTCGACCACCCTGAAAAAGGCGATGCCCTGTATGGTGAGTTGCGTTCTGGTTTTGTCTGTTTTCACAATGTGTTTGAATCACGCACCTGATTTTGATAGGCGCTAGGCGCTAGGCGGGCGGTGACCCTCCGCCTAGCGCCTAGGCGTGCTTAAGCGCTTCTAGGCGTTGCCTAGGCGTTTTGCACTGTAGCACAGATTTTTCTAATAATTATAAAAATATAGAAGTTCATGCATTACTAGTTTCATGAAACATTCCTAAAATACAAGTACTTGACTTTCTTAGTTCAGAATTAGAAGATACATAAATAAAGTACAATCTGTCCAGGCGTCCAGCCCCTTCAATCTTCCATAACGTCTTGATCTTCCTCAAAATCCTCTTGTTCGGACTCGAATTCCTCTTCCACATACATGTCTCTCATTCTTGCAGTTTGACGCATCTGAAATTGATCATTCACTGCTTCTCCAATAGCAGACCAAGGGATACTTGCACTGTCCATTTCTTCATCTTCCTCATCCCTATAGACAACCATTGCACAATCATCACCGCCCTCAAATAAGAATCCTTGAGCTTCAGTAGTTTCGTTAGAGGTGAGGACATCAGTGATCTTCTTTGACTTGATCTGTTCCCTCTTACTCATCAACTTGGAATTGAATTGTATGAAGACAAGTGAGTTGAGACGTTCTGTAGTTAGCCTATTTCTTCTCTTGGTATGTATCTAAATAGCAATAAGAAATGAGAGTGATTCCAGATTAGTATGTATCTTATATGAGTGCGTAATCATTTCAGAATTCAGCTAGGCAGAGATTAAGTGTAAAGTGTGAGACCTGTTCAAAGATGCTCCAATTCCTTTCACATCCAGAAGAGCTTGAAGTCAATGAAAGGATTCGCACAGCCATCCTTTGTAAACCTGGTGTCTCAGTTCCATAGTCTCCACCATGATGCTAACAGAAATAATGAATTAGTTATAATTTTACAATGCATTGCAGACCTGATTTAGATATCTTTAGACAGCCGGGTTAGAGCATGAAGTTACCTGGATTATAATCAAAATTCTGATAAGTCCTAGCAAACTTCCTCTGTACTAGCTGCTCCTCCAACTCGAGAAACATCCACTTCTTCTCTCAGATTTAGCTGACGAACAATCTTCTCCTTCTTTTTCCTTGCTGCCTCATCAAGTGATCTCTTACACTTCTCTTTAGCCTCATCTGAACTTCTCTTACACTTAAGCACAGAAGTCCCAACATGTGCTACATGTTGCTTTAGACGATTAATCCCAGCAGAGCTGACATGGCCACAAAACAAGCACTTAACCTTGTCCTTATTCTTAGGATCAACTATACTCCCATCCCACATCATCTGATTTTCTCTTGAGGATATTTACTTCCTCCCCTGCTGTCTCAGGCGTTGCCATCTTACAAATAAAAAAGCATGGAAATCAGATTACTATATTATGTTAATATCTCAAGCAGGGCACAAATCAGATTACTTTTGTTAATCTACTCCATAGCCTAACCACATCGTACACGCAGGGCACAAAGCAGGGCATAAAGTAGCCTAATCCATTAATTTATTGTACATTATACAGGGCAGGACACAAATAAGGTAATAAACTAACCAATCTGCTTTAGTACTACGCGGACTACGGTCATTTCTTATACTAACCAATCTGCAATCCAGAGGCAATTAACAAATAATGTAATATAAGTGGCGACGGAGACCACAACTCACATGCATTAGTACTGCGGTCGATACAGTTCACGAATCAGAGAAGTGAGGAGAAGGATTGGAGAAGAAAGGAGAGAGGATCTCACCTTGCTTGCCGGACGGGAAGCGGGGAGACGCCTGGGATGCAGGAAGACGACGAGCAGCTCGGAGGTGCAGACGCGCAGGAGCCGCGCGAAGCAGGGGATGGATGTGCTCGACCTCAGGTCCGGCGGCGGCGGCCTGAACTCCGCAGGCGGCAGCGCGACCCGAGATTCAGCGGCAACTTCAGATGGGGATAACCGTGGGCACGGGGCCTCCTTTTTATTTGGCTGCTGCTGTGAAATCGAGCTCCCGCCGGCCCCAAATCCATCTCCCGCCAGGCGCCAAATCGATCTCCCGCCTGGCGACCTCGGCCGCCTCGCGCCGCCTCAGCGTCGTTTTTCTTCGCCTCGCTCGCGTACACGCGCCTGCGCCACGCTTTTTTCCGCCGAGGCGTTTTCAACGCGTAACGCCCGCCTACCCCCCGAGGCGGGGCGTTTCGGTCGCGCCTAGCGCTTCGGCGCGCCGAGGCGTACGCGGAAAAACGCCTTCCAAAACCAGGATCACGCATCAGGTTGCTTTTTTAGTTCCGTATATTTTCACTATGTCCTTGTGCTGATTGTGTGATATTGGTGTCTGGTTGGGCACCAGAAAGTAAATTGTCTTGTAGGATCCCGCATGCCGTGGTAGGTCAGTTGGAAGCAATTAAAGCAATTTTTTGTGTGGGTTATTTATCTGTCTAAGTGCATAGCTGGATCACTTGGAACTTTCAGTAGATATACTGATAGCGAGCAGTATGCCTTGTAGGATATAAGCATTTTCCCCCACGTAAATTAGTAGGACATAATTATGTGGTTGAATATTGAGGGTCTCAGAGAAGGCTGCCATGCTGCATATTGTTGTAGAGCAGGGAAAGTAACAGGAGTACAGCTAAGTTCTGTTGTATGAGTTGGAACTTTTAGTAGATAGATGATAGATTGTGAGTGATGGTGACTAACATGACCCGTAGAATTGGAAGTCTGCTATATTTAGTAAGGCGTTGGTTATGTGGTTGGACTCCACCTATCCACCTTGATAGGAACTGGGATTGTCCTTGTTCACTTCTTGTATTTTGGAAAATATTGTTGAGGACAAAACTGATACGATAGCTATATTTTCTTCAGAAATATGTGATAGTGCTGTTTTTTTTTTTTATCTACATGATAGCTAAAAAGTTTATTCTTTTAATCTTATTTCAGCTATGGAACTGGCTCTGGCTCTTGAGAAGTTGGTGAATGAGAAGCTGCACAACCTGCACAGTGTAAGTTACTCTTACTGTATTACGTGCATGTTTGCAAAGAAATAATTGTGCGCTCAAGGAGGCTACTTCAATTTGTCAAAATTGTAAAAGTTGATCAATTTACCAGAACCCAAAACACCTGCCCTCCTACATGCAGACTGTAACCATTTTCCATCCATATTAACAGGTGGCAACAAGGTGCAATGATCCTCAGCTGACTGACTTCGTCGAGAGTGAATTTCTTCAGGAGCAGGTAAATCCACCAAACATTTCTTCACAGAGCAAGAACTATGCACCATTGTTTTTATTCTAGGACTTGAGGGCACTTTTGGTTGAAATTTTTTGGTTCCTTGTGTAAGGTTGATGCTATCAAGAAGATCTCGGAGTATGTTGCCCAGCTGAGAAGAGTGGGCAAGGGTCATGGTTAGTCTCTCTCGCACTGCTGCATCTTTTGTTTGTGTGCGGTTACTGTGGGTTCTTATTTTTGCCATGATCTGCTCGCAGGGGTATGGCACTTTGATCAGATGCTGCTTGAAGAAGCCTGAAGGAAGGAAAAGGTTGTCGAGTAGCAGCCGCAACTCAAGGAAGGAAGGAAGGAATGTGTGAATTATCAAACTGGAAAATAATGGGCAGGCATCAGTGAAGCACTGCGTGCGGATTTTTCAATCGGTTTAGGGTAGTTGTTTGTAGCAGTAGGTGTAGTTTGGCTTAAGGGGACCATGAGACTGAAAGTTGCAGAATGTCTGATATTTTGTGAAGTGCGTCTTGTTGGAATGTTACTGCCCTTTGGGGGTTATTAAGTCGAAATAAAACGATGTTGAGATATTCTGGTTCTGATGCATACCAGCCGTACTCGTTTTAACTTTTTCGCATGTCATTGGATAGCTTGTCATAGGGGCAGTTCAGGCGATTGGCCGCTGCCGCTGAGTACTTAGAGATTGTCTGATTAAATTTGAAGCTAGAACTGTGTCAGGTCTGGTACCCCATGTCGATGGTTCATCCAGGCAACAATATCTTTTGAAAACCAAATTGTATCTCGGAGGATTTCCCAATTGAAGCTCTAAGAGCTTTTCAATTTCTTTGCAAGTAGCCGAAGAGCAGTCAATAGAGTTCTGATTATGTTCTTTGCAATGCCGGATTGAATCTTCGAGAACTCTGAGATTGAAAAGTGGCAGTGGTCACTAGAGATGAAATGTTTTTGCTTCTTATTAAAGCACTCCAATACTCAAGGTCAGGTTCCATTTAACCTTGATTTACACTTATACAAACAGAACGTGTGATGTGTTTACATGTGCGCGAAACGTATTTCCTCTGCCCGCTTTGCACTCACCAAACGCGGCACGCCGAGAATAATAGGACCTACGTGTCATGCTATGCACCGGCCCACTTTGCAGCCTTCACTTTTCCTTGCGTGGGGACAGCTGCTGGGTCGGGTCGGTGTAGAACCAGATTCTGCTTTCGCCTCCAAGGAAAGCACAACTGAGGCGTTCTCACCGCCAGATGGGCTCCACTAATCTCTATAGCCCACCTGTCATTGCCACAGAGGGACGCGCCTTCGTTCAGCTGAAGAAGTAGAGGGAGTTTTGCAGTTTAGGCCTCCATCTCTGTCACATTCCGACTCCAACAAAACCCTAGGCAAGAGCAGAGCAGAGGAGACTCGATTCCAATCCAACAAGGTGAGTTCTTCCCAAATCCTTCTTGCCTGCATCATCATCGTCTCTCCGTAGCCGTTGGCAATCCGCCTTTTAACTCACCACGACTCTTCGATCCGTCCAGGTTCCCCCTGCCTCCGTAAGCGCTGGATCTGACGCGCCTCCTCTCGCCGGAGTTGTCCTCCTACCACCACCTGCTCCTCGCGGCGGCCGCCGTTCTCGTCCTCCTCGGCGGCGTCCTCCACTTTATGATTCCCCGGAAGCGGGGGTCCGACGCCGGCGAGGTCCAGGACTTGAGCAACAAGGTCCCCCGCGCCGCCGCCACCAGCCAGGAGGAGCCGGAGCAGGCAAAGCAGCAGCAGCAGGAGGAGAAGCTCGACGAGATGGCCGGTAGGGCGCCCGAGATCGATGAGGACCTCCACAGCCGCCAGCTCGCCGTCTACGGCCGCGAGACCATGAAGCGCCTCTTCGGCTCCAACGTCCTCGTCTCCGGCCTCCAGGGTCTCGGCGCTGAGATCGGTACGTCGTCTGCCTCAATCCCCATCTTTGTTTAGCTTACATCAAAATTGGACTGGTAATCTTTGAAACAGGGGCAGCTTAGTACTACCTTGATTGTGCTCTTTATGTTCCTTGCAAGATTTGATCTGGTCGAAAAGGCGCACTAGAAACTGTGGTGTCTCTATGCAAAAAATTGATCCTTTATTTACCCGGTTAATTGTTATCACCTTCACTATGCTCTAGGATTCCGTATGTCGAAGTACTGCCTTGATTCTCAGCTGCCCTAGTTCATCTCCAACAGACAAGATCTCAAGTGCCCCTTGCATCTTTTTCATGTTTGTTTGAAGTGCTTCAACAATGTATCGCAACTTTTAGACCTCTAGATTTAAGGAACCTTAGAATTATCCAATTCTCCTACATGCATTCCTATAGCTGCATTTGAACCATCACATTGTCATTTAGTTCTCCTATTCTCCTTTTCCTAGCAATTCTCTTCTTTTAATACGAACTAATCAACATCATCATAAATATAAAACTGCTGGAATTATTGTGCAGTGAAGTGCTTTTTTCCCCCTATGGAAGTACATGCAATCCTCTTGAAGTATATCTCTGTTAGCACGACCATTCCCCTTACTTTCAGAACGCTGGTCTTTACATATGACATATGAATATATGATGGGAACGTTTTGTGCATCACGACACAGTCTGCATTAAGTCCACTCCTAGTTCTGGTCCACATTTCCATGTGCCAACTTGAAGTCGTACTAGCAGATAACTTTGTTTTACATTTGTTGGATTGTATGTTGGTAGTCGCTGTCACAACCCGGGAGCTTCAAACGTAACTTAAAATCATGATTGCTTTAGTCTATCAGTTCTTTTACTTCATCCACGCATGGCATTCAGCCTATCATGTTTAATTTGTGAATGTTCAAAAGGTTTTGGAGAAATCTGATTATTCATTTTTTTTAAGAGTTGTGCTATATCTTTTCTTAGTTCCTTTTCAGATACCCTCTAGTAACTTAATGTGTATGTGTTCCTGCAGCAAAAAACCTTGCCCTTGCTGGTGTCAAGTCCGTAACCTTGCATGATGATGGCAAAGTGGAGTTATGGGACTTGTCAAGCAATTTTTTCCTCTCTGAGAAGGATGTTGGGCAAAATCGTGCTCAAGCTTGTGTTCCAAAGCTGCAAGAGCTTAACAATGCGGTTATTATCTCTACCTTAACTGGTGATTTGACCAAAGATCAGCTTTCTAACTTTCAGGTACATGAAATAGATATGTGATCACCTCGACATGCTTTTATTTATTCGTCAGCAAATCTTCCGTTTGAAATTGGTGCATGTTTTCCTCACGTGAGCTTGCCCATTATGTTGGTTGGGTTTGGAAGAGATTTCAACAAGTTTTGATAGATGATTAGGATGGGACAATCCAAATTTCGTATTCAATATTTGACACTGAACACAATGGGTATCAATTTTCTGTTAGGACCTACAACTACATAAATTGTGTATTACAAATCCGCATCCTGTCAAATTGTGTCCAAATTAGTAGGGTAGTGCATGTTGATCGCTGCTAGATTTGAAGGGTGCTTCATCTGCACGGCTATTTGAAATAGCTTAAAGAATTGCATTCATAAGCCTCTATTAATTGCCTCTTTATCTGCAAGACAGCAGCATCATTTCTTATCATTATTTGACTGGTTCCGTATTACTGTAAACCGAATGAATGTTGCCTTAGTACTTTCTTGCCGAGGTCACCAGGTTCTGTATTGTGCTGCTGAGAAGAGAGATTAATTCAAAATGCTTTCATCTTCTTCTGAATGGATGATTCAAAATGCTGAGATTTTAATTCAAAATGCCGTAACATGTCCTACAAAGATGTTTGCTCTCTGTATGGATAATTGAAATTTTGAAGATCCGGTTAGGAGCATTTTTAGTGTGTGTGTGTGGTGGGGGGGGGGGGGGGGGGGGGGGGGGGCATTATACAGTTACTTTGCAAAAAAAAATCTTGTCAAGAGTCAAGACGATTAAATGGTTTTTCCTATTTTGCATTACGAGACAATTAAGAGTTCATCTTGATTTAGACACTTGATTAAAAAATTGCATTGATAATAACTTCCTTATTAACTTGCAGGCTGTGGTCTTTACTGACATCAGCTTAGACAAAGCAGTGGAGTTCGATGATTATTGCCATAACCATCAGCCACCGATTGCTTTCATCAAGTCTGAAGTCCGTGGTCTTTTCGGCAGTGTCTTTTGTGACTTTGGCCCTGAGTTTACTGTTTTGGATGTCGATGGAGAGGAGCCGCATACAGGAATCGTGGCATCGATCAGCAATGACAACCCGGCACTTGTTTCTTGTGTGGATGATGAGCGTATAGAGTTTCAGGATGGTGATCTAGTATCATTCTCTGAAGTCGTGGGAATGCCTGAGCTAAATGATGGAAGACCGAGAAAGATTAAAAATGCCAGACCTTTTTCCTTTACTCTAGAGGAAGACACCTCATCATATGGCACTTATATTAGAGGTGGAATTGTCACACAGGTGAAACCACCAAAGATTCTTAAATTCAAACCCTTGAAAGAGGCAATTAAGGAACCAGGAGAATTTCTCATGAGTGATTTCTCCAAGTTTGACCGCCCACCTCTGTTGCATTTGGCCTTCCAAGCTCTGGACAAGTTTAGGAATGAGTTGTCACGATTTCCTGTTGCTGGATCGGCTGATGATGCGCAAAAGCTGATTGATTTTGCTGTTACTATTAATGAAAGTCTTGGTGATAGCAAACTTGAACAAGTCGACAAAAAGTTGCTGCACCATTTTGCAAGTGGTTCCAAGGCCGTTCTGAATCCTATGGCTGCAATGTTCGGTGGTATTGTAGGTCAGGAGGTTGTTAAAGCATGCTCAGGAAAATTCCATCCACTTTACCAGGTTAGGACCTGTTGTCCCTTTTTTTTGAATTTAATATTCTATTTGTTTGCAGAATAATTGTAATATTAATTAATGTGCCATTTTGATTTTGCAGTTCTTCTACTTCGATTCTGTTGAATCTCTCCCAGTTGAACCCTTGGAGCCCAGTGATTTGAAGCCAGAGAACAGTAGATACGATGCCCAGATTAGTGTATTTGGGGCTAAGCTTCAAAACAAACTGGAGCAGGCAAAACTTTTCATGGTCGGTTCTGGGGCTCTTGGATGTGAATTCTTGAAGAACTTTGCATTAATGGGCATTTCGTGCAGTCCTAATGGCAAGCTGACTGTGACAGATGATGATGTAATAGAAAAGAGCAATCTCAGTCGCCAGTTTCTCTTTCGTGACTGGAACATTGGGCAGCCCAAGTCCACGGTTGCTGCTACAGCCGCTATGGCTATCAATCCCAAGCTCCATGTTGAGGCGCTTCAGAATAGAGCAAGTCCCGAGACTGAAAACGTGTTTAATGATGCCTTTTGGGAGAGCTTGGATGCTGTTGTCAATGCCTTGGACAATGTGACTGCAAGAATGTACATTGACTCCAGATGTGTATATTTCCAGAAGCCACTTCTTGAATCAGGAACTTTGGGTGCTAAATGCAACACACAGATGGTCATACCTCATCTAACAGAGAACTATGGGGCATCCAGAGATCCACCTGAAAAGCAGGCACCTATGTGCACTGTTCATTCATTTCCTCACAATATTGATCACTGCCTAACGTGGGCAAGGTCTGAATTTGAGGGTCTACTTGAGAAGACTCCCACTGAAGTAAATGCTTTCCTGTCAAATCCTAGTGGATACGCCACTGCAGCAAGAACCGCAGGTGATGCACAGGCTAGGGATCAACTCGAGCGAGTTATTGAATGCCTTGATAGAGAGAAGTGTGAGACATTCCAAGACTGTATTACCTGGACCCGACTTAAGTAAGTTGTGAACCCCTTCTCTACCCCCCAGCACAATTTTTTTTCTTAATTGGTCAGTTGATCTACCAGCTGCATATGTCTGTTTAATTCAAATTCATTTCGCATGTGTTGAAATGTGTGTACTGACATGAAAATAGTACAGCAAAAGCCTTTACCCTTCAAAACACTTCTGATGAATTATATATATATCTAATGTTTCATCCTCTTCTTTCTGTTGATGGGCTGTTAGGTTTGAGGACTATTTCTCCAACCGTGTAAAGCAACTGACATACACTTTCCCTGAAGACGCAATGACTAGCTCTGGCGCTCCTTTCTGGTCTGCTCCCAAGCGGTTCCCACGACCTCTGGAGTTCTCATCCTCTGACCCAAGTCATCTCAACTTCTTGCTGGCTGGCTCGATATTAAGGGCGGAGACATTTGGAATACCGATACCCGATTGGGTGAAAGACCAGAAGAAACTTGCTGAAGCTGTTGATAAGGTCATTGTGCCCGATTTCCAGCCGAAACAGGGTGTTAAGATAGAGACAGATGAGAAGGCAACTAGCCTATCGTCTGCTTCAGTTGATGATGCTGCCGTCATTGAAGAGCTAATTGCGAAGCTGGAAGCAATTTCTAAAACATTGCAACCAGGATTCCATATGAGCCCAATACAGTTTGAGAAGGTCAGTATGGCCAGTTTTAATCACTTTTAAAACACCATTGTTTTACTCTGAAGTGTCTTGCATTCATCTAATATAGCTTTCAATGCCTAACTTTAGCTGTTCTTTGGGTATCCATTTGTGTTTGGAGGAAGGATCTTCTTAATGTTGATAATCACATTTTTTTTAATATTAAATATGCAGGATGATGACACCAATTTCCATATGGACTTGATAGCTGGCTTTGCTAACATGCGGGCTAGGAACTACAGCATCCCTGAAGTTGACAAGCTGAAGGCCAAGTTTATAGCTGGAAGGATCATCCCTGCTATTGCCACCTCAACTGCAATGGCTACTGGCCTCGTCTGCCTTGAGCTGTACAAGGTCCTTGCTGGTGGGCACAAGGTTGAAGACTACCGGAATACATTTGCAAACCTTGCAATTCCCCTCTTCTCTATTGCAGAGCCTGTTCCACCCAAGACCATCAAGCACCAAGACATGTCCTGGACAGTCTGGGACCGCTGGACCATAACCGGTAACATTACGCTTAGGGAGCTCCTGGACTGGCTCAAGGAGAAGGGCCTGAATGCGTACAGCATATCCTGCGGAACCTCGCTGCTGTACAATTCCATGTTCCCCAGGCACAAGGAGCGCCTGGACAAGAAGGTGGCAGATGTGGCCAGGGAGGTGGCCAAGGTGGAGGTGCCCTCATACCGGCGCCATCTGGATGTTGTGGTGGCCTGTGAGGATGACGATGATAATGACGTTGACATCCCACTTGTATCCGTTTACTTCCGATGAATGGCCTGTTTAGATTGCCCTGTTGATCTTTGCCAAAAGAGACCGTGCGTGTATAATTTGCACTAGCAACTGCGAGCTAGGTGGGATTTTTAAGCCACATAGTTATTTCCCTTGTTACCATCAGATTGTTCCGAGTCCTTGCGGAGACTTGTGGTCAACTTTATGGAATCTTTAAGCATACAGTTATGGTAATTGATGCATGATACTGTTGTCACCAAATATTTTCAATTTAGCATGCATGTTGGGTTAGCTGTGATGTAACCTATTATATGATGTTGCGTTTGCGTCAGTCTCATCCGTGTTCGCACCACGGAGGGAGTATAAACTAGCGCTTATAGGTCTTGCGTGTGAAGGCGCATTAGGGTGTACTGCCTTTGCGTTAGAACTCGAAATCAACAGGAACTGGGTCCACGCTCGTGGACGACGACGGTGGCAGCGTATCGCGTGTGAAGGCACATGCGTTCGAACCCATCAACGTGACCGTGTCTCATGCTACGAGTTGCCTTTTATTTTCTTTCCTTGACGGTACAAGTTGCTAGAACAAAATTGTATTGACTTGCAGTTCCACTTCCAGCTAGAGTTCCTTACAACAAGCTAGAGGAATACAATCGTTTGATCAATGAAATGCATGAAATCCCATTAATGTTTCTTAGGGAAAAAAAATGGGGGGAAATGAAATAGCTCGTTGCATAGTCAGGCAGTACAAAAAGGACCGGAATGTAAAATAAGAAAAATTAAGGGGTGTTCCGAGAATCGAACTCGGGACCTCTCGCACCCGAAGCGAGAATCATACCACTAGACCAAACACCCAACCTGTTAGACTGATGAAAACTTGCGTAATTGTAAAAAAAAAAATTCAACGTTCAAACAACATGATTTTTTTTTTTTTTTGGCGTGGAAAACAACATGATTGATACCTTAAAAGCTACATCAAAATTCTCCTTCTGAGGACACGACGATAGATGAGGCCGGCCAAAGCAAGTGATCCATCATTCCAAATTCATGCAAGTGATCAATCAATATGGTTGGTGCCCACCCACATGCATATGCCAGGACTTTGTTTCTGTTTCATCAATTTCTTCACATGCATGCATCCCGATCCTATCTGTCTGCATCCATCCTTCGTCTGATTGGGACTCTCTTCTACTATTTGTGCCGATTTTTCTCTAAAATTTAAGCCTTTGTAGCTCCGCTTGATTGTATCATGTCTGGGCACATTCTAATGATTTAAACTTGTTCAAGATAAGTGGCTAACTCTTCTTTTTTATTTTAAACTTGAACCAATTGCTTGGTCCCTGTTCAAACTTGCTCCCATTTTACTCTCTTTCACGAGTATTTCTTTTTGTGAGGATCTCTTTCATGAATAGTTGAAACTTCAAATCCAGCCTAGCAAGTCAGGAAGAATAATTTCCGTCTGTACGCATCAGCATCGAAGTTGAGAGTTGGTACTGCTACAGGACACCCAGAAGCCGCCAAATCAAGGAATTGGCTGGTAATTGCCGGACAATTAATCGAAGTATTCCAACACGCACGCGAGTAGGTGGTCTGGTATCTCGTTACTTGACACGAGACCTGGTGCGTGGCCGTTATTAAATTCATCCACCAACGAGAGGTCACCTGTCACACGAATTTAGTGTACAGAACTCATTTAGTTGCTCCAGTCCTAATTAGTAAAAGAGTTTCTCTCATACGTTCCGGTCCACTTAAAATTTTAAAGACTAGCAGCTCACAAAGTCACAGCCAAATGGGTTTAAGATTCCCAGTGGTCAACCAATTTCCAAATAACACCTGAAAAAGTTACTAATTTGAATGGAGTATAATGCTGTTTGTAAAAATGGGACCAAGAAACACTCTTCACAAAGGAATATACGGTGTAGTCCTTCAAGCAAGGCGTTATCACTAATCAGTAATCACCTACCTGCCATATCTGCATGACACTGGATGGAGTACCTGGCTGCCTACAAACAAACAAACAGGCAAGCATCTAAGCTGCCATATCTAAGCTTTACAGGTACTTGAAGCAGGCAGAAGAGCTGGCATTTACCAGCACGGGAGGAGGACCGACATACAAGAGGCCAAATCGCAGTAAGTGGATTCCTCTTTCTTTACAGATTGTTTGAATTATACGCGTTCTTTGGTTGTAATTTCCTCCGTCTGTTCTCCTTTTGCCTCTTCAAGTACTCATCTGTTGTGACTCTGGGTTGGATTCTTCGCTTGTGAAGTTGGTCATTCTCTACTTGAATACAAAGTCAGCTAATCTAGTTGCTCGATTCTGTTCTCAGGGTGGTATGGAACTTCGTGTGCTTTTACTGTCTAAAAGATTTAAGCTTTATTACGGCATCTAGTCCATCGCCACTCTTCACAGGTAAAAGAATCGAATCTTCTGCGTCGCCTTTGTTAGCTGTTCTGCCCACCCTAACTTACGTTTACATCCAGCAGAAGAAAGAAGAGGCTCTTGCTCTTTCATCAGAAATGGCGATTAGAGGAGCCTACTTCCTCGTATTTTCCCTGATTGTGTTTGAGAGTCTCGGGCCTTGTGCATCGACTCATAGAGGAGGTGAGAAGAATTCTGACGGACAAATGATTTGTAAAGAGATCGCAAATTTGTTCCTTGAAATGGATTTGTGCCTAAACATGCTTGTTTGTGCTTCAGGGAGAGTTCATTCTAGATTCAGAAAGGGCATACAGGATGATGGCAAGGTGGTAGCCTTGTAAGTGCTGTTTTTGTTCTCTTCAATTTTTCTTCTGTATTCGCATCCTTAGTAGATTCTGAATTTCATGGTAAAAGTTGCTACATCTGATACATAGCTCCTTTTACACGGCCAAATAATAATTCAAACTGTATATTCGGTCAAAAAATTCAAACTGTATATCCATTGCCACAATATATCTAGCCTAGTATGTCTTTTTTTTTTTTTAGCCTAGTTTGTCTGGTTAGCCATGAAAAAGGTCCCTGTTGGAGTTCAAGAGATGTTTGCTATCTCCAACACATTTCAGCATTCAGCTTATAACACCAGGGATTAGTCAAATATTTCTAGAAGAAGATATGCTTTTTTTTTTTTTGAACTGAGAAGATATGCTTGTAGAAGAGAACTTTTGACCATTTCAGCAGTTCTTGATAACTCTATATTTTTCTCATTGAAAATCCATACATACATCTATAGGGGTTGTTGGGAGGCACCACAGGATCCGTAACACAGAAATTTAAGGAGAAAAAAAAATCATCTTAGAAATTCTTCATTAAACAAGAGAAAACAGTATAGCCTAGATCGTTAATTTTGGACCAGGCTGGGTAACATGCACAATCTAGAGGTGCTGAAACTAATTTGTAACTGCAGTTGGTGTTATTCCTTCAGGTCTACTGTCTTTATAAAAGCTATTGCAACTAAAAACTAAAAAATAAGTCCTGATGTACATGACCAGATGTTCTATAAAAAACTCTTCTTTTCAATGACATCGAAATTCTACTGAACATTACAGGTTCACTAAGTATACTCGTTGTTTTAATGTTCATTTTTTATGCAGAACAATTCAGGGTACCACGCAGAGGCGACTCCTACAGCATAGGGACCAGCATGACGCACCAATTCTTAAATCAGAAGGAAATACACAATCTGATACGTCATCCAAGCATTCTGGTCTTGAGCATGAAACTAGCAAGTCCTTCAAGCTACCTCAGTGGGCAATCTACACACTGGCAATCAGTGGAACAGTTCTCCTTGTGATCATTGTAACTACTTCGCTGTACCTAGTCTTCACTCGTCGGAAGAAAGATCATACCGTCATGCCATGGTGTACTGGACTGAGTGGGCCACTCAGAAAAGCCTTTGTGACAGGTAAGTTACTAATCAGTTTGAATCTTATGTGTAAATAGCAATTCAAACTATAACAGAACAGTTTCAGTTTACGGTAAAACAGAACTTGAGAGATGTTGAATTTGCTCTACTCCATGGACAGGTGTGCCTTCTCTAGGGAGGGCAGAGCTTGAGACAGTGTGCGAGGGCTTCATCAATGTGATTGGCACTTCGTCCGACTGCACATGGTACAAGGGAAATCTGTCAAGTGGAGTTGAAATAGCAGTCGTCTCCACTTCAGCCAAGTCTACTGAAGATTGGTCGGATCGGTCGGAGGATCAATATAGGAACAAGGTACTACTGAAATTTGTAATGTGCGCATGAAAAACAAATAAACTATACTTGTTTTTGGTAGTCAACTGCATCTGCATGTTTCGTGCTGTGTTATCTAACTGGAGCTCTCTGCTTTCAGATCTCTGTGTTGTCCAGAGTGAATCACAAGAACTTCATGAACCTGCTAGGTTACTGCACGTGTGATGAGCCGTTCACCAGGATGATGGTGTTGGAGTATGCCCCCTGTGGTTCCCTCTTTGAGCATTTACATAGTGAGTGTCTTGGCTCCACCTCAGCATGCTTTATCATGAGTGGCTTTTGTTGATGCTAGTTTTTTTCCCCCACAAACAATGATGCTATTTGATTCCAGTTTTCTGAATCATGTCCACCTGTCAGGTGTCCCTTGATTATTCTGAAGAACAAGTTAACCCCAATGATTGCTTGTTCTCCCTATTTGCAGTTAGAGAAGCAGAAGATTTGGACTGGCCTACACGGCTGCGCATCATCATGGGAGTAGCATACTGCTTAGAGCACATGAGCCTGCTAGATCCTCCTGTCTTCCCAACAAACCTGAGCTCCTCATCCATCTACCTCACAGAGGACTACGCCGCCAAGATCTCTGACATCGAGTTCTGGAAGGATGACAAACATGCAGCAATGCGAAATAGCAGCACTGATGAGCAAAGCATCGTGTACAGGTTCGGCATCCTGCTGCTGGAGGTGATCTCGGGCCGGCTGCCGTTCTCCGAAGACCACGGTCTGCTCGTCCTTTGGGCTTCCAGCTATCTGAACGGCAAGAGGCCGCTGGCTGCAATGGCTGACCCAACGCTGAGGTCCTCTGTGCCTGACAAAGATATCGTTGCGTTGTGCGACGTTGTGAGAGCGTGCATAAACTGGGAGAAGGAGAAAAGGCCGGCAATGGCCGAGGTTGCAGGGATGATGAGAGGTGTCACTGCGTTGTCGCCGGAGCAAGCGACCCCGAGGGACAACCCCTTGTGGTGGGCCGAGCTTGAGATAGCCTCATCAGAAACCGGGTGAAATTCAGAACCAAGAAGCGTCAGATGTACATTGTATCACTCTGTTTTTTGGCCGTGGATCACTGTGAATGTACAAGTTTTTATAATGTCGCATGAGAAAAGAAATTCCCAGTGTAACTAAAAATTAAAATGTAACTAGAAATTCCCAATTGGAGTGAGAGTGAGTGTTCTGCAAGACATGGTTTACCTGCCGAAACCAATTTCATCTTTCAGAGTGCCACGTTATCTTTGAAAACTCCGATCTCAAATGTACAATGCAAAAGTAGAAGTCACATGTTTCACTAACCTGTGATCTTATTTGCAATTTTGGTATTTGTTTATAGGAAAAAGCTTCACACACGACTGGTATAGCTCTTCTCTTAAGGTGAAATATGTTCTGATAAGAGTCCATGCTATTGTAACGAGCGGATTGTCAGCAGGTCACTCGTGAGTGTGGTCAAGCAAACTTTGCAAAACCATGGCCGATGGGATTATCGACGATGCACGCAGAGTAAAATGCAGCAATTCATTGACATGGTATTGGGGCAGATAAAAGTTAATTTATTGACATGGTTTTTGTACTGACCAAGGTAGGGGCAACAGGTCGAATACCTGATGATCATCCTGATCTCTCGCCGCATAACCTGATCTAAGTCTACATGAAGCATCGAGGCAGCGCCTTCCTCCGTTGCTTATGCCTCCCGTCCCATGTGGGCTTTGCTCTCAGGTCACGCTGCTAATTCAGCCGAGCCCGTGTGTGGATCATGCGTCGAGTTCTTTCGCTCGCTCCAGATTTGTAGAGAGCTGCCTTTCGGAATAGGGAGAGCCGCCTTTCGTAGGGTCTCGTCGGCGATGACCTTGTCCTGCGACGCGCTGGCCAGCCAGCCTTTCGTCCACCCTGCCGGCTCTTCTACGGTGGCTTCTACCGTTCTAGAGCAAGCACTGCCTGATTGACTTTCCCATTTCCCACATTGACACGTATATATTATGTATAAATACCAATGTGTTCTCACGTACGGGACACACAACTCCAGGCCGAAAGATGAAAAGTTGCGCTGTAGACGAACGACATATATATGCACAGGACAATTGATTCCAACAAGTCGAAGTTAGTGCTCAACTGGCATATATATACACAGCAAAACGATAGAATCCAGTGCAGTTGTGAACCTCTAGCATAGTGTCACTAACAGAACAGAATCCCATTCCAAAATAGCTCCAAAGCATCTCAAAGTGGCATGGTGTCACAACAGATTCTCGCACCCAAAAAGCTCCATCTACAAGTTGCTACCTAATGCTAAGCAAGGTGCATTACGAGAAATGTTTTTTTCTTCTAGCGCTTCAAGCGCGCCTGCTCCCTTTTCGCCTCCTCCCTTTCCTTCTCCTCCCTTCTCTTCCTGCGCTTCATGCTCGCCTCCTCCTCCTTTATCGCAATATCCGACTCCTCCTTCCTCCTTGCCAACCACTCCTCCTTCCTTGCCGCTTCAGCCGCCGCTTCAGCCATGGAGTTCTTCTCCTTGTCCTTCAGATCTTTGAACATCTGTTCACGCCTTTGAGCAGCACGTGTTGCAATTTCCTCATCAGTTTCAGGAATTTCCTCGATCTTTTCAGGAACTTGTACAATCTTCACAACTTCAAATTCATCTTCACTTACTACGTCCTCAAAAATTGACTGCATGCAAAAAGAACAAAAAAAAAAAGGCTGCATTATTATGATTGCAGAGGGGGGAAAACACACAAAATTCAGGCATATAGGACACAAAAAATTCTCCCCCAGAAAAGGCATCATCTTACCGGAACCTTGCGCTTCTTGGCCTCCCTTTCCTTCTCTGCTCGCTTTACTTGCTTCTCCTTCAACAGTCGCTTGTCCTCCTCCGCCGCTTCATCCAAAACTCGAACAACTCCATGACGGATGTAATCTGGCATGAGCAGGGTGCCTTCACCCGCACAACGGATCACCTCCCGCACCTGATACTTTAGACTGGCCAGATAATCTGTACAATTCAATTAGTAGTTGCATTGTTTATAAAATAGCAAAATCAAAGTTAAAAACAGACTGGACACCTTTATATTCTTTGCCTTTGCACTGGCAAGCCTTCAGATATCCTATCCTGTTCAACGCGTAGGCAAGACCCTCAAACCGACGTTTTGCCATCAAGTTGTCCTTGCCCTTATCGCCATCATAGACAGTAGGGTCCACTGCAACGTACTACAAGAACCGAAAAAAAATACAAACAGCAAAATCTCATCAGAACCTATGTTATTTTGTGAAGTGATAGGCCCTCCCAAAAAACAAATATAGCAAATTCAGATCAGAACCTATCTTATTACCTCTTCTTTCACAAAATGTTCATCACTGGCCAGGTAACCAAGGGAACCAGCTTCAACACGGCGCCACTTTTCAATCTCCTGAACACCAACGATTTTTTGCCATCGAGGTGGCCAATAAAATGCACCATGGCCTCCCACAGCGTCAATCTCACCAATGATCTCACGAGTTATGGTCCGAGCATGCCTGACACTCTGCTTACAATCTGAAACAGTAAGCAAACATTGAAACACTTATGCAAAAGTTTGAGGAATCTAATTGGCCTCTGAAACAAAAAGCAAACAATGAAATCAGTTACGTGAATCAAAGAATTACGTACAATCAAGATCCTTCTCGAGGTCTTCCTTTTGGGATATAAGAATTCGGTCTTTATTATATTTGAGAACAGCCTCAGCGTGGTTAACAGAGTTGACAGCATCTCTGAGCTGACCATAAGAAATAATCAGAGCTCTGTTAAGATTACCAATCCTAGTCCCTTCATCACCAGGGACGAAATCAGGTGGAAACTCGAACTGCAATTACAAAGCAAAAGTGTCAGACGACATTTGATGAGCACAGAAGCTGTTAATAATTTTCATTCGATAATCAAAACTGTACTTCCAAGAAAGAGCATAGCCATTTAACTAGTTACAAAATTCAAAATGAGACCCTATTATAGTTACCCTTCCCAGTTTGGTGTCATAAGATTGAATGTAACTCTATAAAATCAACAGCAATGGCAAAACGAAAAGTCTCTGATCCACGGGATGCATGCTGTTTAGATAGACCCGTTTAGATAACTATGTCAGAGATTGTAAATTTAGAAACAAAAAGTAACCAAGACAAGAAAAACTGGCAAGATACAAAGTATGCATGAATATACATTAGTGAGACAATCCATCAATGAACTGAGTCCAGCCTGTGCTAGAGCTGAAATGGAACTAACTGTGGCAAATGTGAACCGATGAATTCATAAATTTTGAAAGATTAAACAGAAAAGTCAACAAACAAATTTCATTGAAAGGGTGTACAGCCTTGCTCTTCTTAAAATAACCCCACAAAAAATGTCCAGCATTGCTACATCACAATTAATTGATTAGACATACCTATATAGGTATGCTAAATTCGAGTCCATAAGACAACTGGAAGAATAATAATTGATTAGAGATACCTACTGACGCAACCAAAGTACCAAAATATAATTCATTCGTGTATACCGCAATTTGTATGCTGATAGAAGAGTGCTGCAGTTAATAATCACGCATGGTCTACACAATATAGCTAATCAGATAAAGATCCCTCAGTTTGTGGTTCGTGCAGAGCAGATGACCGAATCGAAATAAACTCGAATGAACAGCTAGGACCTGGGGCTTGTACGCCGGCTTCCTACTTACCCCACGCAACGCATCCTCGCCAATCCCACTACAAATAAACTCCGACACGCGCCGTCGTACTAACGAACAAATTAGAGGAAACTGACGAGAAGCCTCACCTTATCTGTCCTATCTGTATACTTGGAGTACTTGAGCCCCTCCGTGATGATCTCGCGGGGCGGCGGCGACCAGGGCGGCGTCCTTGGGATAGACGGCCGCCGCGGAGTATCCGGCGACCGCGGCTGCAGCGGGTCGGCGCTTCTGAGGTTCGGGTGCGTCATTGCTGGGATGCTAGGGTTTGCGAGGATCTGCGGTTTGCGGGCGGCTGGGCGGCTGGAGGAACGGGATAGCGGAGGCTGGGGGAGAGACGAGTTTGAGAGCCTTGAGACGCGGCCAAGGTCAAGGCTTGTGGTTGGGTCCGCAGATGCGCCTGTAGCCAGTTGCGGCCTTCAGGGCTCGGCTCGAGACCCCGATCTTGCTCTCTCAGCCCAAGGCCCGGTAACTCTGGGCTGCCTAGTTCAAAAAAAAAAATGCTCGAATGAGTTAGAAGAACGGATTTGTTCCTCTAAAAAAAGAAAAAAAAACAAAACAATCTGGATTGGTTTCCCGAAAATTGCTCGAATGAGTTAGAAGAACAGATTTGTTCGTCTAAAAAAAAGAAAAAAAACAATCTGGATTGGTTTCCCGGCCGAGTTAAGGGAAACAAAAGATTTGTTTGGTTTGGTTTCATCGAGAAGGGAAACAAAAGATTTGCTTGACTGACATTCTTGAACCCTCATCTAACCAAGAGAGAGAGAGAGAGAGAAGAACAGATGCCAAAGAGAAACCATAGGATTCGCTCAGCAAGTAAAAAAAATCTGAAAATTGCTTGGCTCATCTAACCAAAAAAGAAAGAAAAAATAGGGGAAACGATGATGAAGAGAAACCATAAGATTTTCTCGGCCAAGTTTTTTCTTAAAAAGAAAAGGGGCGGGGGATTTGCTGAAACCTAATCCCCTAATCTAACCAAAAAGAAAAAAGAAAAACTTCACGGCTTAAGAAAACAGGATTTGCTTGGCAGCCATCCTTAACCCTCATCCAACCAAAAGAAAGAAACAAAGATAAAAAAAAAAAAAAGGGACCCCCCTGCTTTGCTTCCGCGATGACCGACCACCGTGGATTGCCGGTCCTCTCCATGGACGGAATCCGTCGTCTTTTTGAGTTGGAGACGAGTGGACCGATGAATGAACGAACGAACATAGATGGAGTAGAAAACCTAGGTTTGGCTAAGGCAGGGCCTTCCTATCCAATTTATATAGCAACTACACGAAGGATGGAGGACGAGGGAGACGTGTCGTCGACGGGCCGTATTAAATCTGTACTATATTAACGTTTCCGATTCAGAGGACGTGCAAAGTAGGCTTTAATTAAACCTGACATTTTGGGTCACTGAATGGGACAGGCGGAATCACGTGGCATAAGAAAATTTGTTGGACGTTGCATCCACTTAGCTGACACACGGCCCCGACAAATACTTCTTTATGCGACACGTTCAACACTATGTGCAATTCATAGCTACGATAAAAATTACTTAATCTTAAGAAGTGTTGTGTGCCGTGAGCTGAAAGCCGATAAAAACTTCTACAAAGTACAATCAAGCCTGATAATAACTGGCTCAAACCCAAGATTCAACCACTCACGATATATAGAGGGAGGCTTCGACGCGGATGCCACGTGGCATTATTAGATGGAGGATGAAGGAAATAATAGAAAAATAGAGCTCGGTGAAACTTGACAGATGGGTTACAGAAATAAAACCGATAGATACATGACATAACAAAAAATGTTGAAACGTGGGGCATGATGAGTGCTTCTTTGTGGAAATATTATTGTGCAAGTTATAGCTGTGACGAAAATTATTAAACCGTGTTGTACCGTTGGTTTAGCTCTTCATATCATAGTAAAAAGTCTTCCTAAGTCCGTTTCAACTAGCCGGCGCGCTGGCTGTGGCAGCCACGGCGGTGGCGAGGGCGAGCCCACACGCGGGCGTGGAGGCCGAGGGAGAGGCAGGCCCGGGAGCATAGGTTGAGTCAGAGAAAGGACCTCGCGTGGTGGCCATGCATGCCCTCTCGGTGACGCATGTGCAACTGCGTGTCCAATGCGTATCTGCTGGCCCGTGCTCTTCCTCTGTTCGTTGGCCTGCTAGGTGCTGGAACTTTATTAGTGGGTCTCCGGTTGTCTGTGTGCTTCACTCTGAGGCCACAATTCAGATGACTGCAGGACTCGCTCTATGGTCACAACAAGGATCATCAAAAGAATGGTTGGTGGAAGATAGACACCATAGTTGTGACAATGTTATTCTTGATGTTCGGGTTGATCACACTTGATTCCTCCCATCGTGTTTATTGATCCTAGATTCAACATTGGACAATATAAGTGTGTTTGGTTGGGCTGTGGTTGTCAAAAAAACTGCTGTAGGCTGTGAACTGTGAAAAAAGCTGCTGTGAGATTTAAGCTGTGAGAAAGTTAAAAGCCGTTTGGTGAAACAGCTGTGGCTTTTTTGAAACTGACTACATATCATGTATATGTATGTATATACACACACATATATAACATATTCATATGTATATAAATGTACACACTTGTATATAATATTTATATATACATATATAATGTATATGTATGTTTTATAAATATTATATGTACGTATACATATATATGTATATATTATAAATATTTTATGTCTATATAAATATTATAAATAAATATGTACATTTTTATATAATATTTATACCTACATATGTAAATATACATGTATGTTTTACAAATATTATATGTACATACACATATATATGTTAATATTATAAATATTTTATGTATATATAAATATTATAAATATTTTATGCATATGGAAGCCTTTTTCCTACTCCCGGGTGTAGTTACTCCCACATTTGTATCTCATAATATAAAAGGTATTTGTGCATACTTGAGGTTTCTAAAAAAGGTATGTGTCGGTGTTAAGAAACCGGCCGACAAGTAAATTTGTAACTACGGCGCCTAACAATCTTCTATGATGGCGAGGGTTTTGCGAGAGAGGCAAGGTTTATACTGGTTCGGGCAATTGATGCCCTACGTCCAGTTCGTGAGTGGTTCGTGTTTCGACTTGCAGAGGGGAGCTACAAGTGTTGACGAGGGAGGAGGAGAACTCCAAGCCTCTTCCTCTGTATTTCTATGTCTGTGCGTGTTGTCTATCTATCCGGGGATCCGATCCCCTCGCCTCATGCACCCAGCTCTCCTTTTATAGTCAAGGAATGAGCCGGTTTACAAATGGGAACGGGGCTTTCGAGTTGTGGGCGGCGCGGCTACGCGCCGCACTAGTCCGATCCCTAGCCGCTACTGTTGCTCTATTCAGGCGGCGTCCTGTCAGCCTGGTCGCAGGGCAGGTGTGTCGAGATGTCAACCCAGACTGTCGCGGCCGTCTTGTCGCCGGTCCGGTCTTCGTCCCTGTTCAGGGTGATGATGATGTCGTAGCCATCCCGCTGCTGTACTCGAGGTGTCAGGCGGCGCCGCGAGATGGGACGGGTGCCACTGTGCGGGTCACATCGCGTGCCTGCAAGTATATGAGTTGCTGGGTAGAGTTAAGGCTCCCCAGCTACTCGTCGTAAATGCCTGTCCTCCTTGTCAGAGGAAAATCTTCTCGACGAAGTCTCCCAACTCGGGGTCGGGCGAAGCGCGGCTTGTGGGCCCGCCCGACTGGGAGTCGGGCGAGGCGGAGTTCGGGGCCCCACCCGACTTGGGGTCGGGCGGGGCGGAAGTCGTGGGCCCGCCCGATTGGGGGTCGGTCGAGGCGGAGTTCGTGACCCCACCCGACTCGGGGTCGGGCGGGGCGGAAGTCGTGGGCCCGCCCGACTGGGGGTCGGGCGAGGCGGAACTTGTATGTGCCCTCGGGGTCGGCCGTGGGCCCCTCGAGCGCTCTGTTGTCATGCACCTGTTCCTGTGGGCCCTACACAATTAAGCTGAGACGGTTAGCGGGATTAAGTATCCTAGATCAGGATACCCTGATTTGGGTATCCGTCAGTATGTACACATACTTGATTTTTAAAAGTGGTATGTGGACATACTATTTTTTTTATATGAGGATATATCAAGTATATGGACATACTCATTTTTCAATACAAGAAACGTGATATATAACAAGGTGCAAAAAAATATGAGTTACACTAAAAAAATTTCATGGTTATCACTTTAAAAAATCTTATTTTGGGTATATGTACATACTAAAAATGATAAATGGGTATGTACACATACCCAAGGTGGTTTTTTAGAAGTGGGAGTAACTACACCCGGGAGTAAAATGGATTTTCCCTTATGCATATTATAAATATTCATATGTATATGTGTACATATGTATGTATGTATGTATGTATGTATATATGTATGTATGTATGTATGTATGTATGTATGTATGTATGTAATTTCTTCATACTTATGAAAGCCAAAGCCCAAAAAAACACCTTTCTACCTGCTTTCAGAAATGAACTAGACAAAAACTACTTTTGGCTGTGACTTTTTTAACAGCCAACCCGTTTAGTTAGATTTTTGGCTTTTTTGAAAAGCTAAAGCCAAAAAAAAACCCAACCAAACACACCCTATATAGTCACGAGCTGGAGTCCGGTGAAGCCTATACTACATCTACGACTCCATGCTTTTGATTCTCAACTGCACTTTTCAATCAGTCAGATGCAAAAAAAGCCGTTTGTTCTATTGAAGTGTGCGAGGACTCCAGATGTTTTCATCATGGTTATTTCGCAGTTTTGGGTGCCAATACCCAGCTTTCTCAATGACAAAATCACCTGTGGAACTACCTTTTTCTGTCACTCAGTCATCAAACAGTTAGGGGTTATGCTTCGATCATATCTATAAATCAGCACCAACAACAACTACAAAGAGTCAGTTTTTTTTCCCTTTTTGAGACCACTACGAAAAGCAAGTTTTTTGGCTCACTTTCAAAGGGGTCGTCCCTTTCACCCTGGGCGGACAGAAATCCACCATAGCCCAACCCCTCACCACCCAGCAAGCCTAGCACACTCATAATGCGGAGGCTCCCGAAAGAAAAATAAAGGCCTAGGACACGAGGCCCAGTTCAAACAACTCTTCTTCCTCTTCCCGTCATATATTCTTCTTGAACCGCCATGGCAGGGAGCTCCAAAGCCGTTCAAAAAACAATGTTTCACATACAAAAATTAAATGTTCCACAAATGAAAATCGAATGTTCCGCCACACAAAATCGAATGTTTCACCATAAAATATTTAATGTTCTCTAGATTTAATATATTTGTTCTAAAAAATTCGAATGGATGTTCCTGATACACGGATGTACCACCGCGAGAGACCTAACATACCACCGCGACATATCAAATGTTCCACCTAGAGGGACTGAATGTTCCACTGCGAGAGATCGAATGTTCCACCATGGAAGGTCGGATATTACATGAAGACCACAGAGTTGTTCTTGGAGGAGGCAAAAGAAACGTGATGCCGGCTCAATGGCCGGCACCGGCGAGTGCGGTCCGCCGCCCTCCTCGGCGGCAGCCCCCCTCCACGGCTCCACTGGTCTACATGACTGCGGGTGCGGGGTGGGCACATGCACTCGGGTGTAAGATCCGGAACCAGGCAGTTGGTTGAAAACAGGAAAAGAGGGTGCCAGGGGGGGCGGAGGTTAGGTTTTGCTGTGGGCGACAACGATGAAAGCCGCACTTTCAGTAGGTAGGAAGCTATAATCTTCTAATTTGGGATTGCATTTCCAAATCGTTGTACGGTGTTCTTTATAATATGTAATATCAACCCAGTATCTAAAAATACCTTATACATATATGATCAGAAGTGCTATGCACACAACACACGATTGCTCTGTGCGACCGCGGTGCGGCCCAACAGCCCAGCGTTTGCATGCAAGCGGTGATTAGCTTTTTCCCTCACACCGTCATTTGCTAGTGGTGAACATACATACACGACTGCGGGTGTGGGGTGAGCACATGCACTCGGGTGCAAGATTTGGAATCAGGCAGTTGGTTGAAAACAAGAAAAGAGGGAGGGGGAGGGGGGGGGACGGACGAACGGAGATTAGGTTTTGCTGTGGGCGGCAGTGATGAAAGCCGCACTTTCAGCAGGTAGAAAGCTACAATCTTCTAATTTGGGATTGCATTTCCAAATCATTGTACGGTATTCTTTATAATATATAATATCAACCCGGTATTAAAAAAAAACCTAACTTATACATATATGATCATAAGTGCTATGCCCACAACAGTCTTCGCTTTTAACTCCTGCCTTGTAAATCGAATTAAAATCCGCAGCCAGAAGCCATCTGTCACACACTCAGTCTTCGCTTTTAACTCTTCCAAGAAAGCCATTTTCTCAATGTTTATATGTGGTCCGTAAAATCACATTAGAATCAAGCATGCATGCTCGAATTTGTAAACAAACAATTCACCTCGCATGATTTTCGAAAGAGCTTGTTGCATTGCATGGATCAATTTTTAGAACCAGATTTCAAAATACATTGAAATGGATTAGCTTTTAGCATCAGAATTTCCATTAAACTGGTTAAAACTCAGAAGAATGCATTCGAGGTGGAATAGAAGCCGCACTCAAGTACCGAAACAAGCAAAAGCATTTCAACTCTAACAAACATGCCATTTCAACTCTAATAAACATGCTTTACTCTAACTAGTGCTTCAGTTGTGAAATTCTTCAAGATTACCATGAGGTTTTCGAAACAGACTTGCCTGGTTGGATCCCCGACCTTACGGAGTTCTAGTTTCAGATTTCTAGAAACAATCTTCTAGGCGCCAAGTCCTCAGCAGCAACAGCCGACCGACTCAACGGCCGCAACAAGCTGACCAACGACACATCGAAACAACGAGACGAGTACGGCTAGTCTCATGCATCCGAACCAGAACAATTCACCCTTGTTTTCTTTCAAAAAGATAACCACAAAAGGGCAGCAACATTCGAACAAGCAGCACCGACAATACCAGACGTTCTGCAGCTTCCAGCCCCATGGCCCCTTTAGTACAAATACCTACTATACTATAGATGGTTCGCAAGAACTTGTGTTTTATTAGTTTATTTGAAGACGACGACTGTTACAAGTTTACAACTACCCTAAGCCGATTTAACATTTACGCAGTGCTTCATTCGCATCACCCGTCATTGCCCGCTGTGTCTACTACTCGATCGACAGCCTCTCCTTTCAGGCCTCTTCCTCCAGCAGCATCTGAGATCAAAGTGCCACACCCCTGCGCACAAGTCATGTCAACAGTAAGAATCCACAATAACCGCACATAAACAATAGATGCAGCAGGGCGACAGAGACTAACCATGTCCCTTGCCCACTCTTCACAGCTGAGCGACATACCCCGAGACTTTCGTGATAGCATCAACCTTACACAAGGAAATGCAAAATTTCAGCCATGAACATCCTCAAATCATAGGATAAAAAGGATGATGCATAGTCTTTGCTATATGAAGAAATGTTTGGTGGATTTACCTGCTCCTGAAGAAATTCGCTCTCGATGAAGTCAATTAGCTGAGGATCATTGCACCTTGTCGCCACCTATTCATACAGATGAAAAATCATCACAATTTGTATGTAGGAATGTGTTGTACAACCCATCTTGGTTCTGCTAAATTAATCAACTTTACAATTTACAATTTAAACAAATTTAAGTGGCCACCTTGAGCAGATAAATATTTCTCTGTAAATGCACATGTAATACAGTATGAGAAACTTACACTGTGCAGGTTGAGCAGCTTCTCATTAACCAACTTTTCAAGAGCCAGAGCCAGTTCCAAAGCTGAAAAATCAGATAAAAGGCATATATATTGAGACATAGCTATCATCACGTAGTTACAAAAAACAGCACTATCACATATTTCAGAAAACAGCACTATCACATATATATTGAGACATAGCTATCATCACGTAGTTACAAAAAACAGCACTATCACATATTTCAGAATAAAAATTAGCTATCAGATCAGTCTGTCCTAAGCAATATTTTCCAAAATACACCACAGGTGAACAAAGACGATCCCATTCCTATCATTAGGTGGAGTCCAACCACATAGCTAACAGGCTAACACTTTACTAAAAATAGCAGACTTTCAATTCTGTGGGTCATGTTAGTCACCATCGCACTCTCAATTTATCATTTATCTATAGAACCAGAACTCAGCTCTGGAATAAACTCCCTATGACAACAACAGCAAACTCCTGTTACTTTAGCTGCTCTACTACAACATGTAGCCTTCTGTGAGACATTCAATATTCAGATCCCTCACTAATCAGAAGCCAGAATTATACAATAAGAAATACATGAACGACACTTGCCAATCAATGGAGGCCAACCACATTATTACATGCTGCTAATTTGCTAAAAATAGATGCTTATATCTTACAAAGCATGATGCACCCTATTAGCCTATCTACTAAAAAGTCCAACTGATCCAGCAAGGCACATAGACAGAAAAATAACATTCCACATCAAATTAGAGACCTCCAAATGATCTACCACGGCATGCAGGATGCTACAAGACACTTCACTTTTTGATGCCCAACTAGAAACCAGAATCACACACTGAGCAAAGCACATACAAGGATGCTGTGATTGAAACACATTGTGAAATGCGAAAACATACAAAACTAGAAAGTAACTCACCGTACACGGTTCTGGCATCGCCTTTTTCAGGGTGGTCGAACCTCGAACTCTGCAATGGTGTCACGATTTTTTTGAAAGACCAATGGTGTCACGATAGACTGAAGCCTCACCCTCCCTCCACGTTTGTTCTGATGGCGCAAGAATACACTATCATTTCAGTAATTTTGCAACTACTACGGAGAGACGATGATGAGGCAAGAAGGATTTGGGAAGAACTCACCTTGTTGGATTGGAATCGAGCCTTGTTCTGTTCGTCTCCTCTGCTCTTGCCTAGGGTTTTGTTGGACTCGGAATGTGATAGAGATGGAGGCCTGAACTGCAAAACTCCCTCTACTTCTTCAGCTGAACGAAGGCGCGTCCCTCTGTGGCAATGAGAGGTGGGCTATAGAGATTAGTGGAGCCCACCTGGCGGTGAGAGCTCCTATGTTGTGCTTTCCTTGCAGGCGAAAGCAGAATCTGGTTCTACACCGACTCAGCCGTCCCCTCCCTCCCACAAAGAAAAGCGGAGGCTGCAAAGTGGGTCAGTGTATAGCATGACACGTAGGCCCAATTATTCTCTGCGGGCCCACTTTGGTGTATGCAAAGCGGCCGAGAAAAATACGTTTTGCGCACATGTAAACGCTACACGATCTGTAAGTAGGGGAAAATTTCAGTGCAAACACAACTTCAGTGCAAAGGTGCAAACAATCCCCGGTGAACGTCAAATTGTTATCTAAACGTCCGTAGTCAGGTACGTTGCCTCTCAATTCCCACATCTGTATATTCACAGAAAACCCCCCAACAAAAAACACTGTCTCACGAAGAAACCCCTCCACGGCTCCACCCATCTCCTCCTTCCTCGTTCTTCCGTCCAAAAACAGGACCGGGGGCGATTTCGATTATGGCGGCGGGGATGGGCCATGGGGACGAAAACGATTATGCAGGAGGGGATCTATCTGAACGACTCCATGAATTATAGAACGAGATTCCTTCTCACACAATCTGCCGGAGTTGCTAGCAGCCTACCACAAAAAAATCTGTCGAGCTGCAATGCTTTAAGTACGACCGAGCTTGAGATCAGAACTCATTTACACAGGTCCAATTCCAGCGGCGGCGCAAGGTGTAGCTGAGATCGACATGCGCTGCGTGGTTGTAGTAGGGCCCAGACGCCATCTCCGGCAGGGTGCAGGGCGGGGGAGGTGGCGGCAGCGAACTTGGCGATTCCGCTAGATGAAGGGGATACTTAGAACTTGGCGATTCCGGTAGATGAAGGGGATACTTAGAACTTGGCGATTCCGGCAGCGAGCATGTCCAGGCCGATCATTGCCGCTGCCGCGGATTCCCGTCGATTGCGATTTTGTGCATCGGGAAGGGATGGGATCAAACTCGAATGGAGGTTGATGATTTGGGCGAGAGGTGACAAGCAAGATCGTCGATATGGCTGATGAAAGCATAAACTATTACCGCCGCCGTAGCCATGGATTGATGAAAAAAGTAACAGACAGATCACGGTGATGGGGAAGGAGGAACCATGCGTGATATCTTTTCTGCGAAATCATATTTCTTCTTGGGCGTTTCGGCAACAATGCTTAAGTGGGATTGCGGAACCCGCATCCTGATTCCTGTGCATTGGATCAGGATCTGACGGATCCTATTGGACGTTTGCACTTTTGCACTCAATGTTTATTTGCACAAAAAACTTCCCCTAGATGATAACTACTTTATAGTGAAGCTATTGTGAAGTCATATACTCCTTCCGCTCCAGAATAAGTAACGCTTTTGACTTTCAGACATTACGTTTGACTGTTCGTCCGTCTTATTCATTTTTTTTATAAATACTAAAATAAATATGTTATGGTTCAAGTATTGCTAATAATAGAATAAGTTATAAAAATAATAATATTTGTGTAAATTTTTTGAATTAAACGAACGGTCAAACGTGATGTCTGAAAGTCAAAAGCGTCTCTAGAACGGAGGGAGTAAGTAATCGTAGAGGGCAAAAAAGATCTATGTCATCCGGTCAAAGCTATCAAGAGATATTATGAAAACAAATTGACATTTGTATGGGGAGACCGACACAAACGTTTTTGTAGGTGGGTATATAAAAACCTCCCTGTTGCAAGTGGGTTTTTGCAAAAAAAAATTAGATAATCTTTTCCTTTTTGTTTTTTTGGGACATCTTTTCCTTTTTGGTGTGTGAAGAAGGCGAGATGCTAAGCTGCGGCCCAGCTTGATTAAAGAGCTGGGCTTGTGGCCCATCAGGCCCTTTCGGTGCCTAGGGTTTCGGGGCATATATATGGCGGGCTCCTCTCTCTCTCTCTCTCTCTCTACCCCCCTCGCTCCCCTTATCTTCCTCCAACAAGGCGCCGCCGCCGCCGCAACCTCGCAATCCACAGATCTAGAGCTTCGCCGGTTCCGGGAGGGATGATGGAGAGGGTTGAGACGCGGCCGGCCGACATGTGGTCTTCCGGTCTGTCGCTGCTGGAGCCCGACATGGAGGCGTATTCCACCGGATCGAGGAAGAATCTCAAGCACGACGAGGAGAAGCCGCATGCCGCCGGGTCGAAGACGGAGAAGAAGAGGAAGGAGGTGCCGAAGAAGCTCATCAAGCACGACGACGAGAAAGAGTCGCACGCTGCCGGATCGAAGAAGAAGGCGAAGGCGGTGGTGCCGGATCGCACGTTGGAAGAGATATTGGAGGTGACGGAGGAGGAGTTCCTGGAGGAGGAGGAGCCGGGTTTGAAGTGGAAGACGGTGAAGCTGAAGCTGGACGCGGTTGATGTGAGGCACCTGGAGGAATACACCCCTTCCCCGCCCTACCCACCCAGCGATTTCGATCGCATGCATCCCATGATGCGCATCACCCTAATGAGGGCTGCAGCTCGCCATGAGGCTTATCTTGAAAGCCGCAAGAGGGCCGTCCAGCAGTTCAAGGACACCGGCTTCGCTGAGCTCGAAATCGAGCGCCTTGAGGAGGACAAGGCCTTCGATGAGATCCAAAAGTTCATCCACGAGCTCGAGGAGTAGTACAACTGCGGCCGATCAGATCCATGGGGTTTGTTTGCAGCAGGGATGCTTGGTTGGCGGTAAGGAATCTATTTCTGTATAAGGCTGTCTAAACTTCGTCTGTGTGAGTCCTAGTACTGTCTCGTGTGATCCAGCTACCTCATAATAATGCGTGTTCGTACTACTGGTGTCATCAGTTAATCTATGTGATTCAGATGTAATAGAACCAGCTACTACTAGTTATTTGTGTTGGCAATTGATAACAGAGAGCGGACAGCTTGTTTTGTTGGCAAATATTTACTTTGTGGGATGATCGAGTTGGAGTGAACATATAAATGTATTTAGTTAGAATACCATGTCAGATCGCCTGTGTTCTAGCATTGAACATCTAGATGGAACGTGAGTGAGTGGTGCAACTCACAGAACGGCTGGGCTTGTTATTTTGCTCTATTTGATTTTAGGGATTCCTGGACAAAATGTAGAATTTTAATTTTCTTGGACAACAACAATAAGTAGCGCTGTCGACTACTAGGAATATTATGGGATTGTCGCAATACCTTCATTACAGAACTTACAGTAGCATATTCCTAATCAGTTATCTGTGATGGTTTAACTATCAGCTTCCTTGCCTCTTACATGTTTGATTGAAGAGAAACCTCACTTTACGGTTGACACTACAAACATACACCTTAATAAATTACAAAGGGATACATCCTACTCAGATTGCTACTATTGCAGCTGTGTTTTCTGTTTGAGTCCCGTGATTTTTACACTACGACTTAACTCTCAACCTCTAATGCTTTTTTCTACACAAAAGAGGCTATTGGATGCCTTTGTTGCTGTTGTCCGGAGAATTTGTTGGCCACGCCACATGTCATCAACTAGTCTATCGGCCACTTCTGTATACTGCAAGTTTGGAGATCTTTTTAAAAATATACGTTGTTTAGCTCTGCTCTTTGGTTTCATTCTCTGTAGGAGTTGTTGCAATATTCTTTTCAGTAGCAACACGGCTACTTTGTTGTAGTCAGGGATGCTCTTCCCTGACCTATGTACACTGTTTCTAATGAAATATATATGAATCTTCCCACACACACACAAAAAGGTACACCGCTCTGGCCATTATTATTGAGAAATGCAAAGATGGGGTCATCAGACTCTTATCTTTATTTTTGTTTTTTGAGATAGGGGTCATTTGACTTGACGTCAAAGATCAATGGGCTCCTGGGTTGGAAATGCAAATCACTGTCTCCCTAGCCGCTCCCGGACAGGGTTGTGTATCTTCTCTGTATGATGAAACTTAACAGAATGACCCATAGGTTTCCGTTCGATGTCTCTACCTCAAGTCACATATAAAAGAATCAACTGCTCAATGAAAACCGATATATCCTTTCAAAAAAATAGATTGTTAGAAGGATTTCACTGTAATAATACCACTGGTCTTTGTACGACGTGCCGGATTGCCCTCATTTTTAGAGTCTGTAAATTTATATTCAATACAACTAAAACAGTACTTGGAGAGGTACTACAACGTGCTAAGTTGTGGGTGTGCTACCCCATACTTTTTTACTCAACTAGTCATTTTGCCGGCAGACTTGGAGGAGAATTGGCCTGAACCATCAAACCGCCATGTGTGTACATCTTCAGCTTGTGAAAGGTGCATTTCCAGTATCACGTCCCACAATTGAAAATATTCAAATAGCCCGATCATGGACAGACCGCCCTGTATGTCTGTAGGCCAAGATTGATCAAACATACCTTGTGCGACCGTGCGTTGTTTGCGATTTTTTAGTGGGACCGCCTCGAAAACTAAGGGGGCCAAATCTGCCTCCGAGCACCCCATGATCCAATTGTCTGTGTGTTGCAACGGAAAGAAACAATTTCACTGTTTTGAGGTTATCAACCAGTCAAAGTCAAACAATGTCTATGTACTTCCTCTTCCTCTTCTTCTTTTTTTTTTTTTTTGTGAAATAATGTTAATGTACTTCCATGGAGAGAAAAAGAAAAATGTCAATTCGGTGCCTACTTGACGATAGTAGCATGATGTTTTTTAGGGCAATATGGTAGCATGATGTTACTGACACATTTCCCTTCCCATTGCTTTTTTTAACCTCAAAGTGAAGAAGAAAAAAAAGAAATGGTTGCATAACCATATTAGAACATAGTCCAAGGCTTTATTTTTCCTTCCTATTGCTTTGTTTAACCTGAAAGTGAAGCAAAGGAAAAAAAAATTGTTGCATAACCATATCAGAACGTCCAAGGCTCACTCCCATCCCCCGTCTGTATAAACAGGGAAAAAAAAAAGAGAATTGCGGATTGTGACATTCGAACCTGGGTCACAAAAATGCAAGTTGGACACACTATCCACTGGACCACGCAAGGGTTCACGACAATAAGCGACTCGGCTTGATAAAAACAAGGAAGAACTCAGAATTTGAATTCGAATCAAACTCAATTTAAATTCGAGGTGAACTGTGATGGTAGAGGTCTGAAAATTATAGCTGACGACCACGTTGAGACTTATTAAGTAGTAGATATTATCATAAATATATATATGGTTTCAATTAAGTGCACCTAAATGGTAGTAAAAGAAAACAATCTGAAAGAGTGTTTGTCCCAAATCTAAGCATTAAGCACCATCAGAGTTAGGTGAAGGAAAAAGCTTCACACACGACTGGTATGTCCGACTCCGTTGTCCGACCAAATGGAAGGGGTGGGTGCATGCATGTCAAATGTGATACGCTCACGTCGTACTAGCTGTGAAGTTGCCTGCGCCAGAGAGTCGGACACGGTGGTCGGACGTATAGCACTTCTCGTGTTTATAAATTGCGCCGCATAGCACGATCCAGTTGTTCCTTTTCCTGATGAAAAGCGTTGTGCCATTTCATCCTTGACAAGCAACCTGTCACGCTTCAGCGCGCGTTCTAAATCGCGAAACGAATTTAATGAAGGTAGTTAAGGCATGATTAAACGATATTTACTGTAGCATTACTGTAGCATCACTGTAGCAAAATATAGATTAATTAGACTCATTAGATTCGTCTCGTAAAGATGTACCCATCTGTAAAAAAAATTTCTAATTTTATTTAATACTTCTAAATAATAAAATTCTTTTTAAGCTAAACTTTAGAAGCTCTAAAACTTATCACCGAACGCGCCCTCAGTAACTGCTGCCTGCCTCCTATTAAAAAAAAAAAAAAAAAACCTGCTGCCTGGCTGACGTCAGTAATCGTCCCTCCCCTCCCAAGTTTCCCATGGCAACTGCATCCAGCAGCAGCTCTCATCCCCCGTCCTCCATCACCCACGACCACGACGACGATGAATTCGATGAAGATGACGACGAAGACGAGGAGGACGACTATGACGACGACGGCGAACCCTCCTCCGCGTCGCAGTACGATGAGGCTCGCCTCGAGGCCCTGCTCCGGCGCCTCACGGCGGAGGATGTCCGGATCCGTGTCCACGATGTCGCGATCCGGGGATGCTCCCGCACGCGCCGCGCCGCGGTGGAGGCGGCCGTGGGCCCGGACCTCGCGCGCGCCGGCACCGTGCGAGACCTCATGCGCGGTGCCGCCGCGGCCCGCGACCGGCTCCGTCGCCTCGGCGCCTTCGACGCCGTCTCCATCACCCTCGACGCGGCGCCGCCAGGGGTCCCCGGCAGCGCTGGCGCCGTCGTCATCCTCATCGACGTCTCCGAGGTCCGTGGCCGCGCTGCTGGCGATCTGGGCGTCTTCGCCAATACCCAGGTGCGCATCCTCCAACTGAAAATGGCCTGCTGTTTTTAAAGAATCGATTTGCATTTCATGATCCATTGTAATAGCTTTGCAATTCAGATTGTGATGCACAGGGTATAACTCTTGCTTTGATTTAGAGGCCTCAGGCCATATTCGAAGCTAATTCGAAACTTTCTTTGGGCATTGCAGTCTTATGGGTTACTGATCGATCACTACTATGTGATTGCTTTAAAAGGGACCCTTGTTGCATAATTTGATTTTAGCAGCTGTTACGCCGGTACCAGCACAATGTACTGGATGATGGATTTGAGGTGTAACCTTTTATCCAAGTGTGAATTGTTTGAAAGAAAAATAGAACTTGTGCTTCTTAATGTAGCTGCAAAGTGTGATTTGTTTCCCAAAAAGGAAACTGCAACTTATAGCTTTTGTATTTAGCTGCAAGTGAAATGGCAATCTTATGGTCAGTCGAGGGACAGTATATGGCTGTTGTTTCTAGATTCCCTCAGCTCTAGTTCCTGGGCAAAATCAACTCGTTCCCTGCAGTTTGTGGTTCAATATTACTCCAAGCATTCTGCATCATCGTACTTCTGCTGTTTCCTGTTATCTTCCTTTAGCCATAGTCATACATGCTCCAGGTTTCTCATTCTGTTGATATCACTTCAAATGTGCATTTAACATTTTTTTTTGTGTTGTGCATGCTGTTATATAGACCTCGAATTATCAATATTTTGTACATTGCCTCAATCGGTCCTGGAATGCCTCAATTCTCACCAATTTCCATCGTGTAAATCTTTGGCAGACTAGATCATGTTCACTGGAAGGTTCTCTGAAGCTGAAGAACCTATTTGGATACTGTGAAACCTGGGATGCATCAGGTGCTCTTCAATTAGATCAGACAGCAGAACTAAGTGCTGGAGTTGAAATACCTAGAATCGGAGCATTACCAACTCCGTTGATTACCCGGATATCATTTCTATCTGAGGATTGGTTGAAGTCCTCACTCAAAGAACATCTGATGAGCGTTTCTGTTGGCTTGCTCTCCACCACAAACCACAACCTTGCTTATAATCTGACATGGAGGACTTTAACCGATCTAGCACGCATGTCCTCCGATTCAATACAAGAGCAGTTAGGACATAGACTTATGTCCTCCATTAAGTATACCTACAAGGTTGACCTGAGGGACTCCAGCATAAGACCTACACGTGGATTTGCTTTTCTTTCGTCCTCTCAAGTTGGAGGACTTGCACCAGGGAGCAAATACCCGCGGTTTCTTAGACAGGTACATCTTGATTTCCTTTGTACTCCATCCTTTGCTTTCCGTGAATACCACATATACATCTTTTGCTTGTATCCAAAAAATAAACCCTTATTATTTGCCTTTCTTGCTTTCTTGGTTGCGATTAGTACTAACAATGCAGGCTATGGTCACAGTCCACATATGCCCCTTTAAGTATTGCTTTTCTTTTTTGTATGATTAGTGGACAAACGACCACCAGTTTTCTAAGTTATATGCTATGTAAGGGTGCCTTAAGGTCATGCTTTTAGCACAGACAAGTAGTTTTAAATGTCAATGAAATGAATTTTATCATTTTATAAGATTAATGTACTGCACATCAGGAATTTTTTATCAAACAACTAAACTGATTCATTTCCTTGATTGTCTATCAGGAATTTGATCTTCGAGTTGCTTTGCCACTGGGTGTGATGAATGCTGCTCTCAATACTGGAGTGGCTGCTGGAGTAATCCATCAGTTGGCAAAGGAACCCACGGAATCGACCTCACCACTTCGAGAAAGGTTTTACTTGGGTGGTAACAGGTCTCTTGTTTGCCGCTTGGGTGGACCATCGTCACTCTCAGGTTTCAAATCTAGAGGGCTGGGTGCAACAGACTTGGAAACCTCTGGCTCTGATAATTCTATAAGTGGTGCTTCCACTTCTCCTGATAAAAATGGATTGGGTGGTGACATAGCAGTGACAGCTTTTGCTGACCTGTCTTTTGATATACCACTTAAGCCGCTCAGGGATCTAGGAATTCATGGCCATGCATTTGTCTCTGCTGGAAATCTTGCTAGATTAACCGAGTGTGATCTCCGGAAATTTTCCCTGGCTAACTTCCTACAAACCTTCCGGAGTTCTGTAGGATTCGGTGTGATTGTGCCAACCAAACTGTTTCGCGTAGAGGTTTGTCGCTTGACCAGCTATGCTGCTGAAATTGTAAACGAAGTTACATTATGCCGTTGTTTTTTACTAAAAGTTTTTTTTTCTTTTCTTGTCCAGATGAATTACTGCCACATCCTGAAACAGTTTGATCATGACAAGGGAAAGACAGGCATACAGTTTAACTTCTTGTCTCCCTAACTTTATTGGCAATATGTTCTCATCAAGATGAATAGTTGTACATTATTTTTCCTTTCATAATTCTGAATTTTTTATTTTATTTTTTGGCAAGAGCTCGTGTAGCAAATCTCTATTCTCAAAGATAGGCCTTGCAATTTGTTAAGAGACTAGTTGTTTGTCCTGCCTTATGTATTTAGTATTGTCAGTTGTAAGGCATCAGAGTAAAAAGAATGCAGAAGTGGTAGGGATGCTTCAGTTTCAATATTGATCTGTATGATTTGGACTGGAATTGATGAAATAATGCTGTACAAGATCTGTCAATAAGCCATCATTGTTGGGGATGGGAAAATTGTGGCCAAGCTACATTGTATTCTGTGTTGCTGGGACTCTGTTTCCTTAGAAAAATGAGGTGTTGTAGGTGCTGAAATGCCATGTCAACGTGTATATTATGTTTAGGTTGTGCTTGTAAGATGGCTGCGGGGACTGGCCAAGTTGGGTATGAATTGGCATGTTAAAAAAGGGACCTTTTGCTGATGATCCTGGTACTGGATACCTAGTCTTACTGATGTGAATGCATGGGCTGAAAGGATCTTTTGCTGTACATGGTCCGACAAGAACTTGTTTGGAAAATTAACGCACGCTGAGAAACAGTCGTTTTCAGCCACTCAGAAAGGGTTGTATTCATCCTTTGAGCTGCCGGTACTGCCAATTTCGAACTGAAGGTATCACATTTTGTACAGTGATGAATTTGAATACATGGCCTCATACAATGCAGACAGAAGAGCACACTCGGTTTTGAACAAGGATGACGACATGTGTGCATCCAGGTGCTATGCACAGCCGCGCTTTCTGTTGGTGCAGGTGAGACAAAATCACACCGTCAACACCACACAGGGTCAGGTTGGTGAAGTTGCTGGACAATTTGAAATGTTTCTTCATAATATGACAATTTGAAAACATTTTACTCGAATTCCAATTGGTAATTGGTATTGACTATTACAAACTTGATTCTAATACAAAAATTGGCGCCTGAACTTCTAATACATATATTTATTACCACAAAAATGAAAGCAAAACATGACCGTAGATAATGAAGGATAAAATGGGGGAGAACATGACCGAGATTCTAATATATATCTGTTACTAATCAAAGTACAGGGATCAATGTTTACACGAAGTTCCAAACAATGCATGCTAACCTTTGATAAGCTAATTGTTTTCAGTTAACATCCCCATCCAGCATGGTGTGTATGGAAATGACTTCACTATGGTCTGCCCAGTTAAGATGCCCAACTCTTGAACCCTTGAGGTATTCAAATGGTAAGATACTACTCTGGAGGATGATACCAGAAAGAAAGCAATCTCTTTGTAAGGATGAAATCCGAGGAAAACTATGTCGTTACTGTATGTTATGACCTTATCATCTTTGGTTACAGGAAGGATGATACCATTGTCAAAGTCCCATTCGAATTGATCATCCTGTGCCCGTGCTTCATTCACCCGCTGCCCATTTTCGTTGACGATCCATGGCCTGTTGTATCTATCATTAGTGTCAAATGGGAAATTTTCCACCACAGCTTGCAGGCTGATGTTGTTCTTTGAAACCCACTCCATATGATCGTTGAGGAACCAAACTTGAAACTGTGGCCATCCATTCTCATTCTCTTCCCGAAGTAACGAAAAGTACACCCCTTTCTCTGATTTTCCCAAGCAAACAACACCATCGTTTAAAACGCGGTTACCAGCTGGCGGTATAATCATTTGGTACTTGCTACTATTCAGTGCTATTCTGCAAAATTCAGATCAGTAGGAAGCATGTTAGTAAAATCACATATAAAGGGAGTTACCAACTAATGTGGCTTAATTGAATTATTAGATACATGCATATATACATACATACCTCATAACAGAGTTGTTTTGGCAATGCACGTACAGTGCTCCCCTGAAATAGACGGCGTGCCGGTTCCATGGTTGCCAATCGGAGCGCATGTCGGCGATGGTCCCGGTAGCGTCTCCTTGGCGGACAAATGACCTTTCCTCCCAGCTGGAAGTGGTCGAGGAGAAGGCGTGGGTTGTGAATGGCGATGGTGGCCATTCCGAGTCCTCCGGGAAATTGACGATGTTGGGTACTTGTAAGGAGGTGGGAAGTAGAGGGAAACGAAGAACCTCATAGCAGTGCGGTGAGACGATGGGATCATACGCAAGGAAGAAGTCGTCGAAAAAGTCGTCAGGTTGCAAAGGGGGCGATGGAGGCAAGGGCGTCCACTGGCGAGTGGCAGGATTAGCGACCCGGTCCCAAAAAAGGAGAAGGCCATTGCAGTGATCCGTGATGCCCTGGTCGTCATAATAATCATCGTCGCCCTGGAGGAATTGCAAGTCGATATTGGTGGAGCGGCGGAAGAAGCAGTAGGTTCGGGTGTCGGGCTGGTCGGCGACGCAGAAGAAGCCGTCGAGGCGGAGAGGAAGGAGGTCGGCGCGCAGCAAGCGTCGGGCGTCGATGACGGCGCACCAGTCCTTGCGGACGCAGCGGCAGGCGGCCAGGCTGCACGGCGGTAGGCGGCCCAGGATGTTGGCGAGCAAGTCGTCGGAGAGCAGCTCCATCTCCATGGCGGCTGGCCGGGTTGGTGATCGATGATGGCTAATAATGGATCTGTTAATTTGTTGAAAGCGTCCCTGCTTTGGATACTCTTTAAGTTTTTTATTTTTCTTTTGAAGTAAATAAATACACAAATAAGCTTAGCTGCAGTCGGTTTTGATCCGGACATTGCAAATCTTACAGAGGTTAGGATCCGGACAGAAGGGCACATTTCGATCGATTTCAACAGGGACGGCGTCCCGGTGCTCGTTTTTCTGCAGGATGTGCGTGCCACTAGTGAAGTTTGTCCACCAGAAAATTAATCAAAACAACAAAATGAAGTATATACCTCATAACAGAGTCATTCTGGCAATGCACATAAAGTGATCCCTGAAAATAGACGGCATGGCGGCGGCGTGATTGGCAATCGGAGCACATGTCAGCAATTGTCCTGGCAGCCTTCCCTTGGCGAACAAAGGACCTATCCTCCCACCTCCATTTGGTTGATGAGAAGACATGTGTTGTGAATGTCGACGGCGGCCACTCCGACTCGTCTTTGAATATTTTGATGTCTTCTTCTCCTATTCTAGTTCTAAGAACTAATGGGATAAGAAGTACCTCATAGTGGTGAGGCGATACGATGGGATCATATGCAAGAAAAAATACGCTACGGAAGCCCTCAACACATGGTTGTGGGAAGGGAGGCAGGCGCACCGACTGTCGTGTGGCAGGGTTAGCCACCAGCTCCCAAAGCAAGAGGAGACCGTTGCAATGATCCAAGATCATCTTATCGCCGTAGCAGTCGACCGGCAGGAAATCGGTAAGGCCTCCGCTGATTCGGCGCCCTGTGGAGGGGCGTGAGAAGAAGTACGTGTCGACACGGGCTTCCTCGGCGAGGAAGAAGAAGGCATCGAGACGGAGAGGGAGGAGGTCGGCGCGCAGCAAGCGTCGGCCGTCAATAATGGCGCACCACTTCTTGCAGACGCAACGTGACGCCGCAAGGCTGCACGGAGGGAGGCGCCCAGGATGCTAGCCACCATGTCGTCAGGTAGGAGATCCATCATGGATCGATCGCCTTCGCCTCGGCTGCAGAGGGCTAATGATGGATGTGTTTCATGTGTGAACTTTCCGCGGCGCGGCTGCTGATCCCCTTAATTAACTCTCTGGAGATTAGATGCATTCAGCTTTAACTGGCTAGAAATAGAAACAAAACAAATCCTCTAGAGGTTAGGATTCTGGCCGAGATAGATGTAAAAAGTTGCATGCAGGCAGCTGATCATTCAATTCATGAGGCATCTCCCATAAGACCGATGCAACAGGCGGACTTGGACTGAGGAAGTAGGCGATGGAGAAGCCAGGGTTGATTCCAAACTGAAAGTATGATACTTTGTAGAGTGCTAAACTTGAGTATGTGGCCTCGTACAATCCAGACAGTAGAGAACATTCTGATTTCAACAGGGACGGCGACGTGTGCATCCAGGTTCTATTTTTTTTTTTCGAAAAGTCCGGCACCTTGGCCGTCATATATTAATAAGCAGAAAGCAGATTACATGCGCGCAAGTAGCGCGAAGCCCCGATGCAGACGGACGCTGCATAAGTTGAGACAAAGCCTCTGGCTTACAACTTTTACAGAAAATAGACGAAATGGATTACTCGCTAATTTGTGGTACAACTAGAGTCGCGAGATGCTTGGCTCCCGCAGTACACCAATTCCGGGCCTCCTCCTTGATCGATGAAACAAGTTGAGCTACCGTTCTCTCTTTGTGACTGAAAATCCGATTGTTACGCTCTTTCCAAATGCCCCAGATCGTTGCAATGGCGAGAGAACGGAGGCCCTTGGCTTCCAAATGCATCCAGGTTCTATGTACTGCCTCATTTTTCTGCAGGTGCAGGTGAGGCACAGCCACCACGTTTGACATAGCCAACACCACACAGGGTCAGGTTGGTGAAGTTGCTGGACAATCTGAATGAATAGATGATCAACACTCTGACAATAAGATGTTTCTTGTTTCTGACATGCCTAGCATTGGACGAAGTAATGATGCAGAATGAAGAACAGCCAGCGAAGCAATTCCAATCTTGCAAAAAAAGTAACACATATGCTTGCATGTTAAATGCTGCAGGAAATCATCTCTATTATTTTCTCCAAATGAAGGTGTGATTAATGATTACCAAAAAGTAAAGCATATATGCAGTCCCAATCAACGAATTCTCAGCTGGATGTGTGGATGGTGGTTTATGTACTAGGCTAATCCGTCGTAATCCCTCCGGATGTTGCACTAACCAATTAGTTTAAATCCGGAGGGAGTAATAGAATACGACCATGATTGAACCTTCCATACATTTTTTGCGATGACAATACATGAAGTACCTGATCTAGCTAGGTTGGTGCATGAAAAGTACGGCGGCATTGCTATGTTGCTATGATTCTCTTTCCGTTCTGTTGTAGTGGTTGCTATGATTCTTGTTCATCCTTCCTCTAAATGCTCTAGAGAAAACGGGCACCGAAAAGAGAAGAGTCAAAAAGAGGAATTTATTATGTACAAAAAGGTACCTAAAAGATAAAGTGGCATTCAACCAAAACTTTAGTTAAGGTGTCTCTTGTGACATAAGTGCTATATATATGAATATGATATGATCGGCTACTGAAGTACTGCTGTTGTCGGACTAGGAGTGGTATAGACGCGCTCGTGCATAATCCCATATTCCCATTCCCATCATCAGGCATCAGTTATGCATGCAGCGTCAGAGTAATGTTGGGTTAATTAAAGTGAGTAGGCCCCAGCATTCGATCCTTTCTTTCCACACCTGCCAAACCGTGAGCATGAAAAGAGTGTCAAAGCCCTTCCGTTCAGCATTTGGCAAATGCCTGCTGCAACGAAGGCACCGGCAGCAATTCGAACTATTGATTTAACATGACAGTGTATGAACCAAAACATCCACTTTAAGTTTAGGTCATCCAAACAACCTCTTTTATATTTCCTTTCTTTTTGTGTGTATTTGAAGTTTGCTGCTTAATTACGCATGGATTCCCTATTATATTGTTGTATGGATTCCCTACTACTTTAAATTGAATTATGGGGGACGTACTACACGAGGAATATTGGATGTGCCTGCTATAAACTAATACTTGCACCAGTCAACTTTTTTTCCTCTTGTTTGTTTGAATGTTCTCTCCTGCCACGCAGGTACACTCATCAACACCAGCAAGGAATTCTTTTGGGTACACATATATCGATCAGTACGTCTTGCTCCGTTGAAAAGAGATTCATAAAGTGGTCCTTTTTTGCATGGACCATATATAATCTAGATACGTACGTACAAGCACTATATATGAATTCATCAAACATAGATACATGGATGCTTGTAGAACCAGTGGGCAGTACAGGCGAGAGAGACATATGAGTGCCCCAATTCTCACAACATATGGATATTACCAACCTGCCCTCTCCTCGGCCTCCAATTTGACTAACGGTCTACTACTGCTGTTTCAGTCCTTTTAGTCGTCTACACTGTTCCTACTAGACAGAGACAAAAGGCAACAATCCAAATTATTAGTTAATAGTAGGACCGATAGTAGAAACCAAAGACTTTAGGAACTCATTAGTTCACTACAGTCCTGTATATAAAGTATAAGAGAATTAAAGGTATCAGTTAGTTGGGTTAATTATTGTTCACCTTCTCTTGATCTTGCCTTGATTATGTGCTCAGGAAAGCCATATATATGTGCATATATGAGATCACTTGTTATTTCACACGCCCATATGCAGACATATATGTGTAGATAGATAGATGGAATGATCCATGACCTCACCTTGGTTTTGGCCTCTATCTTTCTTCTCCAGCTGAGAGAGTTAGATCGCTGACGGCTGGTGTGATGCAGCAACAAGAAGAGGATGTAAGAAGGGAGTTGGACCTCACCCATCAACATCTACTTCTTCTTATAGCCTGATAGAATTCCATCGACCGACCGAGCATGGAGGAAAGTAGCAAAGGGTTTGAGAGCTCCACGGATCAGATGCCGTTAGACGGCGCCGCCGCCGAGAAGGATGCTCCGCGCGGCCGCGAAGGAAGCTCCAGCAATAGCAGTACGGTGGATGTGGAGGAAGGCGGAGGAGGGAAGATCGCCTCATCCGTGCGGCCCTACGTCCGGTCCAAGAACCCACGCCTCCGATGGACGCCGGAGCTCCACCTCTGCTTTCTCCGAGCTGTCGAGAGACTGGGCGGCCAAGACCGTAAGCAACCACCACCTGATTGATTTCACATTCAATTTGCATGAACCAAGATGTTGATTGTTTATATGTTTATAGGTGCAACTCCCAAACTCGTTCTTCAGTTGATGAACGTTAAAGGGCTTAGCATAGGCCATGTCAAGAGCCATCTCCAAGTATACATGCATCCACTACACGCATAACTTCAATTTTCTTTTCGTAATTAACCTTCCATTGCTTCTTGTTAAAGTACTTTCGTTCATATGCCCTCTTTCTTTCAGATGTATAGGAGCAAGAAGATCGATGACTCGGGCCAAGGTAAATATATGCATCATTGAATAGTTTCTTTAGATTGTTCTTTATGTAGACACACAACCGTAATTCCCAAGCTTGCATGGTTGATTTTTTTTTTTTTTTTTTGGGGCAGTGATAGGTGGTTCATGGAGAGATCATTTCCAAGATGGGGGACAAGTGTACAACCGCGGCCATCTCTCCTTGCATCACGGCCAGACTGGTGTCTGTCACCTATTGTCAGCAAGGTAGTTCGGCCCATGGCTTTCAAACAAAATCCATTAAATTTCTGTGCTTTTTGTTGTCTAGATTTTTTCCCGGATGGATAAACTGAGTCCATATTTTGGATATTTTTCTGACTAATCTCTCTCATTGATCATGAAGGTTCGGTGCATGGCCTCATTGGAACAATTTCCATGAACAAAAATGGCTTCACGGTCACCATTTCCTTGCTTCAAAACAGTACTACTCAACAGCTGAAGCCGAGACGCTCCTTAGAACCCGTGCTCACTATGTTGCTAGAGCTCCAATTTCAGTTCCTACAGGGTGCTCATCTGAGAACGAGCAAAGATGCCAATTGCCGCAAGCAACACTTGTGCTCAATGAGGATAACCATGATGATCCTCTTGATCTAGAGCTCTCGCTCGATATAAGGCCAAAACGGGAGAAGAGGAAGAGGTCAGGTGGCAGCTGGGGCAAAGAACACAATAATGAAAATCAAGAGGCAGAAAATAGTACTGCTACCGGGCTTTCCCTTTCTTTGTTCCCATCTCCTCGTTTGAGGGAGACTGTTACTAGTAGCGATAGTGATCGCATGGTCCTAGGTGCCAATGTGGATAAAGGGAAAGCACCAGCATCGAGGGCAAGTACTCTTGATCTCACCATATGATCCAGTGGCTAGTGAAATGTGGTGATATCTTGTGGTACTTGTCCTATGAGGAATACACATGTAATAATACTGCTTATATAACTAGAGGTGTTGATTACATACACACATCCTTGATCTATTGATTATAACCTTAATTTATCCCGAAGTGCTACTACAGAGCATTTATTTTGAGTACTATGTGGGTCTATTTACTGTATATTACAATTCTCTTTTTTTTGTGAAAAATCGTCTGATTATATACTAAGTTGTACTACTGCACGCATAATAATGTTGTACATATTTTCATATGAAGGCCAATGAACCTCTGAATTATTAGGATATTGCATAAGAAAATGGTAGCCCCTCCATGAAAATTATGTTATCAATTTTATTTGTTTGAGCAAAAATTGATTATTTCACTTGATATCAAAATATTCTTCATGACTATCCCCCCTCCCCCTCATTTTTATGTATAAATTTGCTGGCCGTCAAAGCTGTTTGAGAAGTTTAGAAAATCAAGCATTGTTCCTATCGAAAGAAAGTTCTGCATCACTTTGGTATAGTATATAGGTCATTGCACATATAGTTATAGTACTCATTTGTCAAGGTACATTCAGTAAACGTATGTAGAGTATGTCCTTGACTCCTGCCTTCTGCTTTTTAGGCAGATTTTGGTTCTTTGTATTGGTCCTAGCTAACTTTACTTTCTTTAATGTGGAAAATGTTATACATGCACCTCCTCCACGCATCCCACGATGAGCACATTGAGTGTGATGTTTGCAATCTTTACTGCGCTGCTAGTTCATTTTTATCAAGAGATAAGTTCCACGCATGTGCCACTGGACAATAACTGAATTCCTGACTGCAAGGATTTGATGTTTTGAGCCTACACTAGAGATCAATGAGCTAAACCCAGTGATCAGCTTGCACCTGTGTCAGTCCTTTGGCCAAAATGCCGAATGAATTTCGTGGGACTCGGACTCTGAGAGAGGTAGGAGTAGTGGCCAAGGAAGAGGCATGGCGAAGTACATGGAAATAACATGATTTTCCTTTTGAAGAGATTGACATGGCAGGATCTGGGATGACAAGAATGGTTGAGATGGTTTTTGTGGCAGGATTTTGAGAGGTTGACATGACAGGACTGATGCCACTCGGCACAAAAACCATCTCAGGGCTTTGGATTTTTATTTTTTTTTGAAGCAAAGCTTTGGATTTTTAGTCCCCCTCCATCCGAACAGGGGAGCAAAGTTGACCATAAAAAATCAATTGCAAAGAAATAAAGGGTCCCCACTCAGTCCAGCTCGGAGATCACGAGTGGAGATCACGGATTAGTTAAACTATTAATAGTATAATCCACATGATCAGCTCATATATAAACTATTCAACTATTGTACATCAAATCGAGGAATAGCGAGCCAGAGGAGGTAGGTAGCAGAGTGTCTTCTTCGTCGTCTCTCTCCATACATCAAGGATTCACCAACCATGTGGACGGAGAGCCCGCTGCTCCGGGACGTCGGCGCCGCCCTGCTCACGGCGGTGGTCGCGGCTGCTGTGCTCCGCTTCTGGGAGGTGGTCGCCAACCGCCAGCTCCTGGACCAGGTGGGCCACACTCCCTTGCTTCTTCAGTCATATATCCATTCCCAATACGCCAATTTCAACTGTTTTGGTGCGAATTAGTGTTGAGATCCCAATTGAAGTCCTTGCACAGAACCAGCTTATATGCTTTATACAGAACCTGTCTATTTCTGCAGCATCCTATTCTTTTTGAACTTATATGCAGCATAGTATTCAACTTTACTATGGAAATTAAATTCTCAACCTCTATCATATCCTTTGCTTCACTCTGAATACTAATATTGTTCGCTGAGTTATTGACTGGCATCTGGCTCTCTACTCTGCGTTTTAGAAACTCTGCAGGAAACTAGTGCACATAACTGTAGGATTTGCTTATTTCCTTATGTGGCCTTTATTCAGGTACGTAAACTAATTAAGCCACTAACAACGTTCATGATCTCTTATCAAGAGTATATGTGTTTCTTACAACGCTTCCTCATTATTGCAGTTCGAATGATGTCTATGCTCCATTTCTTGCTCCACTTATCATCGAACTGAACATCGTAAAGGTGACCTTGATTGGACTCGGTATAGTTAAAGATGAAGGTGTGGTTAACTCAATGACAAGGCATGGAGACCGCAGGTAGTTCATTTCTGCCTCTCATATTTAAAGTAATTATGTAGTTCAGTAGTTGTTTTTATAGAGGTTGAACAGTAGTGGAACGAAACAAAAGGCATGTAGATCGGTCAGTAGAGGAACGACTTCGTTTAGTTTGCAAGGGATCGGGTTTTTCTTGTTCAACCTAATAGTCTATTTCTGTCAGAAGTACTGACAAACTTTCTTCCTTTTGCCTGTAGAGAACTTCTTAAGGGGCCGTTGTATTATGCTTGTGCTGCTACTCTCACTACCATAATTTTCTGGAGGACATCTCCCATCTCAATCGTTGTGCTCTGCAATTTGTTTGCTGGAGACGGTACTATCTCTACTTCTTGACGTTGCTTCGACATACATAGCAGAGTAGCTTATTTTTTCCTTCAGTTGAAAGTTTCAGATAGGATCCCATTTATATGCAATGGTGCTTCTTTTAGGAGTTGCTGACATTGTTGGAAGACGGTTCGGGCATGCAAAGCTCCCGCACAACAACGATAAATCATATGCGGGAAGCATCGCAATGTTCCTAGCTGGTTTCACTGCATCGGCCCTGTAAGTAAACAGTCTACTTCTCTGGTACAATCTCTTATCTTCCAGCAATTCATTCTGCAACCTGAACATATCTCAATCTGAAACTTGTGTACCAGCTTCATGTGCTACTTCCACCATTTCGGGTTTGTAGAGCAGAGCTGGAGGATGGTCCTTGCCTTTGGTGTTATATCCTTTGTTGCTGCAGTTGTCGAGTCCCTTCCCATTAGCACACGCCTCGACGACAATCTGACAGTTCCTCTTGCATCTGCGCTTGTTGGAGCTCTAGTCTTCCACTTCATCGGGGTCAGAAACCTATGCTGCATGAGCAGTGATGGGAGCAACATCTCTACAATCGTCCAAATGGTCTTTGCAGGCAGCAGTAAGTAGACAATGGCGAGAGACAGAGTACAACAGCAAGTCAGCAACTTCTTCAACCATGTCGTGTTTGTAGCTTGCTTTGTAAACTATTAATCTTGTGTAAGCAATATTCTTGTAACTTGAGAAGTACTATTGAACAGAAGACAAAGGGAAGCGGAGACTAGGTGAAAATTGCAGTGAGCTTGCAAAGTGTTGTTTTTTATGGTGTATTCAGACTGCTCGAACAGGATGGGATGGTGTCTATCATCAGAGAGATATTAGCTAGACTTTCAAGTTAAAGCGTGATGTAGATTGTAGAGTCAATTGAAGAGTCGCTTAAAATGTAACCACAACCAGAGAAGTTGGACAAGTCATGGCGACTACGGGCAAGCAAGGTTGCCAATTGACCAAGGTTATGTCTTGTCTAGCAGGAAGAGAACAGGAGCGGTGGAAAGTCATGGGCAAAGTATATAAAAAGAAAATAGATTTACAACAAATAAATAAGTGACATGAAGTAAAATAACACAGAAAGGTTTTGCATATACTATTTACTGGTTTGCACTATTTACTGGTTCGTGTTATACGATCGGCATCAATATTTCGAAAATATATCTATTATAAGAAATTGGAACTCATGATCAAGATTTGCATTTTCAAAAAAACCGGGAAAACCGCTACCGAGAAAACCGGTCCGGTAAACCGGAAAAACCGAGCGGTTTTGCCAAAAAACGGTCGGTTTTGCTAACCGGACCGGACCGGTTTTTCCGATTACCGGTCCGGTTTTCACCGGTAATGAAAACCCTGCTCATGATCACGAAATAGTTCACTGCTCAGAGTACATATAGCCATGATCAAATATTAATGGTATGCCTACACAACAGACAGGAAAAAAAGGATAAAATAGCAGAAAATATACCAGCACGATTTCATGTTTTCTGGACAAAGCCTTAGCCAAAAAGGTGACCCTCTAGGACATCCTTTTTCAATCAGAGCAGCGGCATCAGATCAAAATTCGCAATAAAATACAAAAGAAAAGGAAACCCACTGATCAGTTAGCAGGAAACAAAGGAATGAAAGACTACTTTTCAGTTGGCTGCTGGTTATACCACAACCAAGTTGCTGTTCATATCACAATTCCTTCTGTTGCAAACATATGTTCTTTATTTTCTCAAATCATAAGAACACATTCCACATGAGCTTTGTTCCAGCACACTGGATTAGCTGGATTGGGCTGTTTGCCCGCCAAAAAAGAGAAAAAATTGCTTGAGCATGACGAGCTCAATCGGATGCGGCAGTTTCAGGTCAAACAAACACGGAGCTAAGCTGCAAATGCTCAGGTTAAGGCTTTTTCTTGTGTGCCTGAAAGGCTGGAACATAGCGGTAGCACAAGCAATTTTTTTCTTAAAAAAAAAACTATGTCACGGGGACACCAAGGCCTCAGACCTCCCTCTCTTTCCCCAAAAAGATTTATATAAAAAAAAAAAACTAAAGCAGAGAAAAAATGAATGGCCCATGCAGGTCTCGAACCTGCGACCTTCGCGTTATTAGCACGACGCTCTAACCAACTGAGCTAATAGGCCTTTGTGCCCGTTTTGAGAAATTTGTCAAGATTTTGCTTCTTGTGCGCAAATCAAAGCCCATTGGTAGTATCAGCCAGCGGCCCAAGCGAGGCCCAGATTGAGTTTCGTCGTCGTCCCGTGTCTGAAAAGCCAGGGCCCGGGCGAGCGACTTCCTTCTTACTCCGTAAACCCTAGCAGAGCGCAGCCGCCGCCGCCGCCGAGCAACAAGAACGCAGGAGCGCCATGCCGAAATCCAAGCGCAACCGTCCAGGTAATCCGTCACCCGTTCCGACCCTCATCTCTCTTTCCACCCTCCCGTTCGTCTCATGCTTCATTGCCTGCCTAGTATAGGAGTACTAGTATTCTTCTTCACACTAGTATGCTAGTTGAACTCCCTGACTCTGAGGAAGGGATTGCATCTCTTCATTTTGCTGCGTTCGGCTATACGTTTGTTCGCTTGTTTGGCACACCAATGGCTGTTGTTACCCATCAATAAACAACTGTTACCAGTTTACAGTTCAAGGCAAATGGCTGCTATTGCTTATATGAATTGGTGTGTTTGTATTAAAAAAAGATAGTCCTTTCTTTTGTGTATACATACCAAAATTTGCATGCTATCTTCCCTTGTTGGACGATATTTTTCTGCTTCTCTAAATATAATCAAGAACAGAACAAACTTTAAGACAATGATACATTTCATCAGAAACAAGATTATTTTAGATTTGGTTGTCGATTTTGCTAATATACACGCATTCTATGCTTCGTGGACGCAGTGACCCTATCAAAGACCAAGAAGAAGCCAGGTTTAGAGCGCAAGGGCAAAGTTGTCACCGAAATCAAAGATGCCATTGACCACTACACCAGCGTCTATGTCTTTACCTATGATAACATGAGGAATCAGAAGCTCAAGGACCTCAGGGAACAGCTCAAGTCCTCAAGCAGGTACTGTTACTAAATTATTTACTGTTCTCTTACTTGTCTTTTATCACAAATGCTGTGATAGACTAAAAGCTATTTGAGTTGCCCTTTGGTCCTTAGCCTTTTTTCTTCACAGCAGAAACAATTTGGCTTATGTTACTGGTTATTCGGATATTCCAAGTTTGACGCACATAAAGTAAAGATGCTCCATAGATAAGCGTACAATACTAGTTGAACATAAAAGTATTAGCAAACTTTGTTATGCTGTGCATACCAAACTTATTAAAATGCTGGTCGAAGTCACTCCATAGAGATGTAAAGCATGCTATTCAAGTGCACAAATACTAGTGACTTATTGATTTATATAGGTAATTTTAGCTCATAAATATATGTTTTTCACAGGATATTTCTTGCCGGAAAGAAAGTCATGCAGATAGCACTGGGACGCTCAGCTGCTGATGAAGCTAAAACAGGCTTGCATAAACTTTCTAAGGTGAGTAATGCTTGGTCCGATTTTTTAGATAGCGTTACTCATCACTATTAATACGAGGTCCTGATATATTGTACTTTGCTGTATTTAGTTCCTTCAAGGTGATTCTGGACTTTTCTTTACTAACCTTCCAAGGGATGATGTTGAAAGGTAGTAGTCTGATGTTAACATTTCTATTTTCTCATATACCTGAGGGGCTGAGGTGTCTATATTAACATTATCAATAATCTTATATTGCGCTTGCAGGTTGTTTCGAGAATTCGAGGAGCATGATTTTGCGAGAACAGGAAGTACTGCGACAGAAACGGTATTCTTGCTACTGTTGCTTTCCTTGTACATGTTCTGATATGATCCCTTGGAAGAGTTGTGCTATTGTGATTATGGAACCTTTTACTACTCTATGTTCCAAAATGGAAGATTTGTGCGATTGTGGTTTGGGAACTCTGAACTCAAAGTAGTCATGGTTACCTTGCACTTGATATAGTACTCTTTTGACAGCAAAGGTTCCTTAACCTGCACAAGTTACAATGTTATTTTAGATTCAGCCTTTGTTTTCAAGTAACTAATAACATGTTTCTGGTATGATGCGGTTAACCAATTTACAACTTTATGCTGCCCCAGGTTGAACTTAAGGAAGGTCCTATTGAACAGTTTACGCATGAAATCGAACCTTACCTACGAAAACAAGGCTTGCCAGTTCGCCTGAACAAAGGTTTGCAGTTTTCCATTTACACACTTGCTTTTAGCGGTTGCGCAGAACGATTATAAAACTCAACGTTATTTGGTGCAGGTGCTGTAGAGTTAATTGCAGATCATGTAGTGTGTGAAGAAGGGAAGCCCCTTTCGCCGGAAGCAGCACAGACTCTGGTATGGATTGTTAGGTTTAGTATGCCAAGTATTGCATTTCCATGTCATTCTTAAATTATGTAGCTTGGTTAAAGAGCACCAAAATATCAATTGTTTTACGTGTTCCAGAATTCTTTCTTCATTAGCTTGTTATTATTGTACTTATTCTATTAGAACCGCTGCAAATGCATCTGACCATTTTTTTTTCCGGACACTTTATATTGTTTCGCTGAGGTCATGTTAATTTCTGTCTGTAGCGCTTGCTTGGTATAAAGATGGCAACATTCCGGCTCTACCTTGTCTGCCGCTGGTCTTCCGATGACTTTGAAGTGTACAAAGAAGGCTTGGCTCAACTACGAGCTGACGACTCCCCTTAAGTTTGTTGAATTGCACTTCCTGTATGCAACAACGCACTTGCTGTCGTGTGTTCGGGCAGTTTTTGGTATTGTGCGTGAGGCCTTGTACCCCTGAACGTTTGAAGTCAGAAAGATGTGAGGTTCACAAATTCTGCGTGTGCGTCTGTTCTGTCGCATCTTTTCTGAACTGGTGTAAGCAGATTGGTATATCATATCATATTAACTTTATCCGGTGTTAAGCAGTGGGTCAATTGGTTTTTGTTATTCCGAGGAACTGTTCCTTACAACGCAAATATTTCTGTGTTATCTTCGCTCTAGTTAGAGAAGTCGCAAGGATCAAACTAAATTGGAAGGGAAACTACAATTAGACTCTTCGAAATCGTCAGCATCCTTCTGTCAAGTGCATAATATAACTAGATAATATGGTTGGGTTTTAACTCTCTAGTTGCTGGGGAATATTTTCCTCGGTATGTTATCCTTTAACTTCATTGTCTGCCTGGGCTGCTATGAACGTAATTATAACCTCCATTCTGTCGAGATGGCTCAGCAACCATGAGCCACCTCATGAACACATTAGCAAAGAGCATATATATTACAAGGACAGGACTGTTTGTATTGTATCACAACGTAAGGCGAAAGTTCTCGATTGCATATATTTTAAAGCTCTGAGCTTGACTCTTGCAGTTGCTACATGGCTACTCCAAATCTTCTTAAAAACCTTGGCGTCCATCCTTGCTCATTGGCTTGCCCTGAATGTGACACAGATCAAAGTTAGCAGTGAAGAGGCTGCTAAAGTGCAACACAACTTGTCATCAACACACAACATTTTTGAACGTCCAATAAAAACATTTGTTCTTAAATCAAAGATCAAGTTAGAGAGCTTTAACTAAACGCTTTCCAAAGCAGACTACGTTTTTGAACGGATGATGGATGAGGTGGTACCTGTAGTAGTTCGCATGCTCCGGGGATTGAAAATATTGTCCAATGCTACACATGCTGCAGCTGCTGCTTCAGATTGCCTTTGCTGCTCTAAGATGAGGTCACGTATCCTCTGGCAATCATCAGTTATGAGTTGTTTTATTTCATTGTGTATCTTCAATCTTTCTTGTCTCGCACGATACCTGCCGATCATACCAGCTAACACGAGAAGGTAGGGCGCGTTGCTTATGATGTTCCACATGATCGATGATGCTGTTGCAGTCGAAATCCGTGGAATACCTTGCTCTTGTTGTTCGTGTTTGGGTTGGGTCTCTGATCCTCTCTGCTTGTTCCGTATGTATATAGGGAGAGAGACAGAGGTGAGTTTAACCGGCTCGGAGACGAGAGGACGCTTAATTACCCAGAGTCGGATCGGATCCGAATCCTATACTTTAGATGCCGGATTGAGATGCATCCTACTCGCCCGTTTGGTTGGTCGTTACTGCTTAATTTCGTGGATTTGTGTGTGTGAGTGCAGGGATCACGCATTCTGTGGACAACGCACTCTCGATCGGCATCTTGCACACATTCGCGCACCCGGCGTGCCGTCGTCAATACATAGCAATATCGCGGTGGTTGACGAGTTGCTCCATCGATCAGACTAGTTGGCCATCCATCAACTGACACTATTTAACCATACACATTTGCCGTCGTCCTTATAATTTCCACTCGATCACGCCTATTTGACTTTGACTAATTAATACTGGACTCTAATTATATAGCTAGTCATCAGGTAGTTAGTATGTAAGTTTCAAAGAAGGTAATAATCAAGGACGCGCCGAGCGCACATGGTCGATTCAGATTGTACGCGTTAATCACATGGCAGCATATATTATGTTAAATTGTAACGCGCAGCGCACTCTTAATCTTATCAGTCTCTCCTTCCCATCCAAATACACACGCTATATGTATAGCTGCACAAGTACACAACACATCCCATTCAATTGCAGCCAAAGCAGTTTCCATAACCTCCTATTCCTGCCCCACCGCTAAGGGCAGGTACAACGCTACACGTAGGCAGTTTTATAGGTCGTCTCATGTAACACCACGTAGGATTTTTGATAAGGTGAAAGAGAGAGATGGGGAGGAAAAAGAAAGAGACGGTTGTTTCGCGAGGCAACCACCTCAAACGCTAAAATTTAGGAGTATGAGACGACTTACACACCATTGTACGAGTTATAGTTGTCATGCAACTCATAAACATTCCTTTTCTCATTCGTAAATTAAGAAAATATGCAATTACTATAAGACAACTAAAACAATCATCCATTATATGTGTGGTCTCATAAATCGTTTTATAATTACGTGTCATACATGAGACCGCTTATAAGACAACATCTTTGTACCTGCCCTAACAATTTGAAATGGTTGCCATTGTGGTGGCATCCGCGGCCTTGGACAAGGATGGCGACGGCAAGGTCTCCGCCTCCGAGCTGCATGGCCGCAGCCCTCAGCGAGGAGGAAGCTGCTGTAATCCTCAATGGCGATGGCGTGCTGGACCGCGACGAGTTCCTAAGGCTGGCCTCTGAAGCGGAACTCGCGGGCGAGGGCGACATAGACGGCAGGTACAAGTGTCTGAGAGAGGCGTTCAGGATGTATGCAGCTGAGGGAGAAGCAGAGCAGTGCATCACGCCGGCGAGCCTGAGGCGGATGCTGAGCCGGCTGGGGTTGCTGCAGCTTGGCATGGAAGAGTGCAAAGCCATGATCTGCAGGTTCGACCTCAACGGCGACGGAGTCCTCTCCTTCGACGAGTTCAGGATCATGATGCAGGATGGCCTCATGTGATTCGTCCCTCATTGTATTATATGTATGTGATCCTTCGTTGAATAATTATTACATCAGCAGGGTTCATTCTAGTATGCATATATTCAATGAATATGATGCATTTCACTGGTTCGCTCAATTGGCTAGTTGGTCACACTACTTGTCACTACTTTTGTCGACCGATATAATGTGTTTAATTACATTATACATTCCACAAATCCCTTCGATTAGAACACATTGAATTCGCTCTAATGCAAAAGGAGGAAGAAAGACCGACCGCAAATCATGCGAGGATGTCGTGCTCTTGAGACGCTGATGATTAGCAAAGTGCGCACACATCAAACTTCCCACACTCTTCAACTCCTAGCTAGACCGACGGTATGCTACATATTAAGGGAATTAACATAATTAAGAAACATGTCATGATATCCTAAGCGAGAGACAACATTGTTTAGTCTCTCTTTTTTAATTCTTTCAAACGTAAGGCAAGATTGCAGAACAAAGGCTCCCTCAGCTCAACTAATTAACTCTTGTAGTTACTCCGCGGCTCATCTTCTAAGACCGTCAAAAGCCTAGTGTCCATCAGCATCCTTACCTTTCTCTGGACAGGTAGATCAGCAAAAGTTAGTAGTTGCATTGCTAAAGCGCAATGTTAGTAAAGCATAATTCTAAAAAAAATAAAATTTTGACTGCCATATATGTTGCCTTTTCCTCTTACTAACAGTGTGCCCATGCATGCAGTTTGACCATGCACTTTTGCGTAAAAAGACGGCCATATGTTGCTAACACAAGAATAAAAACTAATAAGCTTTCGCAACAATACTAAAGTAAACAAGGCAACATGCATTATGTAAGAGCAAATTATATGATATGGATGCAATGCCTAGTTTCTCTCAAAGTTTAACATGCGGTCTCTTTTATAGTTTCTCTCAATATATTACTATCACACTAACATACGGCCTCGAAAAACTGAACTTTCACCACTAAATAACAACATAGACATGGTCGTTGAAGAATAATTTGAAATGCAAGTAAACAGTACAAATTTTTACATTGAAAAACTGCAGATAATTATATGCTAATCATTAATTCGTCAAATAAATATACATATACCTGAGGTTTGCATGCTTTTTTTGCCTGCAGAAGAAGTATCCAATACAACATTTATCCTCTGACAATTCTTTATGGCTTGTGTCAAATCATCTTCCAAGATCAACTTTGGTCTCGAAGCAGCAGGATCATCCGTTATGTCTAACAGCTTAATCCAACCAAAAATAATCAAGCCACCGAACAACAGAAAGTAAGCGGTGTTGTTTGAGTTACGATTAGCCTTGTTGTTGGTCGGCGGCGGCGTTGAACCAGCACAAGAGGAGGAGGTGCTGCTGAAAAGGTGAGAAGGGCTTGATACTGGGCGCTTTGTGATGTGATGCCCCTGCAGCGCAAGACGACGAGGCTTTGCGCTTGCTGCGATCTTGCTCGCCACAGATCGAAGCACTGTTGAGGCCATGAAAATCGATCTATCGCTTCTTTTGTTCGGTTCCTCCCGCGCAATTACTTGAGACCCAAATTTGGAGTTAAAAAAGAAGATGAGACGAAATTTTCTTTTCTTTTCCGCTCCTGTCTGGACTGTTTTATATATATAGTCTGACGTGGGGGATGCATCTTTTTACCGGGAGTCCGGGACGGATCGGATATCCATCTCCATATTAATCCGAGTGTGTTTGGTTTGCGTAGAAGAAGCTAAACAGACTTTAGTTATGCAGAATTTTTATTTTTAGAGCTGTTTGGTTGGCTGGACAGTAAAATAGTCTGACTCTGATTATGCAAAAAGGTACCTCTTAGCCTGAGCGTTTACAGCTAGCCAGGCTTACACAAGCCTCCGCAGCATAAGGAAATGATTCGCTAAATATTATATATTTTTTAAAACCAATTATATATAGATATAATGTGTTTTTCTTCTATAAAAATAATAGAAAACATATGGGTGTTGTGTTTTTTGACAAACATTGCAATGAAAAACGGTCACACTCAACTAATGCAGCTAACCAAACAAGATCTTGTATTGTCCAATCCAGACAACCAAACATATGCTCTTTTTTGTTCTTGCACTAAGTTAGCCTGGTTTGAGATAGCCTGGTTAAAATCTTATACAAGACTAAGCTTATGCAAGTAACCAAACACACCCTTAGCTACCTACTATTGAACATATCAAGTTATCAACTAGTGTATGCGGCAAACAGGGTGAATGCATGTCGGGCCGTTAGATCGCAAGATGAGAAATGGAGGTCCATCCTAGCCCACGAAATGTTTCGGTTGGAGTGAAAAGAGCCACGGTGTGCAATGTGGGCCGCGGAGAAACAGACACGGCCTGCGTTGTCGTCATCCTCTCACCCACTCGTCCCTCTCCAATCCAAATCCTACTCTGCTGTGTTCTGGCTTGCTCTTGTTCCTCCTCCTCCTCCTCCTCCTCTCCGGCCGGCAGCGGCAAGAGCAGAATGATGTCGTGCCGCACAGCATGCTGGTGCTCGCTCCAAATGCATGTCCCGACCACCTCGTCGGCGCGGCAGAATAAGCCCCCCGCTGCTTCCCCTGCCGCTTCAAGGATTTGCAGCACCATCCCCCAGGAGAAGCAGCATGAAGACGCTGCTCTCCTTGCTCTGCTGCGCGCCCACGACACGGACGCCGCCTTTGCGCTCTTCTCCTCCAACCCGGACCTCCTCCCTTGCTCCCCAACCACCGCCTCCCGCCTCCTCGCCCAGCTCTCCTTCAATTCTTCTTCGGATAAGTCTTCCAATTCTTCTTTCTCCCGCGCCGCAGCTGTCCTGCAGCGTCTCCGCGCCCGCAACGCCCTGTCGCTGCTGGACGCCAACGCGCTGTCCCTCGCCGCCGCAGCCGCCGCCCGGTCCGGCAACGCAACCCTCGCCCACTCCCTCATCCTCTACATGCTCCGCCAGGGCCTCTTCCCCGACCGCCGCGCCTACACCGCCGCCGTCGCCCGCCTCTCTCCGGCTAGCCCAAGAAAGGCGGTCCGGCTCTTCGACGCCGTGCTCCGCCATCTGCGCCGCGCGCCTGATCGAGAGCCGGAGGTCCCTTTGTCGTCGCTCCCCGACACGGCGGCCTTCAACGCCGCACTCAATGCCTGCGCGGACGCCGGGGATTGCGAGAGGTTCCGGCAGCTGTTCGACGATATGGGGGGCTGCTGGGACGCCGCGCCCGACGCCGTCACCCACAACATCCTCATCAAGATGTGCGCGCGCGCCGGCCGAAAGGACCTCCTTCCCCGCGTGCTCCAACGCATGCTCTCCGCAGGCATCGCTCCCTGCGCCACCACCTTCCACTCCCTCGTGGCCGCCTACGTGGGGTTCGGCGACATCGCCACCGCCGAGACCATCGTGCAGGCCATGAGGGAAGGCCGCACCGACATCACCTCCTTGCTCCTGAATCTCAGAGATGCAGCAGCAGCAGATGTGCCCACCACCAGCACCCAAGAAGCAAGTGTCGACCAGAGTGCTGCTCTGCTCGACGACATTCTTCCTATTGTGAAGACGGGCAACCAAGGCCAAGAAGAGGAGCAGGTGCCTCTGCTGCTCCCTCCTCAGGAGAGCAGGGCTTATCCTCCCAACGCCCGTGTGTACACGACGCTGATGAAGGGGTACATGAACGCCGGCCGCGTCCACGACGTCCTCGCCACGTTACGCGCCATGCGCCGGGAAGCCCAGACGACGACTTTCCCGGCGAGCAGCCCGACCACGTCACCTACACCACGGTCATCTCCGCGCTCGTCGCCGCCGGCGACGTGGACCGCGCGCGCGCCGTGCTGGACCAAGAGATGGCCGCGGATGGTGTCCCCGCCAACCGCGTCACCTACAACGTGCTGCTCAAGGGATACTGCCGCCAGCTCCAGATGACCAAGGCCAGGGAGCTCTTCGCCACCATGTTGGAGACGAACAACATTCAGCCGGACGTGGTCACGTACAACACCCTCATGGACGGCTGCGTGCTCACGGACGACACCCAAGGCGCTTTGGCCTTGTTCAACGAGATGCGGTCGCGGGGCATCGCGCCGTCCACCGTCAGCTACACCACGCTCATGAAGGCGTTCGCGGCGGCGGGGCAGCCCAAGACGGCGCACAAGGTCTTCAACGAGATGCAGAGCGACCCCACGAGAGTGAAGGTGGACAGGGCGGCGTGGAACATGCTAATCGAAGCCTACTGCCGCGTCGGGCAGCTCGAGACGGCCAAGCAGCTCGTCGAGAAGATGAAGGACGGCGGGTTTCAGCCGGACACGGCCACCTACGGCAGCCTTGCCAAGGGCATCGCGGTGGCGCGCAAGCCGGGGGAGGCGCTGCTGCTGTGGAACGAGGTCAAGGAAGCGCTGCCCGGACCCCGACGAGGAGCTGCTTGAGGCGCTGGCGGACGTCTGCGTCAGGGCGGCCTTCTTCAAGAAGGCGCTGGAGATCGTGGCGTGCATGGAGGACAGAGGCATCGCGCCCAACAAGACCAAGTACAAGAAGATGTACATCGAGATGCACTCCAGGATGTTCACCAGCAAGCACGCCTCCCAGGCGCGCCAGGACCGACGCCGGGAGCGCAAGCGCGCCGCAGAGGCGTTCAAGTTCTGGCTAGGACTGCCCAACGAATACTACGGCACCACCGAATGGCGGCTCGATCCGCCACTCTGCCTCTGGATGAATGAAGACTACAATGTGTAATGTAGCTGTCCTGTCATTCACATACGAAACAAACCCTTGCTTGTCTCATGTTCTAGTCAAAAACTGAACAGAATCAGATATTCAGTTTACATGTGTCAATATCAGTTAGTAGCCGCTAATGGCAAACGAGGAGACCAAAATGATTTTTCCTTATTGCGTATGTTACTACTATATACCAAGTGCTTTGCTCAGGGCGTGATCTCAACACTACATTTTACAATTAGGAGAAATGAGATAACAGGTCACCAAGGCTGCTGAAATACTGCAGCGCAGTTTGGTAGAACAAAAATGAGGATCAGTGCCTGATAAGTCTCCGTGTACACCTATGTTCGTTCGAGTCTCTGACCTTCTGCACCGTGGCTGTGCCGCAACTGAGCGTGTCATACTTGGCAAACAACTGCAGTTAAGGGGTAACAGATGTTCGGACGCTTTTGGAGTACTTTGTACAGTCAAACGGCCCCACATCTTGTGCTTTCCGTTTAACCTGCAAACAGAGATGAAATCAAGTTCTGTTGCATTACATGCTCACCTAGATACAAGGAATGCAACTTAGATACAAGGAGTGCATGTTCATCAGTCTAATAAGCTACTTTCGGTCTTGGTTCCGCATCTATTGATATATGCAAATCCAAACTGACCACTTGAAGAATGGAACGTTTGCTGTAAATTTATTTCAAGCGCATACTGAATAATGAAGTACCAAACCACATAGATGTCCAGAAACTGCATATCAAATTTGCAATTACAACAGAGCATACCGGTGACCAAGGACTGGGCTCGGGAGCAGATTTGTCAGGAGGAGAATTTTGCACTGCACCACTCTTCTGTTCCAGAACTTCCTGCAAGAATCATTCACGACAGGTTACCCAACATACTACATTCTCAGCCGTTCAGGCAAAACTAGAAAGAACAAAATGGCTGATGCATTAGCTTGTCTTGTGCTAACAAAATGCCACAGGAAATGTGCCAGCACAGCAGCCTAAGTAACACCAGGAGAATGGATTTGAATATGAGCATACAAAACATGCAAATAGTAACATGCACCCAAATATGAAAGACCACAAACTCGAAAGCTGACTTGCACTGTCTGCACTGAAGAATTTTATGGACATTCACATGCTAGCAACTGATAAAGTGTAAAAAGATCACCAGATCACCACTTAGAGCAGGTGTACATAAGAGTATGTACTTTTACGTATTATCTTATCCACACAGATGCCAGAAAACCATATCAGCTATGTACTATGTCAAGTGAACTGACCTGTCCGCAAGCCTCCATGACAGCAAGCCATTCTTCTGTAAACGGTACCAAGTTTTTCAGATGGTCTCTAAGGATAGTATTTGTCCGTGATCTACCTACTGCTTTCTCCTTTCTGTAAACAAGATTAAACACAATCAAAAATCAATGTGCATGCACTCGAAAATCAATTAACTGTATGCAGTAAAAGATTCAACGAGGACATACTCGATATGTGATGCATCCTCTTGAGCCGGCAACTTGTTACTGTCAAACACCATTTTATCTTCCATATTTAGTTCGACTGATAAAACATTTTTTCTTTCGACACAGTTCATTGGTGCTTCCGGTTTCACTGGAGAACATTTTGTTCCCTTATATGTGTGGTTTTTCTCAGGCCCAATATGTAACAAAGCATCTTCTGTTATAGCTGATGCAGTACTTATTTCAAGCTCTGTTTCACCATCAGTATTTGGTTCTTCTGGTGAAGCAGGATTACCTTCATCGCACACAGAATCATTATAAACTGAACTCCTGTCAGCTAGAGCTGGCATTCCATCACTTGAATTATCACAAAGTGGCATCTGATCTGCACATATAGTATATTCTATCGGGGCACATTCGGTATTGAGATGATCACAGGAACCCATATTCCGCGAGGAGTCAATATCTAGAGCGCAACTGTCACCTTCAGACAAAGGAACTGTGAGGTCTTTCTCTCCAACATCAGAATTTTCCAAGTCAATTGCTGCAACGGAACCACTGTCTGACTCGCTTTGACAACTGAGATCACTTGTTTGAGAAGAAATGTTGCTCCCTGCCATAGGTCTGGTTGTGGAGCAAGTGGCTTTAAGAGAGCAGGGATCATCAATCGCTTTAAGCGAGAGTGAATTATCAGTAGGTTCAATCTCTTTGATTATACCCCTTCCCTCTACATGTGATGAGTCATTGTAGACAATTGGCATGCTATTTCTGGCACCATCATTCTTTTCTGAACTCAATGGTTGTGTAGTAGCTGCACTTCCAGCCAATAAGCAATAGACCTCTGGTCTTTCTTGACAATTTGCATCTCTCGACTTTGCTGAGTATGCAGAAATAATTTTGGACAAGGATCGCTTCTCTGAACCCACCAAGGTGTTGGTATTGCAGTCTGTAGTTACAGGAAGGGAAATAAGATTGGAGGCATTGGTGGAATTGGTTGACAGGAGCTTTGACAGATGGATTCCAGTTTTTAGATCCTCAGACTGCTTATATCTGGAAGGTTTTACAAGTGATGAAGTATTTACAGCAGAGAACCTCCCCGCATTCCTTTGAGCAGCATTACTATGTGACATATGAGCATTTTCCTGAAACAGGCAGTCAAACAATGAGGTTTTGGCAAAAGAGCTTTCTCTAACAAATTGCAAACAAAATATTCAGAGGCAAATTACCGCAAGGACAAGAAATAGAATCATGTACCAAATAATATACATATATTTAATTCTGCACAGATAGAAATAAAATTAATGGCAATGTTTTAGGGTGCCATCTCCTTTCTAAAATCAACTAACCTTATCATGTGTCTCATTTACAGCACTACAACTATGAACTATGCAACATTTGATCCAGCTTTAAGGCATCGCCTAAGCAACAAGGAGTGGTGAGCTCTCCACTGGACGCCACGACCACGAGGTCCCATTTACAGGAGATAAGGCATGGTCAGCTTGCGACAGCACGCCATAACGCCTTAAAAACTATGCATGTAATGACAGGCGCCGTACCTTCCCAAACATTAGTCAGGAACTAGTCTCCAAAGCTTGGTTAAACGAAAGCAAGAATTTAGCACAGAATCAACATCTATTTGTAACTCAACATAACTTCAAAGAGACCACTGCAGACGAAACTATCACAGGGGACTTGGTACGGAAAAATGTGACAACTAACAACCTACCTGAGTGAAAAGCCCAACTGATGGTGAAGGCATTCGGAGCCCTGATGGTTTAGCAAAGGTTGATGAAGTGCCACCAAAACTAGAGGGGCTAATTTGTGGATTTTTAAATTTTACAGAACCATTGGCTTCTTCATGTATGGCAGCAACAGAAGGCACCTGCAACAAGTAAACAAGTTTGTTAAGGGAAACTTTTTCAACTAGTGAACAAGGGTGCCACCTGATCTACCATATGGGGATGCAAACCATGGTATGTAACACATAAAATATATAAACAGCAACTATAGAGCACTCACCATATCCTTCTCCAGGATAGGTCCAGAATCGATCTTTGATTTGGGCAGGAGTCCAGGTACTCTATGAATAGGCTCGGTTTTAACTGAAATAGAAGTCATGTTAAATCAGACCGCTAGTAGCAACAAGGGTGTGTGCTAGTAACAACAGATGGGTGTGCCAAAAGCTAAGTCACAGAAATAGGTCGTCACTGGACTGGCAAGTTCCAGTAAAAAGAAATGCCTGAGTTCACAAGAAACTCAGTTTCTTTAGAAAGGTTGTATACACAAGAATACCTGGAGCTAACTTTTTGTTTGATCTCAGAACAGTCGTCTCAGGTGTGGTACTTCTCGGAGCCATATGAAGGGGTTTCTTCGGTATTCTTGACATGGGAGTTGTAGAAGTTGAGTTTGGTAATTTTTTCTGTGTATAGCTAAGTTAAGATGCAACAATTGAAGTTATGAAGACTTAAGCATGTAACAAGGAGTACTACAGATGAAGAAGTCAGCCCGACTGTTAGTTAGGATATGTAGATCCTGAGGGAACTCGTGGTATGCACTTCTGGTAGCTTCTTGCATAACTTCTATTTTGACATCCCTGCAGTTGATTGGTAAGAACATAGTAAGGTTGCTGTATGATTCTTAGTTCTAAGACGGTAATAAGTAAAAGTTGTGCAGGGCGATGAACTGACCACAGATTCTTTCCGCTCATCTCTCTGAGGAGGTTTTGCTGATGAAAACAATCTCCTTCCCTGGTTTTCTGTGCAGCGATGTTTTGCAGACAATTTCCCATGTGAATTTTCTGCAACTTCCTTGAGTTGACTTGTCTTACCACATCTCCCGGACCGACGCAATGGCGACATTATACCATTGACCCCTGAGCTAGGGGTCCCATGTGCCATCAGTTCGGAGCCAGTAAGCACAGAAAGTTCTGAATTGTCCAGAACACCTACAAAGTTGAGCAACATTATTCAGTAAACTATAGTTGAAGCTGCGGTTAGAGTTGAATCGAGAAACAGGCATTGTGCTACCTTCTTCAGTGAAGAAAGCAGGGTTCCATGCAATACTTTTCCTGAGGTTGAAACCTGCAGGCTTCTTTCTTCCCTTTGCTGCGAAGGCCACCTCTTTGTCCAGCAGTGGGTGATCCACATCTTCAGAGATGTTTTCTTTGTCACCTGGAGAACTTGTTGAAGATAAAGATCAATTCCCTCATAATTCATCTCTGGATGGTGTAAACTGAATATCAATCCGTTTAAGCAAACAATTTAAGCTACCAGTGGGAGGGGAGCGCCCGGGTTAGTGGCAACTAAACTAAGGGAGTTTGCAGGTATTGATAGTAACAGGGCTAACAGGGTGGAGGAAAAGCACACCGAAACATCCACAACCTAGGCCTCGTCCACTCACTGGATTGGATTGGCGGATTCAAATGTTGGCCACCGCAGGCACCCTGCCAATCCCAGTAAATGGCAGGCCACAAGTCGCAATGCCGGAACATATCAAGCGCCAAGCACGCAACGAAACGGCAAAAGCTCTCATAACAATCTCGAAAATTTTCAAGCACCTAGAGATGGAGAACCCGAGCTAATTGGTTGGGGCATGTGGACGGAGAGATAGAGAGCGAACTTACCGGATCCGGCGGTGGCGGCGGAGGGGATGGACGCCATGCGCGGATCTCAGGCACAGTTGGGATTTGGAATGCCCGGAGGCAAATGGCGGAGATGGGGAACTGCCCGTTTTTGAATGAATGATTTGTTGTTTTTTTTTTTAATTTTTGGTTCGTCTCTCTGAACTGAAGAAGCGGCAAGGCAACCGAGCGGGAGGGAAACTAGTTACGCTTTTCTATTCTTTTTTTTTTTGCGGGGGAAACTACCTACGCTTTTGGCTCATCCCGTTTGATGGCCCCACATGTCATTTGTCTCTCTTCAGCCGAGCCCAAGGTTAGTCAGCCGCCGCCCGCCGCCGTCGCAGCACCCACCCCGTCGAGGAAGGCGGCCCCGACTTGGCAGAGCTGTCCCATGCAAACAGGCCGGCCCTGAATTGGTGCCCAAGCTCCTGCTCTGCTCCAGTCTCCGATCGATTCTCGAGGGGTCGAGCGAGACCAGCCCTCCGGCGGCGCGCAACCCCTCCGTCCCCAGGTGAGAACCGAGATCTCCCTCCCCATCCTCTAGACAATCCTCCCCCTTCCTTTTCGTAGTTGACATTTAGGCTGGATAGGTCGTCGATCCCTGCGACTTCATACCAACCGGGGATGATATGGGGATTGGAAGGGGGATTTTCATCTCTCGGAGGAGAGGGGTCTCTCTGTTCTGCTGCCCTATTGCTTGGTCCGACTCTTATTAGTAGCCTAGTAGTGCGACGATTGTGGAATTCTGCACTCATTCTTGTTCTTTCTGAACAGTAGTAGATTGGTACAACCTTTTGTGCTCCATCTCCTTTTTGTTTGGATACATGTGCAAGTTGTGTTTCTGGTTCACGACTTTAGGAAATCTGTAGTTTTGCCATTATAATTGCTCAATAAATAATGAAATGCTTATCACTATCTTGTAGGTTTAGCTGTTTCCAGTTTCGATAGGCACCCTTCCCTTCAATGCATCGTGTTGGGAGTGCTGGTAATACGGCCGGTTCAACTCGACCAAGAAAGGAGAAGCGCTTCACGTATGTGCTCAATGATGCTGACGATAAAAAGGTCTGTTGTAATTTAAACTAGCCGTCGCTGGCAGCTCTTGTGATCTGTTACTTTAGACCTACCTGTTCTCTGTTCTCTGTAGGTTTGAAACAATCCATGCTGATGCACTTCCTATTGTTCATTTTTCAGCATTGTGCGGGGATCAACTGCTTGGCATACTTAAATGGTTCTGCTTCAGGTACAAGTGATTATATTTTCAGTGGGAGCCGTGATGGTACCTTGAAAAGATGGGAATTAAATGATGGGGATGCAAGCTTCTCAGCAACTTTTGAGTCACATGTTGATTGGGTATGCTCTTGTGGAGCTTGAAACAATAATTAATTTTTTTTCATGAAGTGAAATATCTTATAGCGTTGTTGGAGTGTTCTGTGTCATATTGTTCTTGGTAGGGACTTGCTGCTGTCTTGGTTGGTTTGAGAGTATTCAAGCTGTTCTTTGTTGCGCAGGTTAATGATGCCATAATTGTTGGCCAGAACCTTGTTTCCTGTTCCTCAGACACCACTCTAAAGGTCTGTTGTTTGAACAATTTTTTAATATTGCTTGCTGATCCTACATTCCTTCTAATTTCAATTTTCCATTTTGTAGGTGTGGAATTGCTTGTCAGATGGTGCTTGTACTAGAACCCTCCGGCAGCATTCTGATTACGTGATTTGTCTGGCCGCCGCTGAAAAGAATGTAATGTTAACCATTCTTGTGTTTTTCTGTGGGATTTAAGTTCTTTTTTTTTTTTTGGTCATCTATAGTGTTGACAGGGTTCTGTGGCTGTCTATTGTAGAATAATATTGTAGCCTCAGCTGGTCTTGGTGGCGAGGTCTTCATATGGGACCTTGACGCTGCTCTAACTCCAGTAGCCAAATCTGTGGATACAAAAGAGGATGAGGTTCCAAATGGAAACTCTGGGCCTGCTTTGTCAACATTGTGCAGCGTTAGTAGCAACATTGCTTCCTCCAATGGACAATCACATGCATACAGTCCAATCACAGCTAAAGGTCACAAAGATTCAGTTTATGCATTGGCTATGAATGATACAGGAAACCTTCTTGTCTCTGGTGGCACTGAAAAGGTATTGCACTCGTCATCTTAGACAAGTATGGAATCTTTCCTTGTGATTGGTAAATCGGTTAACCATCAGTTTTAGTGTTCTTGTTCTAAAAGACCGATGCGACAAAGTTTCCTTATGTTCACTGGTTTATTTAGGTTGTTCGTGTGTGGGATCCCAGGACAGGTTCAAAAAACATGAAATTGAGAGGGCATACCGATAATATCAGGGCTTTACTTCTTGATTCTACTGGAAGGTTTGTGTCTAGGCATCAGTAAATGAGCTGTAGAAAGAATCCCGTCTCTTTCTCCAAACTACCTATTCATCCTTTCTTTTTTCTTCATTGTTTGTAGGTACTGTCTATCAGGATCATCTGATTCGATGATAAGGTAAATGCAAATATTTGATGTACAATCCATCCATCTCTCCAGCGCACTCGTGTCAGCGCATAAACAATATTTTATATTGACTGACCTAGATGTCAGGTGTCTTGAAATATCTGCGAGCTTTTGGTATCTTAGGTGCATATTTTTGTATCTTTTACAGACTCTGGGATCTAGGACAGCAGCGTTGTATTCACTCTTACGCAGTGCATACGGATTCAATTTGGGCGCTTGCAAGCACTCCTTCGTTTGGTCATGTCTATAGTGGTGGAAGGGACCAATCCGTGAGTTCAATAATTTCATGTCTTTATATTAACCACTTCACTTGTTTGTCCTGAACTTTCCTGTTTTTCCTATGTTGTAGGTATACCTGACAGATTTATCCACAAGAGAGAGTGTCTTACTGTGCACAAATGAACACCCAATTTTACAGTTGTCCTTGCAAGATGACACAATATGGGTTGCAACAACTGATTCTTCAGTTTATGGATGGCCAGCTGAAGGGCACACACCACAAAAAGTTTTTCAAAAGGGTGGCTCATTCTTGGCTGGGAACTTGTCATTCTCAAGGGCAAGAGCATCTTTAGAAGGATCAGCGCCTGTAAGTGTGACTTTTGTCATTTTTTTCAAACAACATGTCGTTATTGAAGATGCTGTTTCTTACTTCAGAGCAGATTTCATATGATAACTTTGTTTTACGGTCTACCAAGAGAGGTTTTCCTGCCTTAGTTAATGCCTCACTTATGTGTGTAGCAACTTATCTAAGTTTCTAGAAGACTTAATGACTTAGTTAATGCTATACTTATGTCTGACGTAGTTAATGCCATACTTACGTCTGACGTAGTTAATCCATACTTAATGTTGACTTGAGATCAACTGGTTTTCCTAAATGTCTCACTCAATCTTCTCTGTGTGGTATTGATGCATTTTCACTTGTAATCTTCTTTCCCTGCTTGTAGGCTATTGTTAGTGTATGGTATTTTATACCTGATACAACAAAAGTTCTTTTCGATCCCTTTGTTTTGTTATCCCTTTAATGTTTCACCACCTGATCAATAACTATTTTTTCCACTCAGTTATAGCCTGCTATTGACATGTTAAGTAATGGTAATCAGTAGTTAATTTTCGTCTATTCCGCTTAGGTCCCTGTATACAAAGAACCATCTCTCGTTATTCCAGGAGTTCCAGCAATAATTCAGCATGAGATCATGAATAATAGAAGGCATGTACTGACAAAGGTGATTACAAAAAAAACTTTTATTTTGCCTTGTTATTAAAGTGATGCGAGCAGCATCTTGACTTGATATCTTATCTGCATATATTTCCCTTTATACAGGATACTTCTGGTTCAGTCAAATTATGGGAGATTACCCAAGGAGCTGTTATTGAAGACTTTGGCAAGGTTCTTTTTTCTCCTCTTGGACAATTTCTTGCCCTCATAAAGATATATATTCACACCATAGAACTAGTATTGTTTGTTTGGATCCCGTTTCGTAAGTCCACACTTCACATAGGATGCCTTTTGAATAAACTAGATTTTGCTAGAGTCTTGAGCCGCTTCTTTTTTATTTTGTAGGTTTCGTTCGAGGACAAAAAAAAGGAGCTGTTTGAGATGGTATCACTGATAAGATTATTATTTCTGTATATATATTTTAAAATAATTTGCTACCTTCCCATGTGTAATTTCTTTCTTAATTATTAGGTAAGCATACCTGCCTGGTTTACAATGGATGCTCGTTTGGGATGCCTGTCTGTCCACTTGGATACTCCACAGTGCTTTTCTGCAGAAATTTATGCAATGGACTTAAATGTTGCTGGAGCACAGGAAGATGTTAAGGTTTGCCCTTGGACGTATTATTATTTTTCAGAATTTTTGTTGATCGATGGTTCTTCTGTCTTTAAGTTGCATCAGAAAGATCATTTCCTCTGTTGACAAATTTTGCTTTCTTCATCTTTCTGAAAAGTATCCATGGCACATATCATTAGCGTGCTTTACTGAAATATGATTGCTTCTACCTATGGTCATGAGATACTAGCTATTTAAAGTGGTTCCCCAAATCATGCAGATTAATTTGGCTCAGGAGACTCTTCGTGGTTTGCTAGTTCATTGGAGTAAAAGAAAGCAGAAGTCTAGTTCGCACAGCTTGTCAAACGGTGACAGTTCAGTGGGAAAAGATGTTCCGCTGAAAGACTCACCTCATCCAAGATCTGATGTGGATGATGGAATCGAAAACCATGCAACTCATGTGCTTCCACCATTTGAGTTCTCTACAGTTTCACCTCCGTCAATTATTACTGAAGGATCTAGTGGAGGGCCTTGGAGAAAGAGAATTACTGATTTGGATGGAACTGAGGCTGATCTACCATGGTGGTGTGTGGACTGTGTCCTGCACAGTCGATATCCAAAAGAGAACACAAAGTAATTGCTTATTTCAGTTCCCCCTTTCTTCTGAGATGATATATTCCCCTTGAGCTTTTGTTTGGTTTCCTTGAGATAGGTTAACTTGGAATTGGATATGTCCATGACGCTTCTGTTTCTTTTTCCCTTCCCCTCTCTTTTTTGGGCAATTTGTAAGTTCAATGTTCTTAGTGTAGGGCCAAAATAATTCAGCATGCAATGATTCCATAATTTTTTTTTGATCTAGTGGTGGGTATGTGTTATTCTGAGCATTGCTAGTTGAAAGATGTTAAGCTTCTATTTTATATGTTTACTCATCCTTGAGTTATGGTTATTATGACCTTATTTCATGCTTATTGCCTTTCCTGTACTATATTTAAGTTGGAAGATAACATGCTGACTGGCACTAAGCTGATGGCAGTGTAAATATAAAGAAACTCAACCTAGGAAGAACTAGGTGGCATTGTAACTATAAAGAAATAGGAACCCATATTCGAGCCATAGAGGACTCAAAGCTGAGTGGTACACCTTCCACCATTCCTGACCGCAAAGAGTAGTTAACGGAACTACAGAAATATGCATTTAATGAAGCATCCACTCATGCACCCATCAGAATGCATGTGTCTTATGGACGATGTATTCTGCATATATTGATGACATACACAATGCCCTAGGTTAAACATACTTTTTCTGAGGTGTTTTTTTTTTTTTGTGCTGATGTTTCTATGTTTTGTTCAATACAGGTGTGGATTTTATTTGCATCCTGCTGAAGGCTCACCTGCACCTAACATAACTCAGGGGAAACTCAGTGCTCCTCGGATATTGCGGATTCACAAAGTAAGATGTTCGGCCACTTTAACGGTTTGCATGGCACTTTAAAACAATCACTAGATGGAGTACTATTTTGCATGCAACCTTAAAATGACCATAGTTCGAGATCCTGGATTTGATTCATTAAGTGACTCGTTGGCATGGCTGGATAGAATCTACTGTAATTTTGATTTATTTATTTTTGGCTTTTGGTTGTTTACCACTTTGTCGACATTTTATTTTGATTTATTGTGCAGGTAGCTAACTATGTGGTTGAGAAACTCGTTCTTGATAGACCATTGGATGGAGGCTCTGACAGCACATTTGCTATGGGCTTGACTTCTGGTCAATCACCACTCTCAGCGCTAGATAGCTCTTCACGGCTTGGACTAAAGACATGGCAAAAACTGAAACCATCTGTAGAGATACTGTGCAATAACCAGGCAAGTGCTTCTGTTAATAGCAAGTGTATTCTATATTTAGATGTACCATTTATTGACATTAGCAACAAATGTAACGAGACAGTTTTTCTGCAGAAAATATTTACAAGACCTATTAATATTAAAAGCTCTCCAATAATATTTTATCAAGCTCTGTTTCTCTGCTTATTTCAGTTGTGGTATTAGGGAGCATAGGGTGGTGCGCATTAAACATAATTGATGGTTTAAAGTTTAAAGCTTTCCAAAAAACTGCAATTCCAGTATGGCCACATGATTCATGGAACAATTATGGTTTTCCTAACCTTTCTTTTTTTGGGGGGGCATAAAAGCATGGTATTTTATCTTCATAAATGAAGTAATTATGATAAAGGTTTTCCTCCACCAAAAGGGAAAGACATCCTAAAATAGCGACTCTGTTTGGTGGCATTAGATTGCTGTGTAGTCTGTCTTGTTCAGTTGCGCTAAACAGTACTATGTGAAACAGGTTCTATCGCCAGAGATGAGTTTGGCCACAGTGCGGACATATATCTGGAAGAAGCCGGAAGACTTGATTCTTCATTATAGAGCGGTACAATCAAGATGATTGCTGTTTGAAATGTATATGCTCACTTGGTTCTCCAGATGTGTTTAGCATGTCTGCTCCGTTAGACGGTGTTTGTTTTGGTGTTCGAGATACACATGGCTTAAGAGCGGAAACCATCGTCTTACAGAAGGAAGTACTTGCCCGTGTGCCGCCTTAGCCGCTCCCGGAGATACTACTTGTTTCCTGTTTTGTAAAGTTTCTGATCTTGCCCTGTTAGTGAGATGTATCATAGCACAGGTATAATGTTCCCTGCTGGCTACCAAGCTTGTAAATGTAGAGATTGGGTTTAATAAATGAAGATGAAATGGCTGGTTTATCTTCTTTTTGTAAGAAGAGCAGATGACCTGCTCAAACTCTTGCGTTTCGGATTGAAACTCTTGTTTCATCCTCTTGGACTGTTCGGTCCAGGCCATGGAAAGTTGTCAACGAAAATTCTGGACAAATATTATTTTTAACATACTGACGAGGAGCAATTTTGTCCCCTGTGAAGCTGTAAAAGTTTATAGTTGGTGTAGGTAAACTTTGAAAGCCAAAGGAAAACAAGGGAAGCATTGTAATTGAGTCATACAAAAAAAATAAAATTCATATTAGGCCATTCCCGGCGCTGTCGATTGTCTTCCCCAGCCCAGCTCAACCAGCCCGGCCCATCCAGGTAAGCACGCACACCCAGTATTTTCCATGTCAACTCAAAAAAAAAAAGTATTTTCCATGTGGAAAACGAAATTTCCCTCAAAACAAATTGTGGAAAACGAAAGAAGACAAAAAAAAAAAAAGGAAAGAAATTTGGCCGCAGCTAGAGGCCGCGGCGGCGGCGGCTGGAATCGGCAACCCCGAAACCTCTTTCTTTTTCCGAGGGAGAGAGATGCGGCGCGAGCAGGTCTCCCTCGTCTCCGCAGCCGCCATATCCGCCTCCGACCTCGACCACGCTTTCCAGCTCCAGCTCGCCGAGGCCATCCAAGCCTCCCTATCTCCCAATGCCGCCGGCCCATCCTCTCCGTCTCTCCTGGAGCTGGAGCCCTCCTCGGACCTCTCCCACGCCCTCGCGCTCCAAGTGGCCGACCTCGCGCGCGCCGAGCAGGAACGTCGCGACGCCCAGACCTGCCGCGCCGCCCACGCCCGCTCCACCGCCTCCGTCCGTGTCGCCGCGCACGACGCTCTCTTCGCGCGCGAGCTCGCCGCCATCCCGGAGCACCGCTGGGCCCACGACGGCGACTACTTCGAGCGGCCCCTGGACCCCAACTCGTTCTCGGCCGGCCCTCTCTTCCGCGTCTTGTTCAAGGGCATGGCGAGCGACCAGGTTGTCGGGCCGAGGGACCGGGACCCCGGCGTCGCGGTGCTGGCGGCGGCCCTGTGCGGGCCACATGGCGAGGTCGTGCTCAGGGTTCAGAAGCCGGTCGTTGGTGGGCAGGGGCAGGAGGTGCTACAAGCCATGGCGCTCTTGGAAGGCCTCGACGCCGCGCTTGCGCTGGGCATCAGTAGCATCAATGTCCTCACTGATCACAACCTGCTCTACAACTATGTATGTCATTCTCTCATCGCTCATTTACTCTGTACCACTCAACTCCCTTCAATTTATCAATGCACAATTAGTCTCAAAGTCGCCTCTGTATCCATATATTTAGTCTCAACTTACAATGTTTGAGCTTAATATGTGTGCGGGCCTATTTTGTTGGATGGAGGGTGTCCTTTCATATTAGTTGGTGGTTCTGTTCATTTGCAAATCTTGTCAATCCTTTATGTACAAGGGAGCAAATTTGATTTGTACAGGACGAAATCGATAGGTCATATACTCAAGTTGACCATTCTTTAGCTTATACGACAAGTGATTATTTACATTATGGTGTATGTTGCCTCTTTTGATCGACTGATGTGCCTCAAGCTTGACATCTGGATGTGAACATTATATGGTCGCTATGTTCATGCATATCAGATAAAGGAGTATTTACCATTTTCTTTGTCTATTTTCTTGCTTCAGCACCTTTGCTCTCTGTTTGATTCTCTCTTTAGGAGTTGTCCCAACCATGAAAATTGGCACGAATTAGGTTCTTTATTATTAGTTGAGACAGTATAAGGGATGCATAGCTTGAGCTACAGTACCCCATCAAAGGCCAATCTCTGTTTTAGTGGGGTTACTTGACTACGCTTTACACGTGGCTGTGGTTGATTATTGTCCTTGAAAAATTCCTGATGGTTTTGTATCATATTGATGAGAAATACTATCAAATTAATTACCTGTATGCTTCTTCTTGTCATGTTGTGTGGATATTGATGGTCAAAAGTAATTTATTGGAGACCATGTGGTGTCCACATGTCACATTTTCATGAACAAAGGGCTTATTTAACTCAGATGATAGTCTAGGAGTATATACCATTTACAAACACTTTTTTTTTTCCCAAATGACACTGTTGTGGATAAAGAATCGAAATGCACATCTAGAGCTAAACAACTTTACGATGATACAAGTTTCATTATTTTCTCCACAAAAATTGGAAGCTTGAAGGGTGAATATTATAGTATTAGTTCAGTGTCAGTCTTGATGTGGTGGGCAACGTGCCTGTTCCTTCTCCTTTTGCATAAGCTGTGGTTGATTGTGATAATACCAATAGCACATCTTAATTTAACTCTTACAGTTATTAATTCTTTTCTTCTGATGTGGTCTGATCATTATGGTATCTTACCATATCTGCTCCTCGGAGCATAATAATGAATTGTTGAGATTATTTTGTAACATCATTGCCATTGCAGATGCTTGGAGTTTGGCGTCCAACAGAGCAGAAGCTTTCAGATATGATCAATCAGGCTTTGTTGGTGCGAAAGAAATTCAAGCAATGTGAAATCTCACTTGTTGCACAAAGCCAAGTCAGCTATGTGGTGAAACTAGCAAGGGAGGCAATAGATGTCCAGATTGCCAAATCTCGTGCACGCAATGCCATGGAGAGAAGAGAGACTTGCACAATCTGTTTGGAAGACGCTGACATTACAAAAGTTCATGCAGTTGAAGGTTGCGCACATCGCTTTTGCTTCCCCTGCATGAAGGAGCACGTGAAAGTGAAGCTACTCAATGGGATGCTCCCAGGTTGTCCAAGACATGGTTGCACCACAAAGCTAAGTGTGGAGGGTTCAAAGGTATTCCTATCGCCACCGCTGTTGGGCATCATGGCGCAACGCATCAGGGAAAGACAGATCCATCCAAGCCAAAAGGTTTATTGCCCATACCCCAAGTGTTCAGCCTTGATGTCCTTGAGTGAAGTAGTCCATCCAATGCAAGAATCCTGCTCAAGGTACTCGGTGGCTGATGCTGCCACATTGAGAAAGTGTGTCAAATGCAGAGGCTCGTTCTGCATCAGTTGTAAGGTGATATGGCATGATAGGATGACTTGCTATGAGTACAAGAGGAGGTGTCCCTATGCTCGCCCAGAAGATGCAAAGTTACAGAACCTTGCAGAACAGCGGTTGTGGCGCCAGTGTGTGAAATGCAAGCACATGATTGAACTTGCTGAGGGTTGCTACCATATGACCTGCGTGTAAGTCCTGCTCTCTTCACTCTTTAATTGGTTACATAACAATTGTGATTGATATACAATAATTTTGGAATGGCATAGATGCCAAAATTGATCCGCTTTATGAAATGCCTATCCTTTGTTGCAATGCTTGAAAGGCTGTCTCGTTAAAGCTGTTTCTTGATGCAGGTGTGGGTATGAATTCTGCTACACGTGTGGGAAAGCGTGGAAGGACAAGAAAGCAACTTGCTCGTGTTTGCTGTGGGACGAGCGCAATATCATCAGAAACCGGAGAAGGTGATGGCTACTACTGTACGAGGAAGACAAGGATGATGTTTACTTAGCTGGAAGGAGAGTTTTTGTTTCATTTTGGTGATGGATGATGCCGTTGCTGGGGCAGTGTGTTCTCGAGTAGTTAACTGTTAGGTTGTTAGTCGCAACTAGTATTATGACTCAAGTAGTAGTGTGCGGTAGATGAGCAGGGCCTGTACCTTAACATTTGTTCTTCCACGGTGAGCAGGGCCTGTGCCTTAACATATGTCTTCCACGGGACAGAATACATCATCAATTAGGATGGCTTGGGCACCTTACCGTTTAAGAATTTATATGAATTATGAAATGTCGTTGATGCCAAGCGTAACTGAAGCTACTACTAGTGCTTGTGTATGACATATACTGATGGCATGAAACCGTTTAAAATTTCTATGAATTAGTTATGAAATGACTTTGATATCAATAAGGGATAACCAGAGTTGCTACATACTAGTGCTTATGTATGACTGACACTGAAGGTGGTACGGTGACCCTATGATCCACTACTGGTCTTGCAGCAACTGATGATACTGGAGGCGGCGTGGCAAAAACACCTGCAAACCTGAGTGGCTGTTGCATCGTCGACAGCTCTTCCTGCAGAGTCGGATGATGCTGCGGCATTTGAGAGGATGAGGAGCTGCCATTGTGGTGGTCTTGACAAGTGCGGCGGGGATACAGGGTATCCTGCACCACCTCGTAGGCGTCGGCCGTCCGGACTTCCTGAGCGAGAGAGCAGGAGTAGCAGCAGAGCCATTGCATACAATCAGTGAGGTCAGGCTTGCCGCAGCATGCGTGGTTGGGAGGTAAGTTGAACCTCCTGCGCATCTGGATCCTCCAGAAGCCGCCGTAGAGCAGGCCGAGGACGCAGAGGAGGATGCCTCCCAGCCCCAGCGCGTCACGCACGGCCTCGTTGTCGATGTTGACCGCCGCCAGGTTGAAGATGAAGAATGGCGCGAGGCAGAAGAGGATGAAGGTGACGATGTGCACGTACATGTTGCCGAAGCCCAGCCTGCTCATGTTCCACCCAAACACGCAGCAGCTGCACAACACTGAGAGGTATGCTAAAGAGATGTCCTCATCCCACAGCTCAAACAACCCCCCAACCCACTGCGGCTGCTGCTCTGCGAACGAGTACCTCTGCTGCTGATCAAGGGCGGTCTTGCGTTGGAGCTGTGGATTGCTCTGTGACTCTTCGTCTCCCTCCTCCAGTTGAGGTTGAGCTTCGTAGTCTTTGCCGAGAGGGCTGAGGTTGTTGTACAGGCCTGCGACAGCCGGCGCGCAGATGGCAACGGAGATGGTGAGGCCGACTCCGACGGCAGGACGATTGGGTCTGGAGAAACCCAGGTTGAGGCCACACAGCGCGTACTGCGCGAAGCAGTTGAGATGCAGCAACAAGATCACCACCATCATGTGCTTCCTCTCGTTGGGCTTGCAGGTGGCGTCCTTGCAGTACGCCTGCCGGAGATGAAGCATGTCGCCGGGTGGTCTCCAGCGGCAGAGCAGAGCCAGGTGGTAGAATCTCCTGGGGTGCTGGTACAGGCACATGAGCGTGAACAGAGCGTTCAGGATCTGGTTGTTCACTTCGAACCACGTGTCCCTCTGCGATTTCTTTGGTAGTACACGGTTGAGCATCCCTGTCATCACCATGAACAGGATGGCACCTGAAACTGCCACGGCGAGGATCCACACCAACAGAGCCATGTTCAGGGGACTCCGGATCCATTCCTTGGACTTGTCCCACACAGAGCCCCAGTCGATATTCTTCTTCACAAAGGGCACACGATGAGTGAACCGCCTCGATGATCTCCTCTCACTCTCAGACGATGAATTAGCACTTCTGTCATGGCGGCCAAGCATTTCTCGCGTCGAAGAAGGGGAGCTTGACTGCCAATCAAATGCTTCACCAAAATACTTGTTGTTGTATGCATCATCGTCGGAGCTGGAACCTAATTCCAGCATGTGCCCAAGGGATCGTCCTGCCGCTAGTTGCTCATCACCACCGCTGCCGTGTTTATGTTTCTGACCACCACCACCTAGAACGCCGGCCATGGTTGTACATGTACTACTACCTACCACCGACCCAATCAAACAATCATAAGGGGAGCCGCAGCTGCTTGGTCGTCAGTCATAACAAGTTGTAAACTCCAAATTCAGGCCTATAAAAGAGAAGGCAGCAAGGTAAACAGAAGATCGGATCAGCAAGCGCAACGGCATACAGGTCGATACTGAATCATACTACAGAGTCATACCTGATGCATGGATGCACGCACTTGAACACCCGGATCGAAGAAGAAAAAAATCGATCCTGGATGGAGCGCCCTCGACCTCAATCGATGGATGAACTGATGGATGGAAGAAGAAGCTAATAATTAATTGATGACGAGGACGGCAGGGAATAGACATCGAATTTGGGCGAGCGGACATTCCAGAGAAGAGAAACCAAAGCTTGACAACTTCAAGGTCAACGTTCACCTGAGCCCGCCAAGGTTGAACGTACGGGCGCCACGTCACCAGATCGTAACCATCTACGTATCTGTTTTCCGCCACGCCAGCGCCTAGTTTCTGTTGAGCAAGACTTAAAAAGATATATGATCCTGTAGTTCTCTTCACTCAGGATTGAGCAAATTGCAAAATTACATGGTTGTCTTTGTTTACCAAGTTTCAAAGAACTACAGTAGAACTCTTTTAATATGAACTACCATGAGCTCCATCTTTTAGTGCCAATTGCGATATAGGTTGCGATGTCAAATTAGTTGTACCTGGTAACAAAAGAATTGCACCAAAATTTGTACCCTTCTGCAACTCATATCAAAATGGTTACATTTTCTTTTTTAAACTCATGGCATATTTTGCAACTTTTATTATACAACAGCGCAACATGACAAATGCAACAAAACTGAGTGTAATATGGTATAGAATTTTTTCCAAGCTAACAAGCCTACTACTACATAGGTTTCTAACATCATGAAACTACACTTTCACACACACATTTCTTATAATAAAATCCTAACAAATTTATCACAAAATTGTACATATCATGCATATGTACTTCACAAAAATACACATCGTTTTATATTTCGTTGCCAAATTACGTGTGCTTAAATTGTACTATACTAATCAAACTTACTTAATTGTTTACGACTCGAGGGATCCGATCATACAATATTCCCTCCGTTCCAGAATATAAACATTTATAGGTTTGATCAAAGTCAAAATATTTAAACTTTGACTATCAACAATAAAAAATATCATAGCGGTTGACTCTATATAAATGATGTTGTCAAATTCATCACCAAACCAGCTCTATCCTAATATGCATATCTTTATATTCAAAATATATTTTTTGAGATTTATATATAAGTTGAAAACATTTGACTATAAACAAGAGAAATGGAACTGAAACAAAAAAAGAAAACTAAAATTCGGTTGCATTCGTGGTGTATTGCAAAAGAGTCGAATGGGAAACACCCCCCGAATGAGAAAGCAGAGGACAGCCCTATTGTGTTGTGTTAGACCCTGCCGCGACGCGATCATGGCCGCCACCGGTGAGGACGACTTCGCCGCGTTCCTTGAGCAGCTGGCCCTCGCCTCCGACGTAGACCTCGCCTTCCAACCAATGTTTTAAATAGCAGGCTAAGAGGTTTAACGGCATGTCTTGAAAACAGCTAATAGCGGAGCTAAATCAGGCTATAGCGGGAGATAACGGTTAATTTGTATATGAACACAAATAGCGGTACACTTTCTCAAAAAACTATAGCGGGCTTTAGCGGCAGCTATAGCGGGAGATTTAAAACCTTGCTTCCAACTCCAGATCGCCGAGGCCATACAAGCCTCTCTCCGGCCCCACTCCCCCACTGCGTCCTCCTCCTCCTCGTCATCGCGAGCCGCCGTCGCCCTCATTGCGGAGGACCGATGGGCCCACGACGGCGACTACCTGGAGCGCCCCCTGGACCCGTCGTCGGCCCGCAGCCAGCAGTTCCGCATCATGTTCAAGGGCATGACGAGCAAGGAGGTGCTGGGACCCGACCGCCAACAACCTCAGCGGGTGGCCGTGCTGGCGGTGGCCGTGTGCGGGCCGCAGGGGGAGGTGGTGCTGCGTATGCGGAAGCCGGTGGAAGGCTTTGTGGGCAGCCGCAAGACTATCGAGGTAATGGCGCTCCTGGAGGACCTCTACGCCGCGCTCAGGTTGGGCATCCAGAACGCCACCATCGTCACCGATTACATCCTGCTGCACAACCATGTAAGTTGCTCCATCCTTGCATCGATCAAAGGTTTGGTTTTCCGTGTTTTTCTTCCCTTGCTGAACTAACAAAGGCTGGATTTTCGGTTCATCTGGTGATGCGGTTTTCGTATGTTTATTCCAAGTTACAGTGGCATGATCCAAACCAACCTGAATTTAATTTGCTCTACTGTTCTACTCCAGCTTACTAGGTGTACTGCGAAGAAAACCAAAAGTACAGTCCATCAATTTTAATTTTTGCCGTTGATAACTGTTCACCAGTCCGATTATGGTACATATGTATGCCTTTTTTGAGTTCATGTTCAGTGCAAGGTTCAGCTTTATAATCTGATGATCATAGGTCAATCATCCTTAACTTTGACCACGATATGTACGAAACTAGATTGGTCACATCAAATATTTGTTTCACGTGAAATACTTTCAACATTTGATATCATATAGTACCTTTTTTGCCGACTCATGGATAGTGACGGTTCAAGTTGTTTATCGGGGACTCTGTATTTATCAAATGCAATATATCCTTGAACAAAGTTTGTATTTCATTGATAAGACAGCCTAGGAGTGTTTGAATCTCTTACTTTGTACTGGTCTTATGTTGATTTCTCCTCTTATATGCTTGTGAAAATACAATACTAGCTACAATCTTCTCATTATTTTCCTAATATCAATGTGATCGCAGTTGCTTGGATTTTGGCGTCCAAAGAACAAGCTGTCGGCTATGATCAATCACCGTGTTCGCCTCGCTGCAAAGCAACTGTTTTACTGTAGCCGCTGCAGAAGAAATAACTTCGAACACTGTAGCTGCTGCAGAAGAAATAACTACGAATACTGTAGCTGCTGCAAAACAGCCGCTGCAAAGCAGCAAACCGAACACGGTGAATCAAGTTTGGTCGCTGCAAATGAAGTTTGAGCAATGTGAAATCTCACTTGTTGATCACAACCAAGTCAGCTTTGTGGTAAAATTAGCAAGAGATTACATAGATGCTCGGATTGCCAAAGCTCTTGCTGTCAGCACTTGGAAGGAAAAGGAGAAAACAGAGACCTGCACCATCCGTCTGGAAGACACTAGCGTCTCTAAAATTCATGCAGTTGAAGGTTGTGCACATCGCTTTTGCTTCTCCTGCATGAAGGAGCACGGGAAGTCTAAGCTGCTCAACGGAAAGCTCCCTGCAGGTTGCCCGCAGGAGGGTTGCACTACCGACCTAAGTGTGGAGGGTTCGAAGATGTTCTTATATTCCCGACCGTTAGAGATCATGGTGGAACGTATCAGGGAAGGACAGATCCCTCCAGCTCAAAAGATCTATTGCCCTTATCCCAAATGTTCAGCCTTGATGTCATTGAGTGAACTGATACATCCGATGCAAGAATATTCCTCAAAGTACACTCCTGTTGATGCTGCTACATTTCGAAAGTGTGTGAAATGCAGAGGCTCATTCCGCATGCGCCTGCATCAGCAAGAAAAAAAAGAAATAAAGTAAATTAATCTAGCGCAGACATGCACATTAGAAGTAACGCACTGGTAATGAGCCAACCATCAGAGTAACTCACTTCTGTTTCTAAAATCCATTTTGTACCCTCTATAATTTGTCAGCGTAAAACAAATGCCTTTGAGCCGAGCATAAAGGCTCCTCGGTTAGAAGCAAAGCAAAAAATATTATTGCAAAGTGAGATCAACACATGCTAAGTGAGAAAAAAATGCTCTGTATGGCTGGTAACGTAAACAATTACAACGTGCAGGAGCGTCACGCATCACGCAGGTTTGGATCCACGGTCTAGATGGTTTAGAGGTTGTGGGCCCAATGAAATTAAAAGTGAAATAAAAAGTAGGTATATAAAATTTAGACGCGCCAACTAAACACAGGCAATTCGTGCTTTTATTATTATTATTATTATTATTATTATTATTATTATTATTATAGACTGTCTGTCGACTGGTCCTTTATCGTTCAATTGTATTTTTCTTCCAACTGGTTTTTTTATTGATTTAGATTATAGATTATAGAATATTAACTAAGGTGCGCCCCCAACGGGTTATATGCTTCCCAAACTATCCATTATTTCACGGTAATCGGAGCAACTCTTCTTTTTCGCATCTACTATGAATGAGTTCATCAAATTCGAATCGAATCAGCTGTTGTTCGAGGTCCATGCATTGCTGCTCATCATTGTGACGTGGCCTCAACCACACCATGTGCGACGTCGCGTTGGAGGAGAAGCAGGTGCAATAAGCCCTCCCAAACGGGCTCTTAGTTGTTGTTGAGATAGAAACTTTTGTAAACACAATATACATCGTAAACACTCACAAACACGCATGAGTACTCATTCTAATGAATACAAGTCACCAAAGACGCCTCGCTGTCGATGGGACATCGGCTCCCACTAAATGCACAACGACATTAAATCTTAAAAAATTCATTACTACGAAGAGTCGAACCCACGACCTGTGATGCTATCGAGGCTTTTTCGCTATTGGGTTAGGAAGTTGTAGCCTAGGATTGGATGTTGTTACGTGTTAACAATGAATGATTTATTTAGTTACTCATATATTTTTTTGAAAATTTTATACGCCGGTTGCAAGGCACGGACACTCAGTTTGTTCATAAAAAAAAAAGGAAATCGACTACTTTCGTAAAAACAAAAATGCAATTCGGACAAATGTAGGCCCAGCTATTTCACTTTCAGCCCAGCTGGGCCCATTCAGCCCACACCGCGCCTCAATGTAGGCCCAGCTATTTCTTCCCTTCTCTCTCATTTATAAGCATCCCCCGCCGCCGGGAATCAATTGCCTTCGCGCACCGCCTCCACCCAACTCCGCCGCCGCCTCCGTCGCCTCCTCCGCTTTGCCCCTGACGCTGCAACCGCTACCGTCGCCATGGGTAAGCCGCGGCATCGCCAATCTTATCATTGCGTCCGTCCTTACTGGCAGGCTTCTTTTCTTGCGGATCTGACGCCGCCGTTGTTGTGCGGCAGATCCGGTCAAGTCAGGCGAGCCCAAGAAGGAGAACAGGGCGGAACAAGTGGCGCGGCTGAAGGAGCTCAAGTTGAAGCTGAACAAGATCAAGGCGGATCGATCCCTCTCCGGCGCCAAGGTTACCGACGGTTCCTCAAACAAGCTGTCCGAGATGTCAGTGCGCCCTCTCTCTTTTCTCGTGTTCCTCTGTCTATCTTCGGGAATTGAATCTAACAGAGGCGAAGTTGAATCTGTTTGGGTTTTTCAGCGAGGAGTTGCGCGCGGCGACGGCGCCTTTTCTCAGGGAGGCCTTGCAGAAGCAGGAGGCGGCGCTGCGGGAGGCGCGCAACAAGAAGCGTGAACCCTTCAACATCCGTCCCTGCTTCGCCGCAGCAGCACCACCAGGTATTATCATGCTCCTAGGCTCTACCATGACCAATTCTACTCACTGTGTGTTGCCTGTGGTCTTTGTCAGTATCTGATGGCGTTAGTTTTCGTTCTTGAGATGTTTTCTTTTGGGTAGATATTATTATTAATAATATCATAGTAACTAAAATTAGGTGACTGTTTTATATGATAACCCATATCATAAGATATTTTTGATTATCTATGATTGGAGGGGGAGCTGTTCTTTTGAAGATTGTCGTTTCAGACGATAGTACTGACTGTCTACTGTAGTCTTCATTTGTTTCTTTTCTTCATAGAATCTGTGATGTCAATGTTACCTTAGTGGATTAGTGTTTAGAAAAGTTGCGTCTAAGGGCGTTCGTTTAAGTGATGCCTTTTAAGTGGCTGCACGATTGATTCAAAAGGGTGTGTGTTTTTTTCTGCTTGCTGCTTTAGTACATTGGTGCCCAACACCGATTCGTGTTTCCAGTACTATTCAGTGATTCTTGCATGCTACTGCCTCCTCTGCGGGACAGGAACAGTGGATAGTGATTGACGAGGAACTGTTGGCGATGTATGGAAACTCTATTTAGCAAATATCTCGTTGATTGAAATATTCATCCTTGTCAGATTTAAAATTTACAGTATATAATGAAGTGCATATACACTTTGCTCTGTTCTTTGCGAAACGCTAGGCAGCGCCTGGGTGCTAGCTGGAGCTGGAGAGCTTCTCTCTACCGCTTGTTAAATATTGGTGGTTTTTGCTTAAATGTTTTGAATGTGGTAGCAATTCTGCCTGACGGTGTAATTCGTAATTCAAAGTTGACTGCTTCTAGACAACTATATTACCCTTAACATAGGTTGAAATAGTGGGATTTTTTTTTGAAGAGTGTTGTTCCAGAAGATAGTACTGACTGTGCACCTAATCTTTTTAGTTTCTTTTCTTGATCGAAGATGTGATGTCAAAGTTACCTTAGTGGTTTAGTGTATAAAAAAGCTCTGTAAGGTCTTTTGTCCAAGAGATTGCTTCTAAGTCCCTGGATCAATAAGCGTTTGGAAAGGTGTTTTTTCCTGCTTTTTGCTGCTTTAGTGCGTCAGCTGCACAGCGCCAGTTCGCGTTCGCAATATATTCAGTGCTTCTTGCATGCTACTGCCTACTTTGCAGGACAGGAACAGTGGGTAGTAAGGAGGAAAAGGGGGAGATGTATGTAAACTATGCTTAGTAAATATCTCATTGATTGAAGTACTCTTCCTTGTGAAATTTAAAAATTTACAGTATATAAAGAAGTATATGTACACTTGGCTCTGTTTTTTGTGAAATGCCTAGAAATGCTCGGCGGTGGCCTAGTTGCTAGGTGGAGCTGGAATGTTTTCTCTACCGCTTTTTTAAACATTTGTGTTTTTTTCTAAACATTTAATTTTAAACGTGGTAGCAAGCCAGCTTGCCAGTATAACTGGTAATTCAAAGTGGACACCTTATGCACTGTTATGAAATTGTTTGTGCATTTCTAGCACTCTTCATGTAAACGAGACTGTTCTAGTTATGTTACCCTTAACATATGTTGAGATAGAGGGAATAATTTTCACGTTGGTATTCCACATTCTATCCACTGCTTTTTAGATAATTGCTTTTTAGATAACATTATTCTATTTTTGGAGATACCACTGGTTTTTTATCATACCAGTGCGATGGGCATGTACCTTTTGTGTTGGTTTAACCATACTGACCCAACATTTTATTGATTTGTCCCACAGCTCTCTGAAGACGGCGCGGGAAATGAAGCATAAGAACTACTACTACATGAGGAAGTATGATAAAGGCCTAGGTCAGGACTGCGATGCAATGTCTAGCATATTGTGGGTTTGTAAGGATATCCCGTGTGTTTAAGTATGTTGTGTTTGCTCTGTAACCTGAAATGCCTCGATTGGCTAAGTGGCAGATTCTATTGACACTAAAATCTTACCTGTTCCATTGGAGCTTTCGTGAAATCTTGCATGTTTTGTGCGAGCTTTGGATGAGAATGAAGCTGTCCTTCTTTTGGTCCAAAGGTTTCTATTTCCATCTTCCATGCTGGACTGCTACTTATAATAACAATCTTAGCCCATACATCAAGATTCTGCACAATTGTGCTGAAATAGTTTTCTGGACAGTTTAACTGTGCTAACGTTTATCTGTTCCTGGTAACCTGCTTGCCTGACGAAGTTGGGGTTTCAAAAGAGGGGAAAATTTCTTAGTGCAAATGAGTATTGGGTGCAATGGTGCAAACATGCATCCTGGGCAGTGGCAGATAACCTCCCAATAGCAATGCGATATCTTGCGAAAACACCCTGCACGTACGGTTCCTCTCCTTCCCCATCGATCTATCTCCTGAAAACCGGTTGTTGTGTGAATTGATATGTATCAATTCAGCTTCCTCGCATCGGTTAAAATCGCACACTTGGTGGTGGAGTAGCGGTCACTGCTGGCTGGTGGAGTCGAGTCATTCTGCTAGGGACAGTGGCGTGGTGCTTCGCAATCCGTTCCATGCCCGTGGGTTCCGTGTTGTAACGGAAAGCGAGTGGCTACTAGTAGGCAGAAAAAGTTATGAGAGATCTAAACAAATCTGGGTGGCGTGACGTTCTAGTCCGACAAAAAAACGTGGATGGTGGCCCAGTCACGGTCCGTGGGGCCCACTAGCCAGATGCGTCTGGCTGGCTTGGGGAGACGTGTTCCTGTCGATCCGAGACTCTCTCTCTCTCCCCGTTACGGGTTTGTTCAGGGAAGCGTGGCGTGCATGCAAAGGAAACTGAGAAAGGATTACTAATAATATACTGATTTTGCAATCGAATCTTTAAAAGTATTCCTCAATTCGATGCCTAACAGCTGTGCTTTGATTTTCTTATAATTCGTTCGACGAGACTGTTCATGAGAGGTACCCAAAGCAATTGACCTGTGGGCCCGAGAGCAATGTGAAATCTCACTTGTTGATCACAACCAAGTCAACTTTGTGGTAAAATTAGCAAGAGATTACATAGATGCTCGGATTGCCAAAGCTCTTGCTGTCAGCACTTGGAAGGAGAAGGAGAAAACAGAGACCTGCACCATCTGTCTGGAAGACACTAGCGTCGAGACTAATTCGCGAGACGAATCTAATTACAAAACTAATTGCAGAATCTTGTGCTAATTCGCGAGACGAATCTAATGAGGGTAAGTAAGCCGTGATTAGAGGATGGTTACTGTAGCATCACTGTAGCAAAACATAGCTTTATTAGGCTCGTTAGATACGTCTCGTAAATTAGCACCCATCTGCAAAAAGGTTTTATAATTAAACTTTATTTAATACTCTTAAATAGTAAGATTCTCTTTGATGTGACAGGAACTAAATTTAGGACTACAGGAAACGAACAGGGCCTAAGGCTGGGCATGCTCTTGTGACAAGTGGCGGAAGAAGGGTTACTCGCTGGAAGAACTTTTTCGATCGCCTTACTAAGCTTCGTACCGATGTGACCCTGGCTCTGGAAACAGCAGTGGACCTGGATCTGTGAGGTATTACTTTTCTTGAACATTTGGTATTTCTGATGGTTCTGAATTTTAGGCATGCTTCATTTTTTTTTCACAAGTAGTTTGTTCTGATAAGTATTTGTGGTATGTCACAAAGTCAGGTAAACTTGTTGTATGTGTGTTCTTGTTAGATCCTTGCCCTTTTGCTTCCTTGCATTTGAACAATCATCACATTGAATACTTAGCCAAGTGATATTGCTTGCTTTTGCTTTTGGTTATGCATCTATTATATTGTGATCAAGAAGCTTTGGAACAAAGAAAACACACCCAAGTGTGCAGATATTCTAACCGTTCTGCTTTGAACTTGCAGGTGGCAGCATGGGGTCGGAGTAACATCGCCTGGAGACTGCCGGGGTCAGAGTAACATTGCCTGCCACAAGATTTAGTTTTGCTTCTGTTACATGTAGCTAATTTCGTAGAGACTACCTGTACTTTTTTTAAGAGGCTGCTATCCTTTGGTTGTTTACCTCAAAACTATGTCTGAAAACTGTCAGGCACTGTGATCGTATGGGATATTTGTCTGAAAACTGTCAGGCACTGCTATCCTTTGGTTGTTTACCTCAAAACTATGTCTGAAAACTGTCGGGCATTGTGATGAATGTATTATGCTAAGCGCATTGTGATCGTATGGGATATTTGTGCCCTGTGTTTTACCAGGCATTTTGTGTCAGAATGCAACACTGTGATCATCTTTTGATCACAGCAAGTACTTCTGGGTCTTGCGTTGCCGGGAAAGCTGATCATGGGTCTAGCGTTGGAGCTTGCTCTGTTACTCTGTCTTGGCAACAAGCTAGCGTTGGGTTTGCTCTGTTACTCTGTCAAGGGAACCATTTGCAGGTCGTCCTGCCGCTAGTTGCTCTTTACCACCACTGCCGCGTTTATGTTTCTGCCATGGTTGTACTACCTACGACCGTCATGTACAACTCCAAATTCAGAAGGAAGAAGGCAGCAACGGCATATAGGTCGATACTGAATCATATAGAGCGATTCATACCTGATACACGTATGCACGCACTTGAGCACCCGGATCGAAGAAGAAAAAAAATCGATCCTGGATGGAGCGACCTTGATCGATGGATGAACAGATGGAATGGAAGAAGCTAATAATTAATTGTGGAGAGGACGGCAAGGAACTGACATCGAGTTTGGGCGAGCGGACATTCCAGAGAAGAGACACCAAAGCTTGACAATTTCAAGGTCAACGTCTTGGGCTGCTTCACATGAGCCCGCCAAGATTGAACGTACGGGCGCCACGTCACCAGATCGTAACCGTCTACGTATCTGTTTTCCGCCACGTCAGCGCCTAATTTCCGCCACGTCAGCGCCACTCCAGATCGCCGAGGCCATCCAAGCCTCTCTCCACCCCCACTCCCCCATTGCGGAGGACCGATGGGCCCACGAAGGCGACTACCTGGACCCGTCGTCAGCCCGCAGCCAGCAGTTCCGCATGACGAGCACCCATCCGCCAACAACCGAGCTCAGGGGGTGGCGGTGCTGGCGGTGGCCGTGTGCGGGCCGCGGGGGGAGGTGGTGCTGCGGATGCGGAAGCCGGTGGACGGGTTTGCCGGCGGCCGCAAGACCATCGAGGTAATGGCGCTCCTGGAGGGCCTCCACGCCGCGCTCAGGTTGGGCATCCGAAACGCCACCATCGTCACCGATTACATCCTGCTGCACAACCATGTAAGTTGCTCCATCGATCCTTACATCGATCATGATACAAATGTATGCCTTTTTTGAGTTCATGTTCAGTGCAAGGTTTGGCTTTATATAATCTAATGATCATAGGTCAAGCATCCTTAACCTTGACCACGATAAGTACAAAGCTATTAGGTTGGCCATATCAAACTGGTGTCAACATTTCTTTTATGTGAAATGCTTTCGACATGTTTTCAACATTTCATATCATAGTAGCTTTTTGCTGACTCATGGATAGTGATGGTTCAAGTTGTTTATCGGGGACTGTGTTTTCCGAATCCAATATATCCTTGAACAAAGTTTGTATTTCATTGATATGACAGCCTAGGACTATTTAGCACTAACAAATGACTTCTTTGTATTTCATGACTAAAAAGGTAATAGTTTGAATTTCATCTTTTGTTCAATAAGCATTATAGACCTTAAAGGCTTACATTACATATCTACTTCTGTGCCAACATTCAGTAAGCACTATAACCCTCATGTCACTCTTTCACCTTTTGATTCAGCTGTCACCTGAGAGAATATTTGGTGTACATGTAAATTCAACAGTAAAGTGTTTGAATCTCTTACTTTGTACTGGTCTTATGTTGATTTCTCCTCTTATATGCTTGTGGAAATACAGTACTACAACCTTCTCATTATTTTCCTAATATCATTGCAGTTGCTTGGATTTTGGCGTCCAAAGAACAAGCTGTCGGCTATGATCAATCAAGTTTGGTCGCTGAAATGAAGTTTGAGCAATGTGAAATCTCACTTGTTGACCACGACCAAGTCAGCTTTGTGGTACAATTAGCAAGAGATTACATAGATGCTCAGATTGCCAAAGCTCTTGCTGTCATCACTAGGAAGGAGAAAACAGAGACCTGGCGTTTCTAAAATTCATGCAGTTGAAGGTTGTGCACATCGCTTTTGCTTCTCCTGCATGAAGGAGCACGTGAAATCTAAGCTGCTCCACGGAATGCTCCCAGGTTGCCCGCAGCAGGGTTGCACTACCAAGCTAAGTGTGGAGGGTTCGAAGATGTTCTTATCGTCCCGACTGTTCGAGATCATGGTGGAACGTATCAGGGAAGGACAGATCCCTCCAACTCAAAAGATCTATTGCCCTTATCCCAAGTGTTCAGCCTTGATGTCATTAAGTGAACTGATACATCCGATGCAAGAATCTTCCTCAAACTACACTCCTGTTGATGCTGCTACATTGCGAAAGTGTGTGAAATGCAGAGGCTCGTTCTGCATGCGCTGTAAGGTTCCGTGGCACGATAGGATGACTTGCTTTGACTACAAGAGGATGTTCCCCCATGCCCGTCCAGAAGATGCGAAGTTACAGAACCTTGCACAACAACGGTTGTGGCGCCAATGCGTTAGATGCAAACACATGATCGAATTCGCAGAGGGTTGTTACCATATGACTTGCATGTGAGTCTCCATAGGCTTGTTATTATCTTTTCTAGTATATATATTAATAATGCTAAGAATGTAGTCTTCATGTCAGTCTGTTCCTTATTCCTCGAATATATATATATATATATAGACACACACACTCAGGCCTGTTTCATGTTAACTCTTTCTTGCTGATGTGGCTTACCTGAAATGTCCTTTTTTTGATAATACTCAGGCTTGTTTCTTTCTTGCAGATGTGGCTATGAATTCTGCTACACATGTGGGAAAGAATGGAAGGAGAAGAAAGCAACCTGCACCTGCCCTCTGTGGGAAGAACGTAACATAATCCGCAATGATATGGACGGTAGACGACAAGTCCCTCCCTTTAATAACCTGGTTTACGCACCTTTGAATGGATGGGTCATTCGATAGGATCATTTCCATGAATACATCTCCCAGAATTTCATTACCAGCCTCTTTTGTACTGGTCAGATCATGGCAGGTAGGATGTCTTACCGTAGTGCTTACTGCAGGATGAAACTAACCAAATTATCACGTTACCTTGAAGGCCAAATTTGAGAATTCCCAGAAAGCTTATTTCCACTGTCAACATTTGTTAGTGTTTGTGATTCTGGCTGGGTTGGCATGCCCGAGGGAGTGGTGACAACTGTTTTGCTTGTTAGGAAAATAAACCACGCCGCCACGCGTGTTCGGCCGTGGCGTACGTGTGTTTGAGTTCATGGTAGTGTAGCAGGTGCACGAGTTGGTGCGTGTGTGTCATGTGCTCGCGTTGGGACGCATCTGTAGGTTGAGTTGGGCAGCGCGTGTGCCGTGTGCCTTTTGAGTCCAAGGTTAGAGCCAAGTGGTTACAAGAGTAAGGGAGCAAAGTTATAGATCGTCAAATAAAGACGACATGCGAGCTGTCCAGGGAAACAATAACAGCTCCATCTCCTTCCTGTACTCCCTTTTGTCATCTGCTATACAATGATCTGATTTAAAGGCCTATGGAAATGAAAAAGCGCCATATTTCTTCCGTAGAGAAAAAAAAAATTGGCAAAATTTCCTTTAGGAAAAAACATGGCAAACCTACAGTTGGCAAAACAATCTTAGAAGGCACTGCAGATGTTTCTATTGCTTCCTTGCAACAACGGCAGAGGAAACTCCGGCTGCAGGGCTTCTTTGCATTGCAGAATGTGTTAAACAGGGAAATAGAACCCACCATCGTGGCTTTGTTCTCATGCGTTGAGTCTCTCACTCTCTTCTTTGATCATCGCCTTCTTGGCCAGCTCATAGCCTGCAAAGTTCATTGCTCCGAGAGGAGCAATCCAGAAAAAGCGGGGGATCGCACCCTTGAAGAGCCCCATAGGGCCCTCCTTTTGAAGAATAGATAATACTATCATCTGCATCGACACTGGCGTGCCTGGAGGAGCAGTCATCATCCGTGTCTTCATCACATCAAAGGGAGTGGTAACAATCGCCGCAAGTCCTCCAGATATTGCTCCAACAGCCACTGTTTCCCATGGTTCCAACTCTCTGTCTAGAACACGCTGTGCTGCCTACAAAACCACAACCATGAGCATGAAAAGTGAAGCTTTCAGATCAAACCTAGCTATCATTCAGAAATTAACAACTAAAAATGCACGGCAGTAGCAGTGGTAAACATTATGTACTGATTAGAACTGTCTAAAAGCTCCACGCCCAAACTCAGGTCTGTTTGAGTGTTTGGTATCAACTACTCAAATAAGCGAGTCAAAACAAACAAAATAGTTCAGATTGTTCGGGTACTAACGTATGTGTGGTCAAAAAATATATATATATTGACGTTTGCAAGTAAGAAAACCCCATTAAATTGCCTTTTTTAAGAGTCAAGTCAAGACATGGCGATTTATAGATCTGGAACTGAGAATAAGCTTCAGATCAGCCAGAGGCAGATAAGCAAAGATATTCTAGTAGATTCATAAAAGAAAGTTGAGTAGTGCCACTTAGAAGGTATGGTGAAAATACAAAACTAATACACTCCAGAATACCTTTTTAGCTTCAGTGTAGAGGCACATTCCAGCAACATAGAGAGGAACCTCACGACAAAGGGTGGCCCCAGTGCCACGAAAAAAGCCTTTTGGGCCATCCCGTCGCATGGTGCCAACAATGGCCTCCCCTACATTATTGAAGATTCCAGCCTGCAAACGCTGTTTAAGAACTTCACAAGGGATGCGGACTGCTGTTCCCAGGACTGTGCTGCAGAAGGAAGCCACAGATTGCACCTACATCAGAAACAATAAATCATCAAGCAACTTCACAAAGCACAAGCACATTTATAGGAATTATTATTTCTTCCATCATCCTTATTCAGATCTCCTTCAATAAGTCTGTACAGGCAGACTAACTATGTTGCCCATTTCAGCCTACATTGGTCAATAGTAGTACCACTACCAGCTTGCTAGTACGGACAGGGTGTCAGTTTTCAAAACAAAAAGTAAGGACAGGGTGTGACTGAGGGCTTGATGAAGTAGAGCATTATCTTGAGGTAATAGACGACAGAGTTCATATTGATGCTAATAAGTTTTAAGCTCTAATATTAGACTCACAATGTGGGTCTAGGCCTGCACTCTATTGTAGAGAATGTGGACTTTGTAAGAGTGGTAATAAAATAAACCTGAATCTCTGGAAGCGTTGGAGCAAGATTAATCAACACAAGCTTGCTTGCTTCAAAGATTCCTGTCCTCAAACCATGGCTGAAAATAACAGGATGTTAATTTGCAGCCAACATAAAGATTTTGCATGTAAATTTCCAAAATAGTACAGACCTAGAAAACTGGCCAAGAATAGCTGGGATAGATCCTCGATACAGTCCTCGAAGCCCAATTTGGGGAAGCTTCGAAATAAGCTCAGGAAAAGAGAGTGTCGATGCTTGGACACGTGTCTGAAATAAAACAGAAGATATAGAAATTGAATCATAATTCTTTTTTGTCGGATGATTGAACTTCTGCCAGTGTACTAGTCCAGAAGGTCAGAAAATATTTACAGGTAGGTGTACCTTGGTAAACAATTTGATTCTGGATTGACAATCGGGCGCAAAGGAACATGTCTAAAAGAAATATTATACAGAGAACAAGGAGTGTAAACCGAAAAGAACCTTAATGTCCCTCCAACCCTCTTGTGCAATGAAATGAAAGGGTATGGTAACCTTCTGAAAAGTTACGAGTAGTTCATTTGATTGAGGGTTGGAGGGTACCCTTATGGTCACCCATTTGCACAACAAAGAACACCTGATAGAGTTATTATGCGTCTGTTTGTAATTACTTAATTGCATAGGTTCAAGATTCCTAGCATCTAGAGTCGGTAACTTCTGTATGGTTGATTTTAGAGCCTGCAAGAAGCAGAAGCATCTCAAATTATTTTTAGAGAAACTTAACAACTTTTGGTTTAATGATCACAATATCCTGTTCTGAAAATACAAAGTGAAATCATTACTAAAAAGTTTGTATGGCAACAGTTACTTGTCTAAAAATAATGATAGAGGGAAGCATGATGTACCTTCATCGAATCAATAGGATGCATCAGAGAGGTCGAGAGCGCACAAGCAAGACCTCCAGCTAAAGCCGACTTCAAAACACTTCCTGTTGATATTTCTACAGGCGGGGGAACGGCAACAACAGTAGCAGCTTCAAACCAAATATTCCTGAATACATTTGGAGTGAAGAACAAAATTTCAAGTTGAGCATCGTATATTGATGAAAGATAGTTAGGACTGGTGGATGTTTCCTTGCATGCTCAGTAAGTCAACCGAGACGTAAGTTTCTTGTAACAGGATAGATAACACATACCGAGGATCATCCTCAAGGCGCTCCGAAGGAAGTAGAAGCATGAAATTGCGAAAATGGCCATATGAGATCGACCCTTCTGAATCGGCATTTAGATACCGTAGCATAGCAGCAGCATTATCTTCACTAGCCGGAAGGCCGGCGCTCTTTAAGGATGTCAAGATTTGATTCTTCTGAAGTGTTCCAGACTTGCTCAAACACAACATGGTGTATGCTCGGAGAATAGTTGCCTCCTTCTGTTCCATCAAGGATAAAAACTGCTTCCACCCAATTGATTTTGAAAAGAAGTTGCTTCTGGTTCGCCGTAAGAAGTCTCGGGCATACCTCCTAGGTAACCGTCTCCTCCTCATTGCAGCTTCGAGATCTTCTAGAGTGACTTGGCCATCACCATCTCTGTCCAACTCTTCAAAGAATCGTTTTCCTGCAGCAGCACAAAAATAGAATAATTTTCAGAGAATAATACCTCACGAGCTATCTGATACACCACGAGAGACCGTTTAATATATATGAGCTTTCAGCAATATTTATGCAAGATCAAAGGATTCACTCCTTGGTACTAAAAGCAGGATTTAGTGGTATAGTTTGGTGGTGTAAGGTAAGGTGGGAGCATTATACCTTCCACTTCTGCATATCTGAAGAAGTCTTGAACTGAGAAAAGCTTCTTCTTGTCAGGATGCCCGTCCGCTGATGTTGATGATCTCCCTACCAGCTGTGGGACTAATTCGATCAGCTCGGTGAGTGAAACTGCGGGTAGTGTAGACCGCAGCCGCTCCACATTCGACAGTGGGGCATCAAGCAGCCGAGCAGCTAACCTCTGTGGCTGCTGTGTTGTACCACTGAAACTGTCCGTCCCCTCACTATCCCCAATTCCACTGCTATCCTCATAGTCGCTGACCGGCACCGAAGCCGGGGTTGGGGAAGGCGGAGGCGGTGGTCCGACCTTTGCGAATCCCAGGTTGGAAAGGAAGCCATCGAAATCCGCCCTTTTCCCGTCGATTACCTTCCTGATAAGCTCAACCTGATCTCGCCGCCTGGTGGCGAGACCGAATTCGGCGCCTTTTTGCCTGCAGGCTCCTTCCAGCAACTGCAGGTTGTGGGAGAAGGCGTCGAAGGCAATGCAGAGCAGGAGGTCGAGCTGCTGCGGCGTGTCCTGCTCCCGGACCCGTTGCTGCTTGGCGTCGCCGCGGAAGCATCTGGCGAGGGAGCTGAGGGGCTTGTGGAGCAGGTTGGTGACGACGACGTGGAGGTGGAGGATGCAGTCGGGCTCGCGTTGCTGTTTGGGGGTAGTAGCTATGGATCCGGGGATGTGGATGGGAAGGTGGAGGTGGGCGATGGCGCCACGCGCGGCAGCGAGGAAAGCCTCCAAGGGATGGTCGGACGCCATGGGCGCTTCGCTAGATGGTGGTTCTTCAGGTGTGGTCGCCGGCGAGAGGCTGGAGAATCATTGCAGAGAGCTCTGACTGGTTGCAGAAATGGCGAGTGGCAAGCGGCGGCGGAGGAAGGCGGTCAGGTCGGCGACAAAGAGGAAGACGAGACGGGAGGCGGAGAAGCGGCGCGGCCGCGAGCAACAGAAAATGAGTCTTTTTTTTTTTTTTTTCCTTTCTCATTTTTCTTACAAAAAGGAAAAATTATGTCTGGTTCGTATGTGTCGCCGGAAACAAGAGAAATACTGTACTTCTTTCATTAATAAAAAAAAGAGAGAAATAGTTCTTTTGTGTGTGATAAAAGAGAGCAAGAGAAAATAAATCAGAAGGCTGGGCACAGCGGAAAACATGAGAGAGCGCATCGTCGCCATTGAGCATTTCCGGTGCGCCACCGCTGTCCACGGCCGGCGGCACAGCGGGATACAATGGATCCCGCAAAGGAAACTGTAATTGTAACCATCTTGTTTAAGTCAACTCACAAAGAAGAAGAAAAGCAGATTGCGGATAAGATGGTTATAAACCCAAAGAATGCATCAACACTCCAGAGTCCAGACAAGAGTGCGGATAAGATGGCTACGTACGCACACGTGTGCACCTTATTCATGTGTTGTAGACGAGTAAAACACAGTAATAATCTGACTTAAGTCAAGTAGTAACATTGCAGCTACTACATTTCAACAACATTAATCCCAACATAAAAACCGAGGAAATACAGAGTTCAAACGAGAGTGCTAAGTACAAAGACAGGCTCTGCTCCATCCATGCAACTTTTATTACTCCAACAAATTCATTCACATCCATATACATACATGCGCAGCAAGATGGAAGTCCAATGTTTAGCAGCCCCAATAACGCTAGCCTAATCACTCGGGGATGCCAAGTATACAAAAGGATTGCTGACTGCTACAACTAACAGCTCTCAATTTTCACTGTCAATAGAAGATACGGTAGACAAGAAAAAAAAAGAAGAAGGGCGAAGGAAAAGAAAAAGGAGGGAGGAGAAGTGCAAATCTCTCTGTTCGACCGCAAGGGAAAGGAAGAGGATCACACAAACTCGAAGCGCATGAGCAGCCTGACGGACTTGTATCTGTTCCCCTTGCGGTCGTGCAGGGGCACGGCGCGGATGCCCTGCTTCAGCTCCCACACGGGCAGGCACGTCTGCCCCCCGAAATCGTGTTTCTCCGACATGTCGTACTCCTGCACCTCGATCCTCAGCAGCGCCAGCTCCGGCACCGTCAGCGGGAAGCTGAACTCCTCGTCCCACACCGGCACCCACTGGTCCTCGATGGTCTTCGTCTTCTTCATCACGCTGTCGGCCTTCACTCCAGCGATCCCAACCTGCTCAACAGTTCAACCTCAACTTTCTTAATTCCAGTTCATGTTACTACTACTGGCGAAGAAATCAGCACATCCTTTGGTGCCTTACCCTGGTATAGAAATCTGGAGGTGAAAAGGTGTCGAAATGAGTTTTACTGAAGTCCATGCGCCACCCATCCCCCATATATACTTTCACCTGCTTGGACATTGTACAGAGTTTAGCTGCTATAGGCTGGAGTGCCATGATCAGGGTTTAGAGCAAACTCAGCGGTCATCGTCTCGGAAACATAACACCTTACCTTCAGAGTTGTCTTCACTGGCAAACTAGCCTTAGGGTCAAATACTTCGCCATTTGGGCCCGATGTCAGCAGAAAGTCAGGTTTTTTAACATAACCGCAGCCGCCATTGGCTCTGAAAAAACCTTGCATCAGCCGGAGCGCTTTGTCATGCCCCTGAAAAATTCAAATCCCATTAGATTAGGCCTTACATTTTCTTGAGTGATTTTATACTGTAAGAGTATAAAGGCACGAGGAAAAGGGAAATTGATCATTTGAGACAACTAAGAATTGGACTCCTACCTGCATGTTGAATGCAACCATCTGAGCCCCATGAGTCCAGGCAGTCATTGGATCGTAGTTTGAAGAATTAACCCTTGCGCCCTTTGGATACACCCTCAGTATATTCTTCTGGGTGAACCTGAATCGAATGTAAGTGCTTCAGCAAGCGTACATAGTATGATTGGATAATGGTGATAGTTTGCGTTAGTTGTCTTTTGTAGAACGTTAGTGGAGTTCAGCGTTTTGCAGTATTAATTATTTGTGTCTAGTAGCTGGGAATCCTGGTAGTTCCTTTTTTCCCATTTAGTAATCCTTACGAACTGTAATGCTACAGTACAAACCCGGATGGACTCCTTTTGTTTAAAAACGGAAATAAGGCTTAAGAGCGTAACCTAAACACTGGGTAAGTAAAGCCAATCCTGGAATAATTTGACACCAAAACTTCTAGTCTTTTTTAACACTGAACTTCAAATAAAATTAAATAATGGTATGAATTACCTTATGACTTCAGCACCATGAGAAGATGCCGCTTTAGTTAGCTGTGTCTCGCTCAAAGACAGGCGCCTGACTTTTTCTGGATCCACCTTGAGTGCATCCTTCATATGGCCTTTTGGTTTTCCAGCATGGATGGTGATCAGTTTTCTATATTCACAGGCAGTTTCGGGCTGGAATTTGGGATCATCCTCGTCAGAATCTTCATCATCTTCATCATCCAGTTCATCCTGCCCATGACAATAAGTTCATTTCATTTGTATTAAACCATGAGTGCATGCCTTCGAAAGGCAGTAATATTGCAAACCTTTCCATCCGATTCTTCAACATTTGACTCCATCCTTCTCAAGCTTCCTTTATCTGCCAAGTTATCTACATTTCCACTGGCATCCTGATTCTCCTTAGCTTTATCCTTAACTTTAAGAAACTCCTGGTACTCTTGCGGGGGCTTAGTCGAGATTATTATCCGCTTCATTAGAGATTCAGGAGAAGGAAACTCTTTCACTGAGTCTGAACTAGGGATGAAAAGGAGATCTCCAAATGTTTCAGTGAGCATCTATAATGATTTGAAGTTAGAACAAGGTTGTAAACAAAAAGAATAAAATACAATAAATGAAATAGCAAGTATACTTTACCTGAGCTACTTTGGCTTGGAGATCTGCTGTGAGGTGATCCTCTAGAGTGATGACAAGAGGATAAGGAGACGCGCAAAACGCATACTCTTTAATGGACTGTAAACATCTGATCATTTCTACAGGTGCAGTCAGTGTCCTTTGTGATGCCAGGAAAAGAAAAAAGAGTCAGGGAAATATATTGCAAAGAGAGATAAAAGTGAGGATTGCAAATTCAAACAAACTGAGTCATTTTTACGAAACTCACACATACAAAGCTCGAATTGAGCTGTGGTATGGATGGTAAAAGCTTCTTGTTCTTTTGAGCAATAATGTTTTATCCTATGTTACCCCGATACGGCGATACCGGTACCGGTACGCGATACGGCGATACCGCGATACGGCATTTTCTCAAAAACACCGATACGGCGATACGCCTGCATATATATATTTTTCTATGTATATATATAATATTACAGTTTTTTGCTTAAAGCTAAATGCATCTACCTAGTAGATTGAGTATAATGCATCCATATGCAATCATCTTTTAGTCCCACTTACAATTCTCCCTTCTAGCATGACAAACCCGACAACTGGCTATTTATAACTGGTGAGCAGAAAGAATTATAGGCTTGCAGTAACAAACGATGCCGTCTCCTTACGTGAGGATAATCGAGAGAATGGGATCACGGGTCATGTTATTGGTGGAAAGAGTGCTTTTATGAGTCTCGAACGAGGGTTGGGTCAGGGCTGGAGGTATCCAAAAAGAATCAACGAGGTGTCGGTCAAGTATCAGAATTATTTTAATTATTTAAAAATCATAAATATGTATGATACGCGTCCGACACGGATCGGTGGAGTATCGGTGTCCGATACGTATCGGAGGAGTATCGGTATCCGATACGTCAGCGTTTGGAAGTATCCGTGCTTCATAGGTTTTATCTATATGGTCAATCATGTAACAAATTAAGCACGTTTTGTGCATCTCATGAAAGTACCATGCACTACCGTACATATGCAGTGGTTGACTGGTTGTTATGCACAGATATATCAGAATCATGCCCCATGTTTTTCAGTAGCAAACAGAAAGGGTTTCTGATGCCGACATATTGAGGGGAAAAAAGAAACATAATTCCTTACCCTCCATGAAGAATATCAACATTGTTCTTTGAAGAATTTGGCCACATATCAAGCTCAATGACTCTAACACCCCTCTCTAATGCTTGTATAATTGGAACGTCACTGGAGTCACTATTGAGCTGGTTCCCAGTTAGGTAGGAATTATGCCCAGTGAATACGAAATAATGAGAGAATGGTGCTGACATGTCCTGGTGAGCCTGATCAGAGATTTAAATTAATGATGAGAGAAGGGATTAAGGTACAGCAACGGAAACATAACAATTTATATTGATATGGTTGAGCAGTAATGAGAGCGTTTATGTTGAGGAGTCAGAATTATATGACATATAAATAAACTGTAGGGAAAGATTTATTGTGAACTCTGAAACAAAATTTTTTAGTAGAACTGCAAAGAATTAGAGTATTTGCATACCATGGAATATATCTGTGCGTGTGAACGAGTATCTGGATAATTCTTGTATTCAATTTTTGCTATGAGACATGACAAAAGAAGCACATAGCAAGCTAGTCTGAATTTGGAGAAAACACTTGTGCATTGTGGCAGAGCAGTTATTAGTTTTTCCACACCCAAAGATGCCCATAAATTTTATTCCTCTGTTCCGTGGAGGAGTACAATGTGAGGGGTGTACAATAAAATTAGCAAAAGCAAGATATACTGTACTGTCAAGAATGACGAGCAACCCATAATATTGAATTGGAGTAGAATGCCGGCATGCAGGCAGGCAGGAAGGGACGGAGAGAAAGGTGGACGGTGACAGACGATGAATGAAGGTGGCCAGGGAGAAAGGGGTGGCATGAAAATGGAATCTTTGGTGGAGTTGACCTCTGAACGGGAGTAGAGCAGATCTCATGGAAGCTAAATATGTGGCGGCACAATCGATGGAATAGCAAGCACTACTAACAATGATGTTGTAGTCAAATCAATATCACCGACCCAGTTCCAGTTCCAAGATTTGAACAGCAGAATAATGAGTCTGTAGTACTGTAATAAGGATTAGCAGTAGAAGAGTACCTTGTTTGCAATGGGTGGGTTGAGGTCGGGGGAGAAGAGGAATCCGAAGAAGTCTTCGAGCGTTGGCGGCGACGGCGCCGAGGACCTGTTGACGAGGCGGGCGATCCCCCCTGAGGCGGTGGCGGTGAGCATGGAGAGGATGCGGTTGATGTCATCCGGCCGCTCGCCCTGCACCTCGGAGAGGAAGCGGCGGAGGCCATCGTCGCCGGCGGCAGCAGAAACGGAGTTGTGGAAGGCGCGGACGTCGGGCGGCGGCTGGGCGTCGGGGGATCGGAACTTGCGAGTGAAGCACATGCAGTACTTGTACGCGTAGCTGCCCATCCTTGTCTTCCTCCTACTCTCTTGATTCTCGCTCAAATCACAGGAGCACAAGATCTGATTGATGCTTATTAGCAGCTGCCCATTTCGCGTTGACACCGCGTTTAGGACGATCCCTTGGATGATTAAATAGAGAAGAAGAAATGGTGGATGATGAGCTGGTCGGCGAAGTCAAGTCAGTCCCAAAAAGAAATTGGATAACAATTACTAGCTAAATAGCGCTTCTTCTTCTTCTTCTTCTTCCTGGACCCTCTCGGTGGATGGATTGGAAACGATGAAGAAGAAGTGATTAATAGATGGAGTAAACCGGCCAAGGAATCAGGAGAAGCAAAGGACCGCCTTTTCAACTGGAGACCACCACGCAAAAGTGCAAACTGCAAAGGAACAAGAATTTCAAAAGGCGGTTCTTTTGCACGCAAGTCCTTTACTAATTTCACCGAATCACTACTCCCCTCGCGCTCCTTCATTAACAAGAATTTCTTGTTCCTCTAATTCCTGCCTATTGGTTTTAGACCTGCAAAGAGAATTGGCATCCAATCCACTTGGCGAAAATGGCCAAAAAGTGGCAAATCTAATGTCTTCTGATTCAGGCATTTCCTACCTAAATGACCGCAGTGGGGAAGGATTCTAATTGTTCAGAATTTCCAAGTTGACACCCAAAAATTGGTGCTATCAAGTCTTGTTTTTGATGTATTGTTTCACTACACTTCTAGGTGTTAAATGGATAGCAATTGTGTGTTATGGTCTCAACTCTCAAGGAACCGTGATTTAACTCAATTTAGGTGCTATGGTTTGGAAACATTTAGTTCTTCACACAAGGTGCCAAACAGTTCTTCTGAAAACAGGGGAACTGGGGCACATGTGAACAAGATGGTAAAAAACGAGGGGTCATTTGTAAAACAATTAGTTCTTCTGAAAACAGAGCCGCAGCCCGCAGGTGACAAGGTCAACGAGATTATATATTTTTTTTAGAAAAATAACTTGGAAAAAATATTAGAAAACGAAAACGTGGAGACTTGTATCAGTTGTATGATATGAGCAGAGGGAGCGAGGGACTCGCTCAAGGATGGCATATCGTGGTCATAAGCCATAGGCTCTAGACGCATCGTTTGTTTGCTTTGTTTAATCTCCCAATCGATCGGTTTCTTCACCAACCTATCCGTCTCATTTATTTATTTTTTCCGGTTTCAATTTGTTTGCTAGCAAGAGCATGCAAGCACAATGTGAAGGGTCCTGACCTGAAATAGCCAATCGATTTTGCAAGCACAGTGTGAAGGGCCTTGACCTGAAATAGCCAATGCGGTTTCAGAAAATTGTTATTGGTTCTGAAAATTAAACAATGGCGCAGGTCAACTAGAATATAAATATTTTGTAGACGGAGCACAAACCCGTGGAAGGTGAGGATTGTGACTGCAGCGTGATCATGACCAGCCAATGCGATGCCATGAGCGATTTGTTTACTCGATGCTGTACTGTATCATCTTGTGTTTTCGTTGCCAACCAACAAGCCACGCGAACCTCCACACCTGAATGTGATCATCGGAGATAGTGAGGTAAGTCAAGTCAACTAGCATGGGGTCATTTGCAAAAAAAATTTCTCCTAGAAACAACGAGGCGTCAAGCGTGTCAACTAACTAGAGTTTACAGTGCCCCTCAAAAAATAGAGTTTACACTAGTATCTGTTTGTAATCTTGGATAATCAAAACAAATATAAACAATCAGGGTTAGAGAAAAAGAAGAACATAGAAGGCGTGAGGCCGACCGAGTCCTCTAAAATACCAATCTATCACCTAAAAATTCGTAAGCATGGACATCATCGTATCATGACTGGAGAAGCTGAGCGATTGAATGCGTCATCGTATCGTGATTCGTGAGTATATTTTGTATATTTTCCGCAGCTGGCGACTTCATTATTTATATTTCCTCTATGATCATGGATACCATCGCCTCTTGAATCAATCAAACCAATTTCTTCACCAAACAAGGAACGTATTTTTTTTTCGTCGTTTTGTTTCGAGAGATATGCGTGCATAGTGTGAAGGAAGAAGGACCTTGACCACCAGCTGGGACCGCGTCATATTGACCTGTCACAAATGTTCAGTCCAACCATATGTGCCCGGTAAGGAAGGGCCAACAACTACAACATTTTTGTTGCTTTGCTTACATCAGCAAATATTTATTTGCTCAAGAACGCCACCCTCTATACAACGGCACTACATCTAAACATAAGCTGGAGGAGGTTTACAGGCTGTCAGCCTAATTTCTTTCTTTGCTCGACTCAACCCTCTTCAAGCAGGAGGTTTACAGGCTGACAGCACCCTGATTGCTTTTGTGAATACACCCAAAGCTTCATCTTCATCCACTCACTAATTTCTTGGGGAATAATGCACTCGTAAAACACACTTCAACGATCGAATTAATTAAGTCAAGCTTGAGGTAATCGGCACCCTGATGCACACAGCCATCAGTCAATGTACCGCTTCCCATTCGTCGTCGTGTACTCAGTGGCGGAGCCACGTTGATTCCTGGGTATTCCCAGGAATACCCAACTTTTCTTTGCAAAAATTTAAGTATACGTAGCGTCAGTATAACTTGGGCCAAAACTTCATGTATTTGTGTTGCAATCTTGAGGCATCCTTCTCATCTCCAGCCCATCCTCTGTTCCTGGGAAATTGCGAATCGGTAAACCGTGGCCTGCCTCTCTTTTTGTCTCTCACGCTTCCGATGCCTCTTGATTCGGCCATTCCTCAATCCCCAATCCTAGGCCGCGGTGGTCGGCGGGTTGCTCACTCCGGCAACCAACCTCCGGCCTCCGAGGCCCTCCGGCGGTCTGGCCTGCGGCGGCTGCTCGCTCACCCCTGGTCGCGAGGGCGCGAGGCCCAGGACGTACCGAGACGAGGTGGCAAGCGGAAGGGGTAGTTAACGGCGGCGTCCAGCTCCAGCTCGAAACTGCTTTCTCCCTCTCCGGCATTTGCTCTCTGGACTTCTATTGCAACTTTGCAAGCAGCAGTAAGCAAGCAAGGAGACATTTTGTAACATTATCTATGCTACAGCTTGCCACTACTTGTCTTTCAATTGCCGAGGACAGTAGGATTTTTGGAGTAGCAATCTTCATGTATGGGATGGTTTGTCATAACCATGATTATTTGGTTCCAGTTGGCTCGGTTTTTCCATCGGATAAAGGGAAAGGAGTGGTGATTTTCGTTTTGTCGGCACATACTAGCTTACAATCCTTGGCTCGTCAGTCAGCCATTGATATTGCACTTGAGCTTTTTTTTTTTGAGAAATAGGAATACCCAACTCTCATATTCTGGCTCCGCCACTGCGTGTACTCCTGGAGAAATGAAAACAGAATGCAGCTGTCAGTGTGCCAACAACCGTGTCGTTGAGGCTCAAGGCTGGCTTAACAAAAGTGATTGGTAACAACTTCAACGTGCTATTAGTTTTATAGCAACTGTTTTATCTGGGAACTAATCACAAAAAAGGATGGCTCGCAGCCTGGCAATTCAGAGGTGATTCGTTGTTGGACTCTACGTAGGAGATGGCTCATGTTCATTCCTCGTTGGTAGGACAACTTTGCTTATGACTGGTATAGGGGGACAAAACGAAATGACAAGCTTTTGATGGAGAGCAAGATCGAGACCACTTGTCCTACAAAGATCTCCCCAGAAACACAACAGAACAGAGCATGGTTTTCAGTTCTGTGAACCCTTTACTCTAAAAAAAAAAAAAGTTCTGTGAACCCTTAACCTTGTTATGTGGAGATTTGAAGGGGTGGTCAAGTGGAAAGCGAAGCAAGAGCTTGTAAGATAATTTTGCATATGGACTGCTCTTTCTTCCATCTATCGTACCGACCCAATAGAAGATGTTTGCCGCTTCAGAAAATGCTGAAATCCCTATATCTCCACTCATCTCAGAGTCCAAAAGAAGAGAATCAGCTGCAGACTCAGTGCATGGAAATAATGTGCTAATAATCAGGGACTGGACGGCAAAATTCTCTCAATCTATTCTATATGCTGAAGTTGGCGAAATGACTGCTTCTTCGCCCAGCTTCTCAAGCAGCAGAAGCGAAGTCTGATCTCCCTAAAAATTTAAATCCTCAAGAAACGCCCAGGACATAGCCAATTCCCACTAAAATAAGGCTTACAAAATCGATGACTATCTATGTCACCAAACATCTAGATGCAGTCTCTAATACCTATCTAGAATCACGTGCTGCGCTTCATTCATTCCTTAACCCCTTGGGGAAAGAGGTTTCCAGCGTTTGCGTTTGTTTGGTAATACCACTGTGTTGATTTTTTTTTTGGAAGATCTTTGATGACTCTCGAAAAGCTTTTGAAAAAGCAGTTGTCTCCCCTTCGATCTAAATTCGAATTCATTGATGTCCATTTGTTTCCTTCACTTTTCCTTGTCCAATCATCAAAGAGGATTGTTTGTACTTCGAACGTCCAAGTTTTTTACAAAAACCTGGGCAAAAGTTATGGAGAAAACGAGAGCATAGGATTCTCCCATGCTGACAATGTGTTTAGGACCTAAGCATACTTTATTAGTTTATCTACGTAGCATTAGTATCTGATCCTTTATTGAATTATGCAGCATTATCTCGAACAAATGAATTTATACTGGTAGCATATTCTTTTTATCTGTCACAAAACTTTAATAAGCCGACATTTTATGGGTACATGAGCATTCGTTTCACATGTGACTATCAGCATCAGCATCTTATTAACAAGATTATGATACTTAGAAGAAAACTTGTCACTTGCTTGAAATTTGCCAATATGGTCACAAGTGAAGCAAATCCTAAAAAGAAAAGAAAACGAAAAAAAAAGAAGCAAAGAAAATGCAAAAGGGTGCTAATAAATAATCCGACAAGCCTAGAAAGAGCCTATAAAGCACTGAGATGTCATGATGCAGGAGAAAGATGAAATGGTTGATAGAAAGATTGTAAGAAGCAGCACGCAACCATCAAAAACTCAAGCTCAAAGTTAGGAGTGTTGATCGAATCGACGGAGATGTCCCAAGAGGGAAGAAACATCCCATGTCAGGTCACCTCTCGGAGATGCTGGTAGTGTCGACGGTGGAGGGCGAAGAACAAACCCGCTTGGCCCATGACTCCGGTGGCAATGACAATGGAGGGTGAATGAAGAGCCCTCAATGACTCCGCCCCCTCGCCGGTTCTAAGATTCAAAAGTGACCATTCCGAAAATGAGGGCGCAAATGGGGAATGAGAAGGTGCCATGGTCGTTGGTGTAATCATACAAACAAGTGAAGAACCACTTCGCTCTTTAATTTTATTTTTTTCTGAAAGACTGATTTTCACCCAAAATTTGAAATTGGTTGTATTGTTCATCAGTTAAATGCCATCAAAGCTTAATTTCATTTCATGTTCAGATTTCGATGACAACTCTATTCTCGTCGCTCAGAACTCCATCCAGGAAACAAGATTTTTGCGAAATTCATACCTCCAAAATAAATTTCTGTGAGCTTTGTCGTTTGTTAGCTCCACACACAAGAATGGATGCTGGTAAGACTTTAAACAGCCACACGTTATCGCAGCGACACACATAAATTGCACAGAAGAATCATCCATTTCAGCGCACCATTGAAATTGCTAGTATGCATGGCGAATCTCTTGCACAATTTCCACCAGATAAAACACCATCAGACTTCAAAATAGAGCTTGCAACAAACTGCGCACAACATTGCATGACCATGGCAGGACAAGGTTCAAGATCAAGAAGATGGTTAAACAGCAAAGTTAGCACCCTCGTCACTATCAACATCATCGTCGAACTAAAATCTAGAAGACAGGGCCATACCCATCACTCGAGAGGATGTGTGGCTTTAACATCAGAACACCACTATGATGGATTATTTTACAAGACAAGCTTCATTCAAATACATCAACACATTACATTGATGCTAGCATCTACTATCATCAAAAAGTGAAGATTAATGGCACCAAAACTTCTCATCCAAGGCGATTATTACCAGCTACAACTTATGGCGCACAAATTCTAGGTTCTTTCTTCTTCACATCAGCCCGGATGACAATTCAGGGGGCAAATTCAAGCATTACATATACCCAACACCTTTAACAAATCCAAAAACCAGGGTGTGGGCAACTTCGATCAGAATACAATCATGGGTTAGTAGCTGGGATCAGGAAATGGACAGCATAACATCAATAAGAGAAGCAATAGCACGTGAATTGCTTAGAGGTCAGCCTAATTGACCATCAGTCGTTCACTCTTTAAATACACCGACCATGTGACATGAATTGTTAAGGTAAACTCGATGCTGCAGAATCAAATTCTGGTCCTAACTCCAGAAGACGTTTAAGCATACTGAAAGTTAGCTACTACTATCAAGAGAAGAATGATGCGTGCAAGCAAGCACAAGTGCCGTGCATGTATCCACAAATCTGTGTTACAACTTCAGCAAAAACCTGACATTCACCCATGTTAATTGCCGTATCGAAAGGAGCATGGCTGCACAACCTAGTTACTTTTGACCTATAGATCAAGAAGCAAAGAGTATATAAAATCCTTTGGAGACTAATATCATGTTGAAAATACAGGATTTTAAAGAAGTCAGACTAACTGAGACATTTTTTCTTGCAAAGGACTCGGTCAACATATTTTAAGTTATAAGCCCTGATATATAAAGGCTTTCCCATGATCAGGAAGCACCAACCTAGCTAGAATTTCGAAATGATCACAAAAGCCTATACTAAAAGCAGCACAACGAGGTTGAATTATACGAGTTCCACAGAGAACTATTTCAGTTATCTGATTGGGCAATGCCAACTTACAAGCAGATGCAGTAAGTAATAAATTTTCAGCAACAGATGAACCTCGCTGGGTGCAAAACTGTATGCAATTTTCATTACCAGAGAATTACGGACCCTCTAGTGACCAATGATAACTAGTTAAATTATCAGATCAGGCAATACCAACTGACAAGCAGATGCAGTAAGTAATAAATTCAGTAGCAGTTGAAGCTAGCTAGGTGCAAAATAGTGTGCAATTCTCGAACGCATTTAAGTTAACAAAGACGCAATTTTTCCAAGAGGCACATGACTTGCAGTGATTTCATTTCACAAGTAGAAGTGAAGTAACTAGCATAATTCTTTGCATCAGCGAGCCAAAAAGGGAAGGCGAAAATACAGAAATGGCACCATAAACTCCAGATCTAGCAATCAGGAAGGATGGATCACGCAAAGCTAGGCAACACAACAACTGGGTCATCATCATACATCATGCAAAACTTGTCTGATCTGATCACATCTGGTCTAATATAAGGAGGAGAAAAGAGGATCAGGCGGACGCTGCGGCGGTGCGGGAGCGGTAGAGCTTGCCGAAGACGTGGAGGGCGGTGACGAATCCGATGAAGCAGAGCGACATGACGAGCACCATGGTGGGGGAGAGGCGGAGCCCCGGCGCCTCGTCGGTGTAGAAGCGCAGCATGTTGCTCCCGCTGCCGCCGGAGAAGCCGCCTCCTCCGCCACCGGTCGAGGTGGTGCGTCGGCGGCGCATGCCGGCGGTGGCCGCAGCGGAGCCGCGGGGGCCGACGGTGGCGGGGCGCCCACTGGCGGCGCCGCCGACGGAGGACTGGGACTGCGAGGAGGAGCGGGCCATGGCTCTCCTGTGGGTTGGGCTTGGCTTGGTGGGGATCTGGCGCGGCGGGCGTGAAGGGAATGGAGAAAAGTCTTTCTTTGCGGGCGCAGCTAAAAGGAGCCAAGTACTAGCTGAGATGAGCATTGCCGTGGGGCCCACCAGTCAGTCAGGCATCGAACACTCCGCCCGGTCTCGAGGCATCGAAGACAATCGATTTGTCCTTAAAATTTCTTCTCCGTTTTAACACTGAACAAACAAAGTTTATGGATAACAATGTGAAACTGTCATCAACACGTACAAATTCAAGCTCATTGATTTTTCGTCGTGGTGGGGAGAACGCAGGATGATGATTTGGTGGTGGTGAGAATGCAGGACGATGATTTGGAAGCAGCAGAAGAATCGTCGACGTTGGTGAGGAAGGAGAGGGTGGTGACGACGTCGGCCATGACGGGTCGGAGGGCGTGGTGTTCCTGCAAGCACATGGCCGCCACCCCCACCGCCTGGTTGAGCTCCGCCGTCGCCGGCGACTGCATCGCCATCACCAGCCGCGGGTCCACCAGCTCGTGCAGCCTCTTGGGCTGTCCCAGCAGCGTGGCCGCCCACGCCACGAGGCTCTGCTCGCCGTCGGGGCGGCTGGTGTCGATGGCGCGGCGGCCGGTGATGAGCTCGAGGAGAAGGACGCCGAAGCTGTACACGTCGGACTTGGCGCTCAGGCGGCCGGTGCGGAGGTACTCGGGCGCGCAGTACCCGTACGTGCCCATGATTCTACTATTGTTGCTGCTGCCGGAGCTGGACGATGAGGAATCGGTGCGAGGAGGAAGGAGCTTGGCGAGGCCAAAGTCGGAGAGCCTTGGGTGGTAATCGGCGTCGAGGAGGATGTTGGATGGCTTGAGGTCGCGGAAGATGACGGCCCTGTCGTGAAGGTACTCCAGGCCCCGCGCCGCGCCGTGCGCGATCCTCATCCGCGTCCGCCATGGCAGCACCTCCTCATCATTTTTGTCATGGCACAGCAGCAGGTGGTCCTCCAGGGATCCCCGCGGCATGAGCGGGTAGACGAGCAGGCGCTGCTCGCCGTCGGCGCAGTAGCCTACCAAGCTCACCAGATTGGGGTGGTGCAGCAGGCTGAGCATGAGCACCTCCACCACGAACTCGCCGTTCCCCTGCGGCCCGTTCCGGTCAAGCTGCTTCACCGCCACCTCCATCTCCATCTCCTGAGCAACCACGATGCGGCCCTTGTAGACGCGGCCGAAGCCGCCCTCGCCGATCAGGTTGTCCTGACGGAAGCTGTCCGTGGCCGCGGCCAGCTCCCGGAACGAGAAGGCGCTCGCCGACACCACTTTCTGCTGCTCATCATCATCAATAGCGGCGGGACGAGGTGGCGGCGGGGACGACGGCAAGCGTCCACGTTCATCATCATCCTCATCATCCTCGTCGTCGTCTGGCTGTTGTTGGCGGCCGGCGACGTCGACGACGGTGGAGGCGCAACGGATGATGCGGGCGGTGAAGCTGTTGCTCTTGTTCCTCCACGACGTGGACGACGACGCCCTCCGGTTGCTGTTGCTGCCCTGCTTTTTGCTGTGAATGTCGTGAGGGAACCGACGAAGCCAGCTCAACATCTTCTTCCTCCTCCTCCTCTCCTTGATCTCGTGGTGCAATGGATCAATCCAATTTAATTCACCAATTACCAATTAATGTTCTTGCCTTGCGCCCTTCCGTTCCGTCAGGAATAGGGGAAAAAAAAAAGAAGTTTCCGTTTGCAGGTAAAGGGAAATGGAGGAGAGGTGATGAGAGGGCTATTTCAAGGACATTTTTTGGATGGTTGGTCAGTTTTCATTTCAGTTTTGGGTCATTGCCAGACAACTCATGCTGGCATTGCTCAATGCCATGCATCCACGTCGGACGCAACTGCAATCTTTCTATATAGGGCAGTGATCCCTTCTCAAACAGATATAGATCCGCGGTCGACAGAAAAGCCGGGACTGAGAAAAAGATATCAACAGTACTGTTCAAAGAACAAGGAGAAATGCATATGCACATTTACTGTCACTTCCAGCCCTGACATGGTACAAAATTGCCTACACTACACTGCTGACCTCGATATGTTGCTCCTCACGCTGAATTCTACTACCATCTAACAGATAAACTACATGGTGACCACATAGGCCAATGAGGGGTGGCAGGCAGCTCGCAAAGCAGTTGTAGCAGGGGCCACAACATTCTGCTCCAGCATCTCTTAAGAAAGGATGCAGCCACCACTCCCAGACCATACAGAAAAAAACTGTAAACGATCATCCCACGGAGAACTCCTCCGCTACAAACTGTACACTGACTATCAGACAGCTAAAAGTCATGTATAATATCCTAATCGGTATCCGAGTCTATAGTTAGTATCAATCTCGGTCCAACTGAAGGCCGCTTTTGAGGTGGTGAGGAAAGGCTGCATCTCTCTCCAAGCAGGTCATCGTCATCTGTGTCAAATAGAACCAAATTTAATTGAAAATAGTTCAGTAAAAATGTCGAGACATGGTTATCAGCTAAATATTGGTAGTGTCAAAGCAGTGTCTTGCAATCTTGGTCATCTACGAGAGTATATGTTAATTGACCTATAATGGACACAGAGGATTACAATTGCACAAATCAAAAGGATATAGATTTCACTCATACCATATAAAGCTGTTATTCCTTCTTCAGAGTTCCTCCTTTTCCGAGATTCAGTTTTTGCAGCAACTAAACTTTCATCACTATCGTCAGAATGGAGATCATGACATCTCTCAGTGTGGTTACAAGCTTGCAACACGCCGTCATGCCCATTTTCCAGTGGATTTGCTGGTACCTCCATTGCTCCCAGATCACCCCCAGAAGCTGGCTCAAGCTTAGATTGATCTTTCGCAGGGTAGGTTTGCACTTCACTCACCCGTGCGCTGGGATCAACGATTTGGTTACTGGGGTCATCTTGGGGACTCAACGGAAAATCCCAAAACGATTCCAGATCACCAAAACATTCCTTCATTGCAAGAAGTGAAGTTTCATTCACTCCTGAAGTTTCAAGTTCAACTAGGCTGGGTGGTGCTGAGACACAATTCACAGCACTTGGAGATAACACCGTGACATTATCATCATCTGAGTCGCTAAGCACTATGATATCCTGATCTTCAGGTGCTGGAGGAACATCTTCATCTGCAGGAGAAGATTCGATATCATGGACCTGGCTCATAGGACGATAATTTATTCCCGGTTCTGAAGCTTCCTCTTCAGTGCTCACATCATCAATAGCGTTTGTGAGAGTGGTGCAGCTTTTATTTTCAAAGTGTCTTGCACGATCATCATCAGCAGATGGCACAGATATTTTCTTGCTAATTTGCCACCGGCCATTGCTGTTTTTCCTAATCCCCAACTTAAGACGGAAACCTGGCTCTTCAGACAATGGTTCTTCTTTGATCTCGTGCTTTACAATATCCATGTTAGGTTTGGCTCCTGAATCTGTGGCCACACAGAGAGTACCATCCGGTAAATGCCACTTGGTAAGGTCTTTCAGTCCAGGTCCACCCTTAACCCTCCAGGAACCATCAGGCTTGACATCAATTTCAGATGCATCATCTCCACACCTTTGGATCTGGATCACCAAACACAACAAATCAGCAACGATGCTCTCTAGAATAATATACATACACAAACATGCACGTCCTTTCCACTACAAACTCACCGAGGAAGTGATGCGATTGAAATAAGGATCAATTATTATGTCCTCCAAAGAATAATTCTTCAGGCAAATCGGGCATTGCCACTGTGAGCATGGAAACATAAATTGATTTTGGTATTGAACAAGGTAAAAAAAACTGAATTAATACAGTACAAATATCACACCTTCCGGGAGCGTTGATTCATTTCAATAAAAGCTTCCAGATCAAAGCAACCCATGTGAGCACAAGGCTTGAACCTACCAGCTACCCTTATTCTTGAACCAGTCATCTGTCAATACAAAATGACTTGAGGAAGGCATGCTTTTACAAAAATGACAAAAAGGAAAATAACGTGAGACTTTCTGCAAAGGAGTGCAAAGCATACTATGCACCAAACATATTGCCGACAATAATGGTGGTTACAGAAAAGTATGTGGGACATATGTCAGAGCAGTTAGCCGATTCATAAAAGATATAAGAATCCAAAGTAATAGTAAGGGTTCTTACAGGGCACCGAACGTTTACAGAGACCGAATCAGCCACCACTTCAATATCACTATCACTGTCTGCATCGTTTGCCTCAGTTCCGCCGCCAACACAGCGACGCACGCGAGCAAGGGCATCATCAAACTTCTCACCATCTTGTTCCTTTGGCACCAAATTTAGGACCTGCCCACAATCAAAGTTAAGAAAAGAACCTGGTATAATAAACAAAGATTCTGAACTCAGGTGCTCAGCGGTTTCTAGTTATACTGCTATAAATCAAATTAAAAGATTAAAGCAAAACCTTTCAACGCTAAAATTCACATGGGAGATAATCAAGTGTGTAGACATGGCGAAGCATAAACGGCAAAAAAAAAAAGGTAGGTGGGGGGGGGCAGCAAACAGAACAACTCAGTATTTCTAGTCGGTAAAGGTTTCAATATATTGACAGAACACTGAATATGCCCAAGAACAGTACAATACATGTAAAAGTTTTGCCGATTCAAATCTGCTCTGTTAAATTCTGTGCTTCTTGAGAGTATTGTGCTTAACGATGGAAATGTGGAAATAATTTGACACAGCATGAAAATAATCCAACCTGTTCCAGAGATCTCCTCTTGACGATTCTAATACCCAAACAGAAAGTACGAGTGTCATTTCTTGATAGAGAAATCTTGTTAGGTCCCTCACGCAGGTAATCTGTTAACTGGGAAAAAAGGAAATACAGATCACAAAAATATCTGATGAACTCAGGAAGATAACGTAACAATTCAAGACCATATAAAGAAATAAATAAAACCAGAATAGCAAGCTACATGGGAAAAAAATACTTACTAGTGGACCATCATCTCTACCATTGGCCCCTAACTGCTGTGTGGGTTGTCTGTTGACCACCCTTAGATGAACACCTGGTAAATAATTAATTGCCAACATGAGTAGTTCATTACAATGTGTGGAAGGAAGATACATCTATAAGGTTTCCTATCAATATGACATATGGACAGTGTACTATGATTAACCAAGCAAACTGGATGGCTCTTCTAGTATGAGATATTTATCTCTCTTTTTTTTTTGGCCAATTCAGGCACTTGACTAGATTTTTTAACTCAACATCCTATCAATATGACTCGCCACATAGTAAGCCAATGTGTTTACCATTAACTTGCATATTAGAGTGTAAAGGCCAGTTCATCCTGAAAGGGACTTTGTCATTCAGGAGTATACACCACACCTGCATAATAATCGAACAAGAAGGAAACTCAAGTAAAAAAATGGATCCAGACTAGCTGAACATAGCTGTTGCAAAGAATACTCGAGGTAGAAAAGCAATACACACAGGCGGTACAACAATACGCAGAAACATAACTTGCAAACATATCTTTGTAGTTGCATCTTGACAATTCTTACTAACACATGAGCAAAAGTTAATAATTCAACTATGGCGACAAACAGACCTAACAGTTTGAGAAAATGTTTCAATCAAAATTAGTTCCAGAAAATGAAAAAAGGAAATGGACTTAACCTGAAGATCATATTCAGCCTCCTGTAGCATCTCTCTATTAGCTCTTGATAGTGCAAAGCTTTTTGCAGTGTACTGTGCCGTATATGACCTGGATGAAAGCAAAAAAATTACAAACAAAAGCTACAAATATTACAGAAACATCATGGTATAGTTAACTTGAATAATGATATCAGATCAATCTTCTAGTATACTCAAAGAAATTAATGAAAAGAATTATGCACAGGGCAATTAATAAATAAGCACTGGTGAATGGTGACAAACAATAGATAACTCACCCATCTGCCTCTATGTTAGCGGGGGCTATTAAAATCGGGAGTAACGGATGGTTAATGGTGACCCAGAAACTGCAGATTAAAGTAGGAAACTTTGTCAAAAGTTATGTGTCTACAATATTATAAGATGACATACAAAAGAATAAATACATAATGTTCAGACTTAACAAGTGAAAAGAGAAGGCATACAAAAGGTACAGATCAATCTTATTTTGAGTTTCTGAACAGGGAGATTTTCATAAATAAAAGCTACATAACAACTAAAAGAATCAGGTGTTTGAACATGAACAACCAGCACCGAGTAATGGCTTAGGGTTGTAAATTAAAAGCAAGTGACCACAGGATGACTGAGAACTTACGGATCAGCCCTGCTAATTCGGCACATCTCACAATAAAAACATGAAGGTAGCTCAGGAGCACTATTGTCTGCAGGCTTCTCTGGCACGATAACACAACTGACATGTTGCCATACGTTGCATTGTGGATTAACACACTACAAGGAGCAAATAAATGATCAACACACCACATATCCCATAAAGGACGAAAGTGAAAGAATGCTACAGAGTTTTCAAACTAAGCGAGTAAATGCTACATTTCATTAAAGAAAAAACATCATGCTCAGAACCGAGGCTCCAGGCTTTCTGTATAACACAGAAATAGTGATGTAGTCATGTAGACCATTAGCTAATTTGACATCTGAGAATATAATATTTCTACAACCATCAATAAATTTTGAAAATATTACATGTCTGGCTGGGGTTCGTAAAAGACAGTGTCAAAAACGCCACACTGATCATGTGAAATGTACCTTAATCATAGATTCATTGGGCATGGAGTTACCACAGGGGCAACAGACAGCATCCAACTTAGGAGAATCATCTGGCTTCTTTTTAGGCTTAGCACTGTGTCCTGACTCAGCTGCAACAGTATTTGTAGGATCTTGCATTTTTCTTGAAATGGAAAGAAACAAACACAGTTTGCCATTGATTTGTGTAATCTAACGTTCGACATACAAGACAATGTGAAAAGAAATGTGAACTCACCTATAAGTTTCCTCAACTACTTTCAACAGTGTCTCTCTCTCAACCATCTTTTTATTTCGTACGCCATTCATTTTGATGACTAGAAGAAAAAAGTCCAACCAATTCTCATGGCATTAGGGAAAAAGCAGAAGTACAACAAGATAAGTTTCGGAGACAAAGAAATTGAATATACCTTGATCTTGTTGATCACAAAGTACCGATTTAAGTCTGTCCAATAGTTCCTGTAAACCAAATCGGGAACATCAAAACCAACAGGTTCATATTTACCATTTCCCAAAAAAGAAAAAATCTAAAAGGCACAGAGAAGCAGGTGAATTTGCTAATGCTATTCCGAGGGAGGCCTTGAAACATCCGGTCATTGCCAAGTTTCACCACAATTACGAGGGAACATCAAAAGGTATGCACAATGGATGTTAGATTGTGCAAAAAAAACATATGCAAACTTGCAGCAGACAAACCTGCTTTTTTCCATTCTTTGGAAGTCCAAGCTGATGCAGGACATCCTTTAGCTCTTTAATTCGGAACTGGTTCAACTTGTACTGCAGCAAATCATTAGTTACAATAAGTAGGTGTTAGTGGAGCATGTAAGCTCAAACATTACAATTGGAGACACCAGCAGCAACAATTTTGCAAACTTATCCCATAATCTGATATATATAAAAACAACCTTTTTTTAGGAACTATAAAAATACATGTAGTGATGCCATTTGAAGCAATGGCAGTCTACGAGGACAGCAATATGGACTTAAGGGTCCAGTTCTTTAAAGGAAATAACGCATGATAAGTTAGTAGCCTAGTGAATTCGGTTCCGGCAATGGGACAAGCTCTCGAGCCTATCAGTGGTGTCGTTGGTGGATCAAGGTACTGCACATTTAAAGAAAGGGGCGAATTTTGGGTGTTGACATGGTGAAATTTCTCACTCTGATCAGCTACATTTCTAGTTTTGAGACGAAACAATCAAACAACGAGGGAATTCAAGAATGCTACGAAATCAGCAGACGAATAACATTAGGTTGCCGCTGAGAGGGAGCTAACCAAGTCAATCTAAGAGAAACAGAGCTCCATGAGATGGGAAAGCTACACCAGCACACCCAAGCATATAGATACAAGAGGGAAAGGAGGAGGACAGACCTTGCAAGAGGCGAGCGCAGAATCGTCCGGGGGCGCCGACGCCATGATGGCCAGGAAGGTCCGACGGGCGGGCGGAGCGTAGTCGGGAGGGGCTTCGAGGCGCAGCAGGATCTTCTTCTACGGAGGATGGCTGCGACGGGGAAGGAGGGGAGAGGAGAGGAGAGGAGAGAGAGAGAGAGAGAGAGAGAGAGAGAGAGAGAGAGAGAGGCGAGGGGTTGCGTGCGGTGCGGCGGCGGCGGCCGGGGCCGGTGACGCCAGTGGCCCAGGCGAGGAGAGGAGAGGAGAGAGTGGATCCGGAGCCCACACGTGTATCCCCCCAGGGCTGACGCAAATCTCAAAGCACGGCTGTTTCCATTTTTTTCTCCTCACCAGAGAACAATCTAAGCAGGATGAAAATACCAAACCTAATTATTTGCACGGGAACATCTCGAAATACATCCCTTAAAAAACATCTCTAAATATATACGAGAAAAATCGATAAACTATATAAATACGCTGGGTTGGATGTCACGATGGGCGTGGTTGGTCCACGGATCGAACCGCTCCCGACCCATCGATCCACCAGGGAGCGGCGATGCACCGTGGGGAACCATTGCTTATCTGCAGCGTGACCCCCCGCTCCAGTGGATACTATGGTTCGACCCTTTGTCCAAGGTCAAGCAAGCCAACACGACCAGGAACGCACCCAGCTCCATGATTATGTACAAGCGCATCGATTTGACGAGCTTCGCGAAGACAACACCAGTTGAGCGTCGCTCGCGCAGCCGCGCCGCCGTCGGGCGCGGCAACATCGCTCGCCGTCGAACACCCGTATATAGCATCCTTCACTAGCAGTTTCTTGCAGCTCTGGAATTAATTAATCTGAAGCAATGGCCGAGATGTTTTGTTCTGTGGTCGTGGAGGAGACGTTGAAGCGGGCCTTGTGTGCGGCCTGATTAGCTGCAGTGGCCAGGAGGACGAGGTGCGCGGGAGCGGGAGATTGCACAGATCAGGCTGGTGGCCGCGCTCGAGACCTCCTGGAGGTGGCGCCTCCGCGAAGCGCCGCTGCTGAGGAGGTTCGAGTGGTACGCGAATGGCGGCGGCGAGTTCCTGATGCGGGCGGAAGGAGACGAACAGCCTGACGTGTGGGTCGACCCACGCGACCCTAGGGGTCGAACAGACTCGAACCACTTGCCCCCACGTAGGTATCCACGGGTACCCAGTAGAGTCATTCCATGGGCCGGTTCGCAGATCCAATGGGCCGACCCGAACCACGCCCATCGTGAGTTGGATGGGCTACTATCTTCACTCTCACTCTCAGTGCTCTTATTATTCAGCATCAGAACCTAGTAGCCCATCCAACTCAACGTCGTATCATTTGCAGAGAAAAGAATAATATGGTCAGTCTGGGACTCCGGAACCCCGAACGGCCCAGCATTTCGGCTGACCCTTTTTTGGGGTCCAAATGTTGCGTGGGCTTTAGTTGTGTGGGCCTTCGATTGATTTCACGTGGAAAATACTTTGTACTTTACAGTTTACATGGTGGAATTTGCGTGGTCAAGCGTGTGCAAAAATACGGGGACACATAACGTTGATTCGTACACCTTTTTTTTTTTTTGAACTCTGATTTGTACGTCTTCTAAAACGGCAACTGCTGTATATATATCATCTCTCAACAGAACTGAATTAATAAAGCGCTAATTAGCACATGTTTCAGCAGAACAGATGTAGTATTATTTTTCAAGGTTGCATTTCCACACGTATAAATATGCAGGCCAGTAGAAATGTAAAGAAGAGTCAGACCTGAAAAGCATGAAAGAAAGAATATATCATATAATGTGGCAGTGCAAATAAAACTGCTTTCTTTTGTCAGCTCTTTCTTCTGACGCTGAGCAAAAGTAGTGAAAGGAGGCCCTTTACCATGACATGACCCCAGGTAGGGGGCATATCTGGTAAAGGTGCTTGCATGTTTGTTATGGGAGGTCGAATTCCTTCTCTCCTCTTGCTGCATCGCATATATTCTTCTTTTTCAGAGTGTCAGTATGTACACATCTTGGAGGAGGCCGGCCAGGAATATTCTTTCCTCTCCTTGCTGCATAATTGTAGTGCGCGCGGTCAGTCACTGATCATTATTCTCTCCACCCAAAACTAAAATGTTATTTTCATTGTCGTCAGTGCGTGTGAATATATATACCCATCTTGTGATTTGTAAAGGGGAACGAAGCTTGAAAGTGGTAACAATGAAAAGTGCTTGGCTCAGATGAACGATGTGCCGGCCGAAGCTAAGGTAGGGCCCGGGAAAATTTTGAATCTTCGAGAGGTGCGTTGTCCATCATACATGCCCACTCGCTAGTATGCACAAGTTGTAGCTGATGACCATGGCAACTTACAGGGTGATCGATCGATATGAGATTCTCATCTTAAACGTGTTCGTCTCGCTGCTTTGCAGCGGCTGCTTTGCAGCAGCTACAGTGTTCGCAGTTATTTCTTCAGCAGCAGCTACAGTGTTCGCAATTATTTTTCTGCAGCTGCAGCCGCAGCTGCAGCGAAACGAACAGGCTGTTAATTTTCTTATTACTAGTGCACGGTTCGATCATCATCATTCCTTTGACCAAATCTTTTATAGGTGGAATGCAACGCATCAATACACATGTACCTTCTTTCGGATTCCGATCTGAGTGCTATCTATTTCTTGATTGAAAATCCTCATCGCTCCAAAATCTAGCTAGTGAGAATTATTTTTGCATTCTGATTCACCGAAAACTTTCACAAGCTTCAAGCTTGCCAGTTGCCACCAAACACACAAACATGCACGCTGTATCATGGCATGCCATCTGGAGTTAGGCTCGGCATTCTCTTTAGCACTTTCGGTCATCGGCCTCATTTGCTTTTTTCATCGAAAGATAGTGCCACAGTACGTGTCCTGGTAAACAGGGAGTTTCCTCTAAAAACCACAAATGAAGAGACATGAAAATTCATCATATAGTTCTGCCATTGATGGATGTTGACAAAACAAAAAGATGCACAATGCTTTTTTGCATCCATCTCAGGGAAAAGCATCTAGACCGCAAATGGCAACTAGCGGGTGCCTCTATTCTGCTAGAGGTCTGACTTCATGGCTCCAAGATTCATGCATGGAATTATTTGCGTTATGATGTCATGATCAATATTCTATACTTTTTTTGATAATTAATCAATATTCTATACTAGTACTCGATCAAAAGGTTGGTGCCTGGTCTCTATATTTATGCTAATACAAGTAGGCTGGTAGATTACTATAATATGAGGCGTGACCACCTTTCTACATATCCAGATATTAGATCTAATAACGTCCATGTGAATTTTAGATACTAATAAGATTCACCTACTTCTTACTGGTTAATCATCTCGAAGAATAATCTAGCCATGTATGAATTTCAGAAGCAAGGTGCACAAGTGGAAAATATATTGCACACCAGTACGCAGTGTGATCATTTGCACCAATAAATTTTTAGAATTCAGGCCGGGCTCAAAAGGCAGTTTGTCCCGTTGAATATGGGAATAAATAGTGACTCAAAGTTACAACAGAGGCATTAAAGCAACGGATTTTTGGCTGCTGGGGTGAAAGCATGTCTCTTTTTTGACGCGGTAGGTGGTAGCACAGCGGAAAAACTAGCCAGCAGGGGCATTAAAATATGCTAAAGTTGATCCATGGGGCATCAAAAGGGGATCTTTCTGGTCGAACCTTTTCTGCAGCAACATCTGGCATGATACATCATGCATAAAGCATCCAGCTAAAAGAAACAATGGTCCACTCACTGTTGCAAGTAGTGAAAGACAGGCACTTCCTTTTTCAGCTGATATATGGCACACATACTGATGAGTCCCTGACTCCTGGGGAGTCAACTCCATACCTCCAACATTTGAGTAAATGTCAAAAACTAACTTGTACTATCGTTGATTGCCAAGTTTCAACTTGAAGATCATATTTTTTTCCCATCAAAATATACCACAATTAAATGAACAGCTTGTTCGCCTCGCTGCTTTGCAGCAGTGTTTCAGTTATTTCTTTAGCAGCAGCTACAGTGTTTGCAGTTATTTCTTCAGCAGCCGCTACAGTAAAACAGCTGCAAAACAGCTTGCCGAACAAGCCGGAAATCTATTAAACATTTGAGTCTCTTTACTCTTTTGAACGGAGGTGTTTTAGTTATACTTGTAACGTGCATGTTACAATATGTAATTTAGTAATTAACCAGATTACACCAACGAGCCATAGCTTATTAGTTGTATGCTCATTTTCGGTACATACCTTTGCAGGACTGTCTCCGAGACAAATGCATCTAGGCACAGTAAACCGAACAAGGCACAGTAGAATCGAAACTAGCTAACAATATGGAAGACGCCAAAAAATCTGCAGATGAACACCCATAGGTATATGATGTCCATATTTATTTATTTTGAGACAAGAGTCGGACATGAAAGTTAGAGGAGTTGAATGGATGACAAAAAAGAAGTAGTCTCGATCTGCAGAAATTGTGAGATAGATCGATTCTACACGCGTCAAACATTGATACCTGCAAGTGCAAACAATTGGCACCATGTAGATCATACATCATTGTCAAGGAAAAGAGCCAACATGTCATATATTTATATAAACCGATCACATATCGTTAGCTTCAAATGATATCATTTTTCAGATTAGCAAAATAGCTATCGACAGACCGGATCCATGGATTGTTGAATGGTTTCACGTCCATACATATATCTCATGCATGTTGATTCTTTTCTTGACCCGCTAAAGTCACAATCGAGGGTTGTGGGTGCCTAGCTATCTTAATTTAATTTGCCCGCGGCGGAGCGGAGATTGTTGCCCCCCGCCCATGTCTTGTTCAAGCATCGAGAGGCCAACTTCACTAGTTATCGTTATATAAGTGGACACAAAGAGCTAGAACGCAACCATATAACACTAGATGCAACTACTCACCACTTTCGCAAGTTTTATTGAAGACAAATCTAAGCTAAATATTATCTTATAAATTACTTTATATATTAATTATTGTCGTTGTTGTATACAAAAGCCATGCATCAACCCTAAGTTTGTGCCCTTCTTTTTGCACACCTTCTTTTTAATTTTACAATTTTGATCTAATGTTGCCTCACTGCCCGTGAATCCTTTTTTTTTTAATGGTGTCCTTCAAAAAAGAAAAAGAAGAGCAAACCAGCCCTATGTTAAGTGAAAGGGGACCGGAAATAAATATCACTCTTGCTTTTTGTAGTTTTCACATGTTCCCTTTGAACTTCACTATCTCAAAAAAGGAGAGGAGCATAAATGTTTGATAGGAACTTGCTTGGCCCGTAGGACACCCCGCTCTTAGGGCCTTGTAATCTAATGATTAATGAGCACCCATTTGCTTCTTAGGACTCTAAATATAGTGGTACAAAGAGAAGGGACGAATCAGATATCTCTGCCGCTCTCACCTAAAGCAAAACGTTTGTTGATGATCCTTTTTTGAACACAAGAATGTTGCAGCATACAATTTAATTTTCAAGTGAGTGAAAGAAAATCATCGAATTATTCATAACTAGCTCTAAAATACAAAAAAAAAAAGAGTTATTGTGACATGCTATTATTTTTTGTTTGCTAGTGGGAAGCATGTGCATGGAAATAGCTTAAATTTGTACCAGTTACAAACCTACATGACAACTCATTGGAGTTCAAGTTATAGTGACAAGAAAACAAGAATTACAAAATTAATGTTAAACAAGTAATTTAATCTATTATTGTATTTAAAAAATGAGATAACATAGCGATCCACGTATCTTTAATTGATTACCACTGAGTGTAAGTGTTTTCATACCTACTTGAAAGAGTTTGTATGCATGTGAGAGTCATGTTTCAGAGTACCGGAGGTCTGTGGTGGGGTCCAAATGTCACATTCGATGGCTTTTGGATTGAAAAGCTATGAATGTGATGTTTGTGGTGGATGTTTGACAGAAATTGGTCATTTGCACCAACATTATTTGGTCACACTATTGCAACAATAAAACACTAATTGTTGAAATATCATTGTCCCAAAAACTCACCTTGCATATAGTTAATCATGTAGGTATGTTGCATCTTTTCCTCACATCAAGGGTTTTAGTTTTTCCTTGAGCATAAAAATATAATTTCCGTGTTACATGAACATATTTGTAGATTTTCTGACTTATCACGATGCAATATTAGTAAAACTTTAGTGATATCCTCTTTGTTGATATCCAAGTAAGTGCATACATGAAAACATTATACCGTAACATGGATCACTAATAAACAAGGGAAATACAAGCATGCTCATTTTTCTGTAGCTTAAATTTTACTGCAAAACAATAAAAGAAGAATGCGGTGGCGATGTTTGCATCACCAAGTCGTCGTGGAATACGACCACCAATTTTGATGTGTCCATAGTAAAGGTGTTACAAAATAAATTTAAAAATTGTGGATGGAAGCAAGATCAATATGGTAGCAATTTTATTGCAGGATCAGGATCTAGGGAAAGCACTGGGTTGTGGATTGCCAAATGGACATGCAACAACGGATGGTACACGTCCAAGTCAAATCTTTTTGCTACTGGTATGGTCATCATGATAATGACTAGAAAGTTTGCAGGCTTAGCAGGATGAGCACTAGAGATGCTTGCATTGCAAAAATGCTTGACATGTTGAAAGCACTAATGGAAAAATATATAGTGGATTCTTAATTGCTTGTCTCACAACTCCGAAATATATGCTTGTACCATTTATTTAATGCTTAAAAACTTATTTGATGTTACGATACAATTGTTCAAAGTTTAATTTAATGTTGCAATAAAAATGTTCAAAGTTTGCCATTTATTGGAGACACATGGCACATAAAGTTGAGTGGTCTTTGCTTGTTATTCCTGTGGTCTGGCTTTATTAAGGTAAAAAAAAAAAAGGGGGGGGGGGGGGGGGGGGGGGGGGAGAGGAAGAAAGAGAGGTTGTGGTTGATGATATGTTTATGCTGTTGCTACATTGGAATGGATCATGTTGGGGTCCACATAGATTTAGTGTTAAGCTAGTAGGAGTAGCTGCTATTAGCAGGAAAAGAAAAAAAAAATGGAGGAAGGAAAGAGACAAAAAGATGCTTATCCATGAAAAGGGCCTCTTTTTTTCTTCTTTCTGGGCAGGTGTGTGAGCAAAAGGCCAACTTTTGTGTGAATCTCCCTCATCGTGCTCTTCTTCCTCGCAGCAGCAGCAGCAATTCATCCATGAAAGCTTCCCGTCCCCCTGACGTGGCTCGTGTTCGCAGACGCACTTATCACAATAGCTGGTGGGGACCACGTCCACCAAACATGGAACTGTAGAGAAGTGCAACCGCACATACCGTTGCATTTTGTTGGTGAGGGAGGAGCAGAGGATGATCACAGTAATCTGAATGACCAAAGGTAAGAAGAATCTGCAGCGCAGTGACCTCCACCGAATTTCCTTCGCCACTTTCACCTCTCCTCTCGTCCACGACGATAGAGAGAGGAGTGCGGGTGGGGCCCACCACATCGTTCCAAAAGGAGGTGAGCAGAGGAGAGGATGACACTGGCGGGCATCACATCCTTCAAAAGCAGAGAAGCTGCTGCTGTTACAAGCTTTTCTGCATCCCACGTAGTATAAAAATCAGGGTGCAGCTCACACCTAACCATTTCCATTTTTATTATTTCCACTCGGCGGCCACTTCACACCTGCCCGCCTCCCAAATCTATCCATCTGCCCCCTTGACCTTTCCAATTTACCACATCACTCCTCCAAATTTTACACTCCGCCCCATGCCCGGTGAAAACTAATCCCAAGCAGGTCCAAACAACCAAACCATGCCGACGCCGGTGGCTGCGGCGCGGCAGTGCCTGGCCCCCGCCGCCGTCACCGCCCTGGATGCCGCCGTCGCCTCCGCCCGCCGCCGCGCCCACGCCCAGACCACCTCCCTCCACCTCATCTCCTCGCTCCTCGCCCCCACCGCGTCGCCGCTCCTCCGCGACGCCCTCGCCCGCGCCCGCAGCGCCGCCTACTCCCCGCGGCTGCAGCTGAAGGCGCTGGACCTCTGCTTCGCCGTCTCCCTCGACCGCCTCCCCTCTTCCGGCTCTTCATCAGCTTCTTCAGAATCAACATCAGAGCCTCCGGTTTCCAACTCGCTGATGGCGGCCATCAAGCGGTCGCAGGCGAATCAGCGGCGCAACCCGGACACCTTCCACTTCTACCAACCTCACACTCCTCCCCAATCCCCCACCGCCGCCGTCAAGGTCGACCTCTCCCACCTCCTCATCGCCATCCTCGACGACCCCCTCGTCAGCCGCGTCTTCGCCGACGCCGGATTCCGCAGCGCCGACATCAAGCTCGCCATCCTCCGCCCCGCGCCGCCCATGCCGCTCCTCGGCCGCCTCCCCACGCGCGCCCGCCCGCCGCCGCTCTTCCTCTGCAGCTTCGCCGCCGCAGACGACGCCGACGTCCCCTCCCCGGCGGCCGGCCTCGCCGGCCCCGGGGCAGGGGAGGACAACTCCCGTCGAATCGCCGAGATCCTCTCCCGGGGACGCAATCCCATGCTCGTCGGCGTTGGGGCCGCATCCGCCGCCTCTGAATTCGCCGCGGCGTCCCCGTACCGCATCCTCCACGTCGGCCCCGACTCCATCAACCAAACGGACCTCGCCGTCGCGGCAGCAACATCCACTGGAGGACTCATCATAAGCATCGGAGACCTCAAGGACCTCGTCCCCGACGACGACGTCCAAGACAGCAGCAAGCAGCGGGTGGTGTCGGAGGTCACGCGGCTGCTGGAGACGCAGAGATCACCACCGGCGGGCGGGCGCGTCTGGGTGATGGGCTGGTCGGCCACCTACGAGACCTACCTCGCCTTCCTCTCCAAGTTCCCGCTCCTCGACAAGGACTGGGACCTCCAGCTGCTCCCGGTCACCGCCGTCCGCTCTGCTCAAGCTCAAGTCGTCATGCCTCCCGCCACCACGCTCTCTGCTTCCACTCCCACTCCCACTCCCAGTACAAGGTGAACACAAACATTTCATTTCCTTGCTTCTCTGTCCCCTTCATACATGAGTTGTTTGTTCGTTTTTCATATTATTATATACTCCCATGTGCATGTGCTTAGTTTACGTATCACCATGTTTCTTTTCATGTCTCCTTAACTCACATGTACTGCTGTGATTAGTTTTTGTCCTTCACTAGTTTAATTTATGTTTAGAGGGTGTTGGTTTGCCCGTTCTAGCATGGGCGTTTTCAGACATCTGCATGATTGCCTCAGTCAGTGTGTTACTGCAACTTGAAGTAGCAGAGCATTTTGGTCAATAAGGTCTTTAAATATGCTACTATATATATCTTTTCTCTTCGACCAATTAAATATTTTATGTGTGAGTAGCATGGCTTCCTTCTCCTAAGCTGTCTGCTCGTTTTAGTGGTGCTCCATGATGCAGAATTCTTTGTTCAGGCTTCATCTCATGATATCCTTTTTCTTGGGCTGTGCAACCTTAGTTATAGTTGCTTCTCTGCTTTGAATAAGGTTTGGTTGTTTTCTAGGATGTGTTCACTGCACAGAATATTTGCGATCTGTAATGATTTAATCCAACTGTTGCAACATACTAGATATTTTCACTTCTTTTCTAAACCAGTTTTGCGCTGTCATCTGAACATATCGTATTGTTTCTGTATGTTATATGTTGATAGCTGATACCTGTATTCTTTATTGATTCCTTACTCCTCATTATCCTTGTTGTACCTTAGTGAATCGCAAAGTTACACATCCACTAGTCCACAATATGTCTACTCTTTACAAACTTTAAGTTGCCTGGCATCAACTTGATCTAAACATTTCAGACTTGTAATTTCCAGCTTGATGGAGTCGTTTGTCACTTTCGGAGGAATTTTCGGCAATCCATGCGAAGCAAACAGCCTCACAGCGAATTCTTGTCCTCAAGCCCTACGGTGTCAACACTGCAATGATAGATATGAGCAAGAAGTCACAACTATCATCAAAGGGAGTGGCATTACAGTCGAAGACAATCACCAAGGAGGTCTACCTTCGCTTCTGCAGAATGGCAGCATGATGGGCCCTAACAGTGGATTTGATGCAATCAAGGTGTGAGGCTACTTCTTTTAAGATTTTAGTCCATTTTATGAGCACAGTATGCACAACATGCTGATAGATGAATTATTTTGGATATGATTGGTATAAAAGATGCACAGTTTTTCTTCAGTGCAGGTTAGAGATGATCAGATGGTATTAAATTCCAAAATTCTGAATCTACAGAAGAAGTGGAACGAGTACTGCCTGCGGCTCCATCAAGGCTGCCAGAGGACGAACAGAGATCCTTACCAGTTGTCCCCACATTACGTTGGTGTTCCAGCTGGCAGGGAAAGAGAAACAAATGCAAGCCAAGGTCCAGAGGCAATTGCACCGCTAAGGGAGGTTATTAGGCCTTCTGCAGTGTCCATTTTAGATACCAACATAACAGCAAAGAGTATTTCATCCCCATCCATCTCTAGCCAAAGGAATGATGACCTTGAATTGAAACTGCAAGTCAGGCAATCAAAGAGTGATGAACACCTCCAAGATAGGGGTGTGCAATCCCAACACAGAAACTCTTCAAACTGTGATAATCAAAGAGATCATGCGTCCCCATTGTCAACTGGACATGTGGCAACAGACTTGGTTTTGGGCACCCCACGCGAATCTTCTTCGAAGGTTTCAAGCTCTGCCTGGTGCAAAAATGTAAAGGATGCAGAGAGGTCTGTCAACCTGATGCCCAGAAAGGCCGATGACTTAAATCTGAAACCTGCACAGCTATTTGTACCGCCTTATACTTGCTCCAGGACTTTGATGAATTCAGGTCAAACATCACCTGGTGCTCTGCATTCAGCAGCTTCAGGAGGGAATTCTGCCTTTGGTCAGTGGCAGAGACCTTCACCTCTAGCAACACAATGTTCTGATGTACAAAATTACAAACTACTTGTGGAGCGCCTGTTCAAGGCAGTTGGAAGGCAGGAGGAAGCCTTAAGTGCTATTTGTCAATCCATTTTAAGGTGTCAGTCAATGGACAGGCGTCATGGTGCAAACAGGAGGAATGACATATGGTTTAGTTTTCATGGCCCCGACAGCATAGCCAAGCGGAGAGTTGCTGCGGCACTTGCAGAGCTGATGCATGGTAGCTCAGATAACTTGATTTATATGGACCTAAGTCACCAGGACTGGGGTGAGTCCAATTTCAGAGGAAAGACTGGCACAGACTGTATTGTTGAGGAGTTGAGAAAGAGGAGGCGAGCTGTTATCTTCCTTGACAATATCGATAAAGCTGACTGCCTTGTTCAGGATAGTCTGTCCCGTGCCATTGAGATTGGTAGGTTCCATTGGCAGGGGAGGATGGTTGACCTCAATGACTCAATTGTGGTTTTGTCTACAAGAATGACCCGAAAATGCAAGAATGCTTCTCTTGGGATGGAAGAGGGCCATGCTTTCTCAGAAGAAAAGGTTATGGCAGCTCGTGGACATCAACTCAAGATCTTAGTTGTATCGGATGCAGGGAATATCACTGGAGGTCTTGGGGGAAAGGCTGTAGTTTGCTCAGGGCATTCTGTCACCGGGAGTTTAAGTTCTAGTTCTGTCAGTAAGAGAAAGCTCAACATTTCTGATGGCCAAGAAATGATAAAAGAGTTGCCGAGCACTTCAAAGCGGCTTAACAGAACATCAAGTGTGCCATTTGACTTGAACCTCCCTGTCGATGAGGATGCAGCCCATGATACTGATGATGATAGCAGCAGCCATGACAACTCATCTGGCAGTCCAGATGGATCCGTTGAGAGCCTGTTGCATTCAGTTGATGAGTCAATCGATTTCAAGCCGTTCGACTTTGGCAAACTCTGTGAGAATATGCTGCAGGCGTTCAGCAATATCATGAGCAAAGTTCTGGGCTCAGATTGCACGTTGGAGATCCATGTTGCGGCTATGGAGCAGATCCTGGCAGCGGCATGGGCGTCAGATTCAGAGAAGAGTCCTGTGCGGGCATGGCTAGAGCAGGTGTTTGCCAGGAGCCTCGAGGAGTTGAAGCTCAAGTGTAAGAATAAGATCAACTCTACAGTAAGACTGGTCGCATGCGAAGATGTAATGCTGAAAGATGACGGTTTTGGAGCTTTACTTCCCTCGAGAATAATCCTAGATTGTTAACAATGGCTGTCTGTAGGATTGCTGTAAGTATTGGTTAGCCCACCTAGCATATATGTAGTATAGATAGCATCATTATTTTGGTAGCTGATCAATAAGCTGTACGTACTTATGTAGTCTAGTTTGTGATGATGCTTAGTTTGGGCTGCTTCTGATTAGCTAGCGAGGGGTTCATCATGTCCTCGTTGGGCCGGGCTTTCTTCACATAAATCATACGGCATGTATATTATAATCCACGATCGTTAATTGTGGGTTGTCAGTATATATATATGGTTGCAGTATACCTGTTGAGATCCATAAGCATTTGGGCAAGTTGTTTCTTCAGCGTGTCTGATGCGTGAGTACTTTTTATCTTGGTGGCGAAATAATGTGCGCAGACCACTTGATAGATCGAGTGACGCAAGTACATACGTTACGTTGGCAGATGGTGAATATGCATGTGTCTAAATGTTCAGTGGATCATTTGTCTACATCAAGAGTATATCGGTAGGTCATTCCGACCAATTCGCGCGTGCGTATTGACTTTGCAAGCGGCTTGTTTTTTATACAACATAGATTACTGACTAATATAAGCTTGCAGCTGCTGACACATGCGTTTGATTGAGATACACCTGTCACCCCGCTACCGGCAGCTGCCCTCATCCATCATGGTAACATTTCTTGTATTTGCGCCGGTGAGCTCCATCTTTGCTGGAATGCAAGGCCGCCGCGCGTTCTGGCTGTCCTGCCGGTCAAGAAGCACGGCGCACTCCCGATCGAGCAACATAATATTATAATGACATTGATGTTGGGAATTAATACGAGGTGAAACCTATAACAAAAGCATCGGGTAGACGATAGAGGAAGATGTGGTCATGACACGCACAGCTCAAAATGTTAGAGTGCTACCATGGGAAACAACATACACTATGTTGCGCAGAGCCGTAAACTCTCCTTGCATTTTTCTTTTGAATCAGAAAACAAAATCCTGGTGCACTGATTCAAGAAAGGGAAAAGGTTCAAGCTTATCCCGGGGCCAAAGAGCATAGCATCCTAAGGTATAGTATATGCGCATTGATTATACCAGTGTGAAATCCATGTGTAGACTATCCCATAGATCAGTGTAAGAGACAAAATTTTAACTGACATATAGCGAATATAAAAATTATATATCTGTAAAAGATGACGTTGATGAATATGCCACGTAATGTATAGGCTTTTTGAATAAAAATGTTTCAAGCATTTTGTTAGCCTTGGTAGGAGAGGTCAGAGGTGGTTTTGATTGGTGCTATACTTAATGGGTTTTTTTCTTCATCTAGTGGTGTAGTTTCATTAGTGTTTCTAGGTTCTTATATGTAGTTTGTTACTCTACAGCTAAAAAGTTGTACACTTGATTTCTCAGTCCTTTGGTTGTTTTTTTTTTATTACACAGTACAACTCAGACACTCACAACGCACGCACATTCACCCCTATGAAAGTACATACGCAAACCCTACTTCTATGAGCATCTTCGAAGACTGAGCCGGCAAATCCTCGAGATTGACGAAGTCACCACTGGCGCCTCGCTGTCGACGGCCACGTCGCCTACCGCTGAAAGCACAAAGCCGTTAAATCCTAGAAAATTCGCTCCCACCGGAAATCGAACCCAGGACCTCAAAGGTGTTACTCGGTTGCTTTAACCACTAGGCCAATATCCCTTTCACTTTGGTTGTTTTTTTCTAGGCTCTCTTTTTCTATCAAATGAATTGGCTAGAACTACCTAGCATCTTTTAATCTAACTCTAGATAATAGTTGCGTACGTGTTGGACAATATGATCTCAATAGTATCGTTTTGATCCTTTTGTAGTGGCTAGTCTAAATATAATGCACAACTTGGAATTGTGTTTTCAAACACATACGCATTTTTTTCAAGAGGCTTGACTTTCATTTCAAGCACATGTGCAATTACTTTTCTTGTTGGCCCTATCTAATCTTGCATGGGCCAGGGGATCATATGGAGTTTTGTTACCAGAATCTATTACGGTGGCAAGCAAGTCATCCACACTATGATAAACTTGAGCTTCTCGATCTTCTAATTTTGTCTTAGTGATGTGTCCTTGTGTGAAAGAGACAATGACTTAAGAATTTATGATTCAATCTGAATGGCATCACTTGTATATGTGGTTGCTTTCTGAGACATGGCATGGATGTTAAGTACTAGCTAGGTACTATGATGATTTTTTATTTAAATAAGTATGATTCATCAATAGTTCTTGCCCAACAACTAGCAATACACGTTGCCTGCTTATGTTATCAATGAAATAAGTGTTATCATCAGTTGCCTATCATCTTCTAACTCTTGGTAATTTAAATGTTATTTTCTATTGAATGCATTATTATCTTTCTGTAAATAAAACATAACTATAATTAGTACATACACATAACCTTTTTAAGTCACATATGCTAGGTCTTTAAAGTTTAAATATCAAATGAACACAAAAATAACGAAAAGGGGTCCAATATATATGAAAAGTTAGTTCACATGGTTCAATAAAAAGAAACATTGAGTGCTATACCTATTTACGCAACATCTCAATGAATCAAGTTAAACTAAAATATGAATATGCACATCTATTATATGAGTTGTATGCAAAGCTCAATCAACTTGATCAATGGTTTACTTCTATTTGCAATCCTTCTAACAGGTGGCTAACAATGAACTTTGACATCCCTATCACTTTGGTTGTATCAAACAAAAAAATGTTGGAAACAGTCAAATGATCACATGTGTAGTGGTGATTTTTATAATACAGAGATCAGATGCCTACATCAGTGACTGTAATTTATGTAATTATAAGAAATTAAAGGTGAAACAAGGGATACTCTCTTATGATCTATAGACTACTAATCTGGCATGCGATGTAAAGTACACTATTATTTCAGCAAATCAGCATTCTAATCTCTGTATACATGCATGGGTCCCAGCAAGATTATATATTCATTAAATCCACGTATTAGTTCATCTCACTAGCTTTAAAACATTAGAACTATTCTGATTATATAGTATTCCCTATATAGCGACCATGCATATTTTCCCCAATTGGGTAGTTAATATGTAATCTCTAATGAGTTATATCTATACGTAGAGATATACCTATGAGTAAAATTATCACCATAAGAAGGATATATGCATTTTGCAATTTTTTTTCTCATGTAGCTTAGTAACCATTGATTATTTTCTCCTCCCAGTTGATGCATATATCTCCTCATACAAGTCACACATTTTCTCTATATATACGTACATTTGCCTCCTCATAAACAAACTAAGAAAGCATCACTTGCACCATGGAAACTACCGATCTCCATGGGTGGCCAGAGCCTGTTGTACCGGTACAAATTCTTTCCAACTCTAGTATGCAAACCGTGCCACAGCAATACATGAAGCCTCCATCTGAGCGCCCTGATATGGGTATCATAAGTGGCATAAATGATCCTAATCTTAGGATCCCAGTAATTGATCTTGATGGCTTTGATGATATCCCAGAGCATCGCCAAGTAGTGCTGGCAGCAGTTGGTGATGCATGCAGGAACTGGGGATTCTTTCACGTAGTGAATCATGGTGTGGACATAGATGCTGTGAAGAGAATGAGAGGAGCATGGAGGGAGTTCTTTGACCTCCCCATGGAAGAGAAAAAGGTTTATGCAAACTCACCAGCTACATATGAGGGCTACGGGAGTCGGCTTGGAGTTGAGAAAGGTGCAATCTTGGATTGGAATGACTACTACTTCCTCAATCTCCTACCAAGTGATGCCAAGAACCTTGAGAAGTGGCCAAAGTTGCCTTGCAATCTGAGGTATACTTCATGAGATCTCTATATCTTAAGTTTACTCTCTACATCATATATTTACCTTCATGCATTTGTTATGATGGTGTCTTATCTTTTGTTACGTCAACTGTGGACCAGCATAGGAGGTTTTTATTTTGGTTATGTAATTTACTGGTCGTTATATTAGATTTTTAGGTACTAAAAGTTGTGTGATAGCTATAGTTAACCTTGCACCCATGGACCTGCTTGAACCGCAAAGAATTACTTGCTATAAGTAGAAGTGTTAATTATGAATCCAAAATCAATCGCCAAAAATACAGGTTTCAAAATCATTTTGGAGTGCATATTTTCAGGGAGGCCACGGAGAAGTATTCATGTGAGCTGGTGAATCTTTGTGAAGTACTGCTCAAGGCCATATCAAGCAGCTTAGGATTAGCCGATGACTACCTTCATAGAGCTTTTGGTGGCAGCGACGGCATCTCAGCATGCATGCGTGTGAACTACTATCCAAAGTGCCCGCAGCCTGATGTGACCCTTGGCCTCTCCTCTCACTCTGATCCTGGTGGTATCACCTTGCTACTTGTTGACGATGATGTGAAAGGGACACAGGTACGCAAGGGGAACACCTGGGTTACGGTGCAACCGATCACAGGATCCTTCGTCGTAAATGTTGGAGATCAAATTCAGGTGACCACTTGCAAACAGTTATTAATTTAAATTCGCGCTTCCATCAGTTTGTGCATGAGATTGATGTATGGTACGTAAGCTTGCATGCTAAACTAGTGGCACAACTGGCATCAGTGCATATAAACTGATAAACACCACAAGTAACTAATACTCTGTGTGGTGTGGGATGATGGATTAGATTCTGAGCAACGGCGCGTACAAGAGCGTGGAGCACCGGGCGCTGGCCAACTCCGGCGCCGACCGCCTCACCATCGCCTTCTTCTGCAACCCTCGCGGCGACCTCCCCATGGCGCCGCCGCCGCAGCTTGTGGGCCCGGAGTCGCCGGCGGTGTACGGGCAGCCGGGCATCAGCTTCAACGAGTACCGCAAGTACGTGCGCACCAAGGGCGCCAGCGGCAGGGCGCAGGTCCAGGCCCTCTCGCTCGCCAACAATTAAGCTAATAATTGATCCATCATTGTATCTGTATATGTCAAATGTTGGATCGTGTTTGTGATCTCAGAATAAGTAGCTAGCCTGCCCTGCAGACGGCACAACAGTGTTTAATTTGTTACTACGTTCCAACTAGCTGGTAATACGTGTTTGTATATGCATCAGTATTCCTTATAATCGTGCTGTAATTGGAACTTTATGTAAACATATTCAGATCTGTATTTCAGTTCTATCTACAGCTGTATGCACATACTGTCGTCGACCACTGCGCAAAGAACAACCGATCGACAGGGCGCATAGTACGCATAACTCCTTTCAATATACTGCTGCTTAGTTTTGTCCGGACTTCGATGTTGGCGGTGGTATCTGCCCGGATTTCAGAGAAGAAGCGACATGAAGATTAAATTAGTTTCAGTATACAGACACAGAGAATGTGAATGAATCGTTTTTTTAAGAAGAGGGAGCAGAAGCGGTAGCAGTAGGCGGTGAGAATGAAGCGGTGCACATGCCGCTGGTTCAGAAGTCCATACCCATCGGCCATCACAAACACTTTCCCGTTGCATCCAACTCGTACTAGTGCCAATATGTACGTTTTTTTTCCTCAAACAATGAATGTCGTGGATTGTTAGTGAAACATGTGAACGGTCATTATTCGGAAATGTTTCAATCACATAAACATAAAGTGAATTGGTGACCTACGGTGTAACTCCGAGCCAGCAACCAACCAGTAGTAATAATTCAGAAGAGAACAAAAGTACAGGGCTGGCTCAATCAGTTTGCCTCACTGTTTAAGTAATGTTCTTTCAGGGTCAAGAGAATGGTTTCACATTTCAACATTCAGAGCCCCAACTCCAGAGAGCTGAACAACAGCTACTGTATTACAAACCACAATTGTATAAAGGATGGATAGCTACTCTGACGATCTGAATCTGTTGAGCCAGATCAAAGAATCAAAACATCTTGTATGTTGCAGAGCCGTATCAATGCTTTTGTGCAACCCATGCTGCTTATTTGATTTCAGCAGTCCAGTCCAATATGCTATCTATAAGGCATCGCTTCTTCCATGTGACCGTTTTCTTGAATGAAATATGGTATAGTTGAAGCTACCACGCGTAAAATTTCATTTCTTGAGCTTGTCTATTTCAGCCCAGTTACCAGCAGTATTCAAGGTAGGGTCAGTCTGGTAGTAGACGACGTCGCCATGGTCGCTGACGAAGTGGTCCATTCTGAGGCTTCTGAGGAGAACGCCAAAGAGGTGAAGTGGCAGAGGTCCCGACTTCTCTGGCTCCCTGTAGTATCTGCCCAGCACTGGCCTCGCTGCCTTGGTCTGTTTTGGTTTTCGTTTCATACGACAATGAACAGAGTATCAGCATCATCAGTCCATCATATATACAGGGAGGCAGCAGAGAAGTTGCAGTAAAACTTACAGCTTCGACGAGGTGGTAGTGAGGGATCTGAGGGAAGAGGTGGTGGATGACATGGGTGCCGATGTCGTGGTGGATCTTGTTGATCCACCCGTAGTCCCGGTCCACCGTCGTCAGGCCCCCACGCAGATAGCTCCATTCCTGCGACCATCACACACCATTATTATTAGCTATAGTAAGTACTTGATGAAGTAACAATGCTGGACCACGCACATGTGTAGGTGGTGTACCCAAACAACAAAGCAAGTATAATAATCCACTAAATCACAAACACTGTAGGCTCAAAACAGTACCTCGCCGCGATACCAGGGCAGGTCTTGGTGGCCATGGTGGTGCAGGTACGTCACCAAGTCCAACCACATCACAAACACCTACATGAAGTTTCAGACACATTCGTGAGATGCCTTTCGATACAGTTTCAGTTCGTTGTCTAACCAGAGAGAGCAGTTGTTCGCTACGAGGAGTTGCTTAGAAGCAAACACAAGGCCAGTGTTGTTTACTTACAAGGTATGGGATGGCGTATATCTTCAGAACTTGCAGGGGGCCGAACACGCAGGCCATGCCGAGGAGCGAGGCGAGCATGATGCACCAGCAGGTGGTGGACACCACCACATCACCATGCTCCTTGGGGCTGAACAGGTCGCTGCTCGGATGAAAGTGCGAGCCGTTCTTGCCGGGTGACCTGTACAACTGCACAGATTCGTCCAGTTGGTTTTCAGTTGGAATTGAAATGGACATTATATACATTCTGATAATATTGGAGAGCACATACGAGGTAGGCAGGGAAGGCGAGCAGCGGGAATGGGGGCGTAAATCTTAGCTTCTTGGTGCGTGGTTCCAGCTCCCGGTACACCTTCTCCGTGATCTGCAATACCCAGCTCCAAACATCAATACTCATTATCAGCTAGTGCACGAATGTTCAAATGCCTGTCAAAGCTAGATCGATGTTTTTAACCATTATTTTTAAAAGGAATTTTAACTATTTTATCATAATAAGGTTATTGAGATTCCTTTCGCGCAAAGCCTTGAGATCTCGAGGTTCAGTTGAGACCCAAGTGCTTTAGTATCATTAGTTCTGAAAAGGGCAATGCTGGTCTGTAATGAGTAAAGACAGAGCGCTAAATGACATGTATGGAACTACTACAAGAGGATGCGCATTATGAAATGCTCTATACTACCTAGATCCAAATTAACAAGATCAGATGCGCATCTTTTTTTAGTATCTGCTGATTGCTTTAGCATCAACTCACGTGAGTGACATATATACATAGCAGATCTACTAGCTGGTGCAGCTTGTGGTGGTGGTGTCCTTAAATATGTATCATTCATGGACCACAACCAGCCGTGTGCCAAAGATCCACAAATCGCCGCTTGATATTAGATGCTGCGAGCCATGTGCCAAGATCTGCAGATTGAAATAAAGCTGGCTGGTTGCTTGTCCAATGGGTCCGACAGACATGCAGACACAAGGACGGACAAAATTAATTTTACCCGCCGTTATTACTTATTGCTAATATGGTATTTCTTTCAAATCCAAAAAAGTGTTTGAATTAGGTTGTTTGGTTCTCTTCCGCTCCTGCTTTCTCAGATCACTGAGGGCTGCTACTCTGAATTCATACATAGAAAGTGATTGGATAGTAACTAACCGGGTGCCATGATTCGTCCCTCTCGATGTGGCCATGGTTCTGATGGTGAGTTCTGTGGCTGATCCTCCTGCATACATGCCACCACACCATCAGATGAAGAATAATAAAACAAATAATACGCACACTATAAAGATACAAAACAGAAGGTAAAAGTGACTGTAAACAAGAGAAAAAATGACTTGCTGATCCCGACTAATAAACTAATAAGGTGGCTACTCTGGACAACTAAGTTATTAAAATCTATGCGTATTGGAACTAGCATCATATAACACTGTACATTTGCAAGAGATTCTCTGCATAATAAACTTTTTATATTCATGCTACCATACAGGAGAGAAGAAATATCTAGACGGCAGGACCGAGAGTAGGTGGTCGGTTTGCTGCATGTATGTCTGAGTCCATCCATGTTCCCTCATTATGCTAGACCAAAATATCTATGACACCGCTGGGTAATTAAAAAGCTACGTATTCTTTTTCAAAAGAAACTGGATAAAAAGCTATGGAAACAGGATCTACGACTTTTGCAACGAATTTACCGAAAGCGTATGATTTGATTCCTTCACCAACTAGTAGAGGAAAAGTGACTAGCAAATTGTTCTGTAACACGATTGGATCAAGCAACGTTAAAGAAGGCATCTAGTACTAGGAAGCAAGCATTTTATTTACTGCTTCTCGGTGATTAATTGAGTCGTTTTTTGCGTGCCTTAATTTTCGAAGCGCATGCATGTTCGAAAGTTGGTTGAGAGGACTTGGGTAATTCATTTTGTCTGAGATAAGGAAAAGGTAGCGCGGTGCAGAAGAATAAGCATATGGAATAAAGCGAAATATATGAGTGATACTAGGTGCATGTCCTTCCAGCATGCATACGACGACATGCAGCATATTATATGTCGATGTCTATGTAGAGACTAGACAAAGAGCAAAAGAGGTGCAGTACCATCCATGGTAGGGGACGAGGATGAAGGAGTGCAGCAGATGGCCCACCACGCTGTTGAGCGTCGCGCTGTCGGAGAAGCTCCCGTGACCACTGCAGCCGGTTTGGTTGGTTATTTGAAATTGTTATTTAACCACAGTAAAAAATTGAAGAAGACCACAATTTGGAAAATTTGAACATTGCATACGGCTGTGCATCTTAACCAACATTCTGAACAATGTACTACTAGTACATACTGCAGCGAGAAGAGAAAATTAAAGAAAAAGAAAACGTACCAGTCGTGTCCTAGGACGAAGAGGGCCCAGAACATGGTCCCCTGCGCCGCCCAGTAGAGCGGCCACACCGCCCAGCTGTCCAGCGCCGCCGCCGCCACGGCCAGCGCCGCCACCACCGCCACGTCGCGCACCACAAAGGAGAGCGAGCGCATGGGGCTCTTCACCCAGCAGTGCGTGGGGATGGCGGCCCGGATGTCGCCGATGCGGAACGGCGGCGGCTTGCCGGCGTCGAAGAACTGGCTGTCCTCCGTGGCCTTGGCGGCCGCCTCCTGATCCGGGCGCCTCCTTGTGGACATCTGCTGTTGGGTCTGCGTCTGCGTCTGCATTCTTAATTTCTTGGCCGGAGGTGGACAAGACAAGCAAGGCGCGGGTGAGATGGGAGAGGAAAGGAGGAAAGCTGTTCCGGGTGTGGCCGCAAAGCAATGTCAAGACACAAGCGGTGTGCGCTGCGCGATGTGTGCGCGACCGCCGGTGGTGGAAGAGGAGGCAGGGCGGGGGATCCAAGGAAAGGAAGGAGGCGGCGCTGCGCTCTCCCCTGTTCCTCCCCGATCTCCGCCTTTGGAGGGCCAGCACCACCTCACTACTTATAACCTGCCCCTGCCATGCCAACCTACCCCGGGGGGCCCATTCATCCTTTCGTCCAAAAGCCCAGCCCCAGGCCCGGCCCGCCTCCACCATGTCTCTTTTTTTCTTATGACGACTGATGAAACACACCAACCAACCAAAGCACGTCTCGTCATCCAGATTTTCCGATACATCAGTCGGCACGTTGCTTGCCTCCTTTGATCACCATGCACATTTAGTTAGTTTTCAGGCACAAATCAGAACAAGAAGGTGGCCTCCACAACTGAACTCTGTTGCATGCAGCACACAGTACAGTACACTTGCAAGAAAAAGGGAACACCACTCCATCCACGTATACTGCTCCTTGCTTCCTTTGGTTGACATCCACATATGGGGCCAGCAATGGGCAAAATAACAACAACAAAAAGAAGAAGATGGCATGCACAACCAAACTGTTGCCATGCATGTTGCTTCCTCATTTGTCTCGCAGACCTATCATACAGTAGAGTACAGTTGCCAGAAAAGGGAAGAACGCCGTGCACGTATATGCACTTCATGAGAGTGAGAGACCACAGATCTGAGATCCGTCTCCATCCATCCAAAATTAAAGTCGTCCATGATCGACAAGAAACTAAACTAGAATAAAAGGTCGTAGCGCGTCCTTTTAATTTGGAGGACGCATATATTGCCACGTACGTTTATTTTCCAGTTGAGAAGAGTACGGACGCAATGAAAGATATCAGTTAGTTACAAATAGATATATGTGCATCATGAATACAACTAAGCAAAAGGAAAATGTTATGCCCACAGCAACAAGTTTGATTCATGTGACGTCCGTTCTCTTGCAAGCTTGATTCGGCAAGCCGACCCCGTACGTCCTTGCGCGGCTCAAACAACAGATACGTCGCCAAGCAACTAAATTTATTAAAGAGTAGTGCAGCTAACACCATCGCCGTTGCGGACTATTTAGTTGCATATGCTGCATTTGATATATGCTCATCACATCGAATCAAAGTCAGAGTTTGTGACCAAATAGATCCGTCCATTTTTCTCATACATGACGGTGGGAGTTTCCACCTCATCACACGCACGGCATCAACTTTCTGCTGGCCTGGCGCTTGTCCATTTCATCAAAGCCACAAAGTCGTCTGTGGAAGGAACTTATTTCTTGGAGTGGACGGACGCCATGGGTGGTGTACAACACCAACACCGGCCACGGAACACCTATCCAATCCATACGCAACCAATCAAATCCGTCCCAATATCTCCACATTTTGCAGTGCATTCTTCATCTTCCTAATGACCATACCCTATTTATCCTCAGCCTTTTCTTTCTGCTACCACTAGCTGCTTTGCTCATAAAGCTGGCGATGCACACGGTAATGCGACAACTTGAGAGGCAACGTTGCCCAAAGGAACCAATCGTAAAAAACTTGCACCCCCTGCCGTGTAGTACCAATCAATGTGTAGATGGCCTTATTTCCACGTTTTCCCGACCCAAAAACGAATAGGTACGTACTGGTAAAAAGCAGCTGTGCTTCCGTGCAGTTGGAACCAATAAGGTAGTTAGCAGATGACGTGATGCAAGTGACCAGCCCTCACAAAGAAATTTATGAAGCAGAGACTTACAGGAACCTCTGGACTCTTGAAGTTGAAGGCAGAAATCTGATCAGGCTCCCCCGCTGCAGTGCAAATAGCATTCAGCGAAGACTGTTATAGAATGCCACTCGAGTCATTGTAACATTTCAGATAATTAACCGATCCAACAGATTCTTCAAGGTTTCTTTATTTTTTCATTCACCATCAATCTCACATTCATGATACTGCTTTGCTGTGATGGCAGAAAAGAGTGCCCACTGCCCAGCCAAAATATCAGTCTTTGCAGACTGCACTGTGATAACTGCAACGTTCCCTGCAACTGGAAACGCCTAATAGCATAAGCAGTTCACATTTGAGGAGCTCATGGAAGAGGTCTCGAAGCTAGATGCGATCGAGGATTCATTTGCCCAGTCAGATGATGCTTACCTTGTGGGACGGAGCCGGTTTCTTGAACCCAGCAGGCACTATCCTGTAAATTACAATAACTGACACATATGATCTTCACTGTTAAGCTAGCGGCAGTTCCGATAATCAGGGAATCTAAATGAGCTCTTTTAACTGCTAAGCTTCTATGCTAGATTCAAACAGGATACATCCACCTTCCCTTCTTTCCATTTAGTTGGCATGTGAACAGTATAAGTTCAAGAATCAGAAAATAGTTTTGCGTTTCAGCCACATATGTTCGAGTACAGCAATGGACAGTAGTTGCAAATGACTAGCTTGACGTACTACTCAGGTAAAACAGCGGGAAAATTTGATTGAGAAGCAAGATTATACTTTAAACATGTGAGTCTATTTCTGAAATAGTGCAGCAAGCTCCCCCTTTTCAGCCATGGATGAAATAATATCGCAGCCACCCACAAGCTCCCCTCCAACAAAGATCTGTGGGAATGTCGGCCAATTACTGTACGTCTTAAGAGACTCCCTTAGCCCATGGTTGTGCTCCTCATCAAGCACATCAACAGTTACAAAATTCACTCCATGTGCTTCCAGGATCCCCACCACCCTTTGCGAGAATCCACATTGGGGTGCACTCCTTGATCCTTTGATGAAGGCTACAACTTTGTTCTCCTTGACCAACCGATCTATCAGCTGTTCAAGTGGGACAGTCAGCTGAATATGGCGCCCGGGCGTCAGTCGCAAGTCTGCAGGCCTCTGTGGAGCAGCAACCCAGGTGTAGTTTCCTGCAACATTCCCTGGTGGAGCCTTGCCAGTGGCTTCAATATGTTCTTCCATCCATGATTTCCAGGCATCAGTGAGAGCAGTTCGATCCGACGTTTCCTCGTCTGCTATTGCAACCTGCAGGTGCCAGTGAAGTCAGACACTCATGTATTATGTAAAAACTGAAAATCAGCTGCCGAATGCAGAAATTAGTTTGTCGTGTTTGATCTTAAGCTGGGCCAGTGATCATAGTAATATACGCAGCAGTGTCGCAATATGGAGCAGTGTTGCAATATGGAGCAATGTAGAATGAGCGTGGGTGAGGCGCCAGGAGAACCAGAGCAACATTCATCAGGTCTATTTCATCTTAAACAGTTCAACACAGAAAAGATCAAGATGGAGAAGAGTGTGGAAGTACAGATTAGACTAAAGCAACAATCAGCTAGACCATTGACAAAACATCCCCTAATAGTAGTCATTTAGCATCACTGCATCAGACACTGTATGTAAGACAAATGATGACAGAATTCTCTTCAGGCCCTCTATGTTACCCATTACACAATTACAACACATGGGAGCCGCACAATCAGTTGAAACTAGCAATTGCTAGGGGCAATCAGAAAGAAATTCATGTATTATCAGCAGCAAAGTAACCTAAAGAATGAAACAACAAACTGTGTGGGCTCCTATATGAAGTAAAACACAGATTTTTTTTCCACCATGATGAGGGCAAGTTTTTTGTGTCAGTGTAGCTGCAGCCATGCAGCAGACTGACTAATGCCAGAGCTATATTTCCAGGATGGCATTTTACATTGATGTGCGCTCTAAAACACAATCTTTAATCACTTTACATGTCCTAAAAAATTGAACAAAGATTCTGCACTATCAAAATTCATTGTTCTATTTTCTGAAGCAAAGTAAAATTATGAAATCTTCATGGATTAACTTTAAAGATTACTCACAAAAAAACTTTAAAGATTAATATTAGATTTGCCATTTCTCTACTTCATTCTCATAGACTTCAGTTAAAAAAATGTATTTAAAGGACTACTATATTTGAAGCTATTGACAAGGTTTCAGAAAATGCAGCATCTAACAAGGAAGCTGCTATAGCCTATAAGTTGTTTATCAGTTCTTTTGGACAACAAACCTTTTGCTATCATCTTTTTTTTGGGGACATGGTAGTATAAGGAAAATAACCATATATGTCTTTTGGAATCCTTATATACAGCTTGCATCACTCTGTATCTAATATGCAAAGCTACCTTGTGGTGTAATTAAACTACAGAGTTCAGATATGTAAATCATATCTTATAAAGAGTGTTCCCGTTAATAGTATTCAATTTTTAAATGCTTAAACTTCAGCTAGCCATGTTCGTCAAGTATGTGGGTGTTGTTTCTGTTGCCACCTTTCTGGTACATAATGGTGGCCAGGTCTCACATCATGTTGTGTTCCATTAATGTAAGTTTCTGAAACGGTTGACACTTTTAGATTCGAAATATACTAATGGGTCGAAGTGAGTCAAACCTACTGCATTATTTATTAATTATTCTGCATTATTCAACATATACTGATATACTAGCTCTGCAACAGAGGATACATTTATGCTGGACTATGAGGAGATGCAGATGAAGTGCTCAATGGTGAAGGGATGCAGATGTGGTGTCAGCTACTGAGTACTGAGTCTATGAGGGTTGGTAAGCGTAAGAGGATTGAAATAGATATTTTTTTAATACTATCCTTAAAACGCTTGAACAGAAGCAGATGCTATCATGATTGGTATGGAAAATGATTTTCATGTCTTCCATTTAGTAACAATAGATAACAGTGCAGAGTTAGTTTATCAAGTGGTTTCTAGGGGGGCGGGGAAAAAAAACTGGAAGAGGCCTCTATGTTTGAGCTAAGCTACGTTTGGACGAGTACAAATAAAAAAATGTTGTGTTTCAGTTTCCTTTGCTGGATGCAAGGAATAAAAACAGTCGTGGATCCCTCCATGTGGTATCTTCAGTTTACAGCATTTGTACACACTAGATAGATGGCAATTTATCTACCCGCCATTTAGGCCCCCTTTGGAACGCGGGATTTTTTCCTATTCCTGCGTTTTTCCTGTGAACAGTCAAGTCAACTGATTCCTGTGAAATTCCTGTACAATTCCTGTGAAAATCCTGCGTTCCAAAGGGGGCCTTAAGTTGTCAAAATATTGAAGGCATATTATCATTGCTCGCTGACAGCAGTTCAAAGCACAAAACAGCGAGCAATAATCCATCCTAAATTCCTAACCCAAATTAACGGTACCCAATACCCACATTCAATGGCTAGACGAACCCGGTAGGAAGTATACTAGATAGTCTAGTCTCTAGTGTAGTGATACAATACATACTAGTAGTAGGAGATGAGCTGGTACCTTGACGGAGGCACATAGGTCGGCGGGGACCTGATGTTGCGCGAAATCCCGACGAACTGCAGCTCCCTGCGGGGGTCGTAGACGCCATACACCCCCGGCTTGGGGGGAAGGGCTTCCTCGTCAGCCAAGGGCTCGGTTGGCTCCCGAGGGATGGGCAAGGGAGACGCTTCGGAGAGCTTTCTGAAGACGGCGACGGCGAGAGAACGGGGCGCCCGGCGCCCGTGGAGAGGGAATCGGAGGGCGGAGAAGGAGGAGACAGCGGGAGCGGAGCGGAGAGGGAAGGGAAGGCGGAGAGAAGCAGCAGCAGCAGCAGCGGTGGAGGCAGCCATGGACGCCGGCGAGGCGAGTGGTCGTCTCCCCTCCAACGCAAATGGAAACGGAAGAAGAGCAAGTGGATTGGGTTGCATGGACTTTGGCCCATATTGCACCAGGCTGGCGGCCCACTCACACCCAAATTTACTATATCTTTTTCTTGGCCCACTAAAATATGGTAAGGAACCAATATAAGCGAGGGGGGTTGTCATTCTTCGCGACTAAACCCTAATCAAGAACCCCCCCCCCCCCCCCCCCAACTACAACCGTCCTACCGCCGCCGCAACCACCCACCATGCGCTCCGATGTCTCCATAGTCCTGTCTCCGTCGACTCGCCAATCCCGTAAGCCCTTCCGCAAGCAATACGACAAGGAAAAGAAGCATTGTCGAGTTGAGCACTTTATGCCTATGAATGAGAAGACACCTAGAAAGAGCGGTATCATAGTTATTGACACCAGCAATGAAGATTGGGAGGATAGCGAGCTACTCACCCGAAAGGCTCACACCAAGAATCGTCGAGTTGAGTGTTTCACATCTATGAATGAGAAGACACCTAGAAAGAGCGGTATCATAGTTATTGACACCAGCAATGAAGATTGGAAGGATAGCGAGCTATTCACTGAAAAGGCTCACACCAAGCATCGTCAAGTTGAGCACTTCACGTTTATGAATGAGAAGACACCTAGAAAGAGCGGTATCATAGTTATTGACACCAGCAATGAAGATTGGGAGGATAGCGAGCTACTCACCCGAAAGGCTCGCACCCTTGATGTTCATGACAAGGAGCCATTGGCGATTTCTAAACATAAGGAAATCCCTGAAAAGGAAAAGCAAAGAGCTGACCTAGTCTCCAAGCTGCAGGTAGATAGAGTGGCCACATCGCAGGTGATTGCTTGTCATTCAATATTGTAATTTTGTTTCTTAATTTTCTTCTCCTTGGATCGATAAGACTCAATAGATTTGACCATTATGAGTTGGCTAGTACACATTGTTGCTTCATATGTTTCTTTTTTTCTAAAATAGGCTTGTTTACTTGTTGAATAATTATGCGTGATCATGCTCTATCATGTATTCCTCAACTTTAAAGGAAGGAGGAGGCTTAAATGTGTTCCTGAAAAATTTGCAGTTGTGTATATCACACTCTATATGTTGTAGTTTTTTTTTAACAAATGTCCTAACACTTGTTAATTATAAAATTTACACTTGTTTTTTGTTCCCTATTTTAACTCTTAGTCAATCCTCTTTGTTGTTTTTTGAACGGAAGGTCTTGGTCAAGTTGTTGACCAAATTGATGGGCATCCAAATAATACACATGTTAAAATTTTGTTTAATTGTATTTCGTTATCAACATTTATGATTCTATTTTATGCCTTTAAAGTTAGTTTTGATTTCCTTTTTCTCCTATATTATGCCTTTAAAGTTGGTTTTGTTTTTGCTTTTCTCCTACTAATAGACACCATTGATCTTGCTATAAAAGAACACAAAAGCGTCAAGGATGTTGGCAGGTGTGTGCGCGCGCGCGTGTGTGTTGTGGTGCTTATTGTCGCTAAGTTCATTGCAAATGCTTTTAAGTTTTTGGGTGAGATGGTTAGCATGAGAAGTTTAGCACATTGTCACCATAGGCATTAGACATGAATAAAAATGCTTCATTCGTCACTCAAATCTTCACAATGTGCCACTCTTCCATATAAATATGAAGTTGTTTATTGAAACCTTGTTATATAGCTACTAGACAAACACTAACAGATTTCCTATTCAGCCATCCATTTGAACCAAAGTGTTTTGTTTCATCGCAGTAAAAAATGGTTTGTTTGTATGGTTGCCCTTCATTTCTCATTTCAAGATCATGATCCTTTGGTCATATTATATCCTACCTCTTGATCAAGATACATTGGGTCCAAAATTATTGTCAAAGAGTATGAGATAAATTTATCAATAAATTTTCTAGGTTTTCACATGGAAGAAAAATATTATACACCGGATACAATTATTAGACATGTAGTGCTTATTTCATCCATTTTCTAATACATATTTATTGCAGGAAACCATTATTGCCAATAGTGGAGATGTTATCAATCAATTGGATGATCCACTTGAAACTAAAAAAAGAGTAAGTCCCATCAGTTCCCTTAGTGTTATATAAAGAATTTTTTATTGCCACAATTGAAAAAACAATAGTTTTTATGAGACATTTTTCTTTACATGAACATGCAGACACACAAGATCATCCGAACCGGCAACAAAAGACAATGGTGATCATACTTCATTTTGTAGTAGGAAAGGGGGCAAAAGGAATGGTTTAGCCAACAAAACAATGGGTTAAACTTAAAATGACGCCAAGATTCACCTAGTAAAATCATCACAAGTACTTTGTTATTTAAAAAACATTGCAAACTCCAATCATTTTTTATGTCATGGTAGATCTCTGATAGATGTTTGGATTCAAGAGGGTGTAATAATTATGTTTTGGAACACTAAACTCTAATCGATTCATATGGAACCTACGCTCTGTTATTGTTTGAGCAAACGAGCATTCATGTCTCATATGTCTGCCTTTTGTTTGTGGGATTCCATGTATAAGGAATGTGCACACGTTCTTGTTATAATCAAAGTTTGGATCAGGATATAGGAAATGTTCCATCTTAATCCAAGGACAATTCACTTTGTTTGTTATTTTACTTCTATCAAAATCTTGACTTGATTTACTCCCCGAAATGATTCAAGTTGGTACAATATAACCTTTATTGTGATTTATTCTTTTTGTTTCTCGATCTACTTGTTGAATTTGAAGCTAAAATTTTATATGATGATAGCTTACACAATAGCATATGATAAAATAATTATAACATATTATACTATGTAAATATCAAAAATTATAATATATTTACTTTAACACAGGTTATTATGTCAGCTATCATCATGCAAAAAATTGAGCTTCGAATTCATTGTGTATGCTGAGAAACCAAAAAAAAAAAAAAAAGATAAACATCGGCATATTGCACCAATTGAATTGTTTGGGGGAGTAAATTGAGTCAATTTCGTTTAGAGGGTGAAATGGAAAGGTTGATGTTCAGTTGAGTAAAATAGAATTTCCCCCCGCAAAAACATGATTTGCCATGAAAAGGTCAACACACAACATCTCTGATATCGATCAAACTACATGATGACACCTCATTTGCACATATTGCCTCTGACTTTTCCAGCTTTGAATCACTAGCTCCTCAAACATATTAAGAATCTTGTGGCTACATACAACATGCATGCTGGCTAACAAGTTAAATTGCAGCTTAATTATTTATATAATGTAAGTTGCTAGTAAGAACGGTAGTAGGAGGGCATAGCATCTTCAGCCCTCAATGGCAACGCCAGGCGTGGGAACCTCGATTGTCGCCCTGGGCTTTTTGTTGTCGGCTCCTGCGGCAATTGTTGCCGGAAGTTGATGGTCAGGCTGTTCATAGGCAGAGAGATGGACTCCAAGCGCTGCCCTTCCCGAGGGATCAAGGTTCCCAGACCACTGTGCGTCCCACTCGACCGCCTTCGCCGTGCTGCACGCCACGCTTGGCCCGCCCGGCACCGTGAGGATTGCCGGCTTCTGCACGTACACCACCAATTAACATTATAATTTTTTCATCAACTTCATATATAGTAGCAATTAATGTACCAACAAGTTTTTCAGTTTCATCGTCACCTGAGGGAAGAACCTCTCGAAGATCATCCTGTAGTAGTAGCCCTCTTTTGTTGTGGGGGTGTTGTGGGGGAAGATGAATTGTGCATTCGACATCATCTTGTCAGTCACCTGCATCATCAGTACATTATTTCATATCTGTAAGCTTAATTTGCAATGAAATCGTTGAAGGGAAAACAATTGTATTTTTTTATGAAAGGAAAACAATTGCATTATCGGTATTAACATGACAAGCAACAATGTTTACGTTTGATTCAGCATGAGCCTTTAGGCCATCAATCCAGCTATAGCCAACACCATCACTGAACTGCTCCTTCTGTCTGTACAAGATATGCTGCGATTTTCATGCAACAATAAAGTTTAGCTATTAAGTACTTCATTAGCATCCAAATGACGGAACAATGAGCAAAAATATCAGCAACCTAAAAAATATGTTACCTTGGGCAGGAAAGGCTTCTCTTCGTCATCAAATGCCTTCCTCAGTACCCACTTTTCTATTCTTCCGAGATCAGGCCGGACCTGTAAAAATCACAAATGGTTAGTTCTGAAAGAAGGGCACCCTTGTCAGGTATTTCTATTTTTATTATCAAGTCTTTGAGAATATTACCATCTTCCACTCAGGATCAATGCTCATTGCCTCGTTGATGAACTCTTTGTCCAAGAATGGCACACGAGCCTCAAGGCCCCAAGCAGATGTTGCCTTGTTGGCCCTCAAGCAGTCGTACTGATGCAGAGCTTTAATCTGCAGAAAAATAGCTATTTAAATTGGGGAATGTAAAATCTCGTTTTGCTATATTTTCTGAACATGTCTTATGTTTCAGTGACTGACCTTCCGACAGGTTTCTTGGTGGAATTCCTCTTTGTTGGGGGCCTTGTGGAAGTAGAGGTACCCTCCAAAGATTTCATCGGAACCTTCACCGGAGATGACCATCTTCACCCCTAGCGCCTTGATCTTGCGTGACATGAGGAACATAGGCGTGCTTGCTCTGATCGTAGTCACATCATATGTTTCGATGTGATATATCACATCTTCAATTGCATCGATACCATCCTGCAAAATTTATACATTTTTATATAAATGTATACTACTTTCTCCGTTTTTTTTTTACTTGTCACTAGATTTTACTGTAGCAATTTTGACCGTCCGTTTTTTTCTAAAAAAGTTACAAAGATGTGTAAAAACATATGATGCTAATAAAGTATGTTTTATGATAAACCTAACGATATAAAAGATCGAGGTGTGTGCACAAGTGTTGTAGAAAAAAACGGAAGTTCAAAATTGCTACAGTAAATTCTAGTGATAAGTAAAAAAAAACGGAGGAAGTATGTAGCAGTTTATTATATATGAAGGGGATTGTGAACAACTCAAGGTAGCTATGATGGATGGTACGATACCTGAACAGTGAAGTGGAACTCGGTGTGCACGGTGCCTAGGTAGTCTGCCACCTCCTTTGCCGCCTTGAGATCAGGGGAACCCTCAAGGCCCACACAAAAGGAGTGCAGCTTGGTGCCCCAGTGCTTGGCAGCCTCTGTCTCTGCCAAGTGACGAACTGTGACAGCTGCCACAAGTGAAGAGTCGAGGCCACCAGAGAGTAGAACACCGAAAGGGACATCAGTCATAAGCCTCTTAGTCACGGCCTTTTCAAATGCTTTCCTGAGAGCAAGAGGGTCGTATGGAACCGAGGGGATGGCCTCAGAGAACCATGGAGGGTTGTACCACCTCCTGAATCCGCCATTGTTGGCGGAGGAGTAGAGGTGGCCTGGTGGGAAGATTTCAAAGTGCTCGCACTCGTCGTGGAGAGCCTTCATCTCCGACGCGATCAAGATGGAACCGTCGATTCCCCATCCGATGTAGAGGGGTGTGACACCGATGGCGTCACGGGCGGCGAGGAAGGAGCCGTCGCGGGAGTCGAGCAGGACGAAGGCGAAGACGCCGTCCAGCATGTCCACGAACTCCTCGCCATGCTCCTCGTACTTAAAATGATTGAGAATTAATGAAGGTCAGTTGTTAAGTTCACTGGATGCTGAAACTAATTAGGTAAAATGCATGACTGAACTTTTTCCAAAAAAAATGCATGCATGATTGAGAGGGATGGACACATAGAGAGAGAGACTTAATGATTACCAGGTGTGCGATGACCTCGCAGTCACTTCCGGTCCTGAACTTGTGGCCGGTGCTGGAGAGCTGCTTGCGGAGGTGCTGGTGGTTGTAGATCTCGCCGTTGACGGTGACGACGACGGATTTGTCCTCGTTGTAGAGGGGCTGGTCGCCGGAGGCAGGGTCGATGATGGCGAGACGCTGGTGGGAGAGGTAGCAGTCACCCACCTGACACAAGCCGCTCCAGTCAGGCCCACGGTGCTTCAGCCGACGAGACAACTCCAGCACGCGGGCGCGCTTCTTATCCTTCTCATCGCAGCCGGCGCAACCGAGCACGGCAAGGATGCCGCACATCCTGCCTCTCGATCTGCTTCTTGATCGCCGGTGCAAAGAAAGAAAGAACGATGATCAGAGAGGCTGGCTTTCTGGTGGCATTGAGTGATGAGTTCAGTTAGCTGCTGCTTGTCACCTTTATTTATAGAGCCAGCGAGGGAAGCAAAGCGACTGTTGGCATGGTCAAGAGCCAACAGCATAGCTCGCCCACACCACACATGCATTTCTGCCACTGTAACAAGTGACGGTTTTGTCTGCTTCTTCTTCTTCTTCTTCGAACCCATTTTTCATACTCGACAACGCTAGCTCTTGGTCATGCATGACAAACCCATCTTGTCAAGTTTTTTCTAGAATTTTATACAAATGATTTCAAGTGGCTGGAAGGCACCAGGCAAAAACTATCTCTTTCTTCCTGCTGCTGCCACAAGTTTGCCGCAAGAGTCCCATGCCGTATGTATGTAACTCAGGCCAGCCGGTGTGCTCATTCCGTGGAATATGCTGCTCGCTGCCAGCAGCAAATCAAGGTTTCTATTATTGGTGTCATCCATCCTCTCGTGTTCTCGTCTTCTTTCGTCAGATAATGCAAGTGTTCGTTTTGCAAAATAATATGCATCAATATGGTTCTTTCAGTTAAGCATAAGCAGACTATCAAAAAAAGAAGCAGCAGCATACATCCTCACTACTAGCTAAGCTCCCGCGTGCAAGGAGGTCACACACAGGCTCACCAATAGGCAAAGCCGGAGCCAGATTCAGATCAACCCTGATGGATTCCAACCAGTTAAAAAATGGCAAGAAAGTTGAGAATTCCGCCGGTGCCAAGGAGACAGACATTGATGGAGCAGCGACCAATCCATCGGTGGATGCATCTGAGTGTTTTCGTGATAGATTGATTATAAGATGTCTATATTCAATGAACTAGGTGGAGGTCACTAGCTACTACTGTCCACACGAGTACCGAACGTACCTGTGCATACTGCGGCACAACATCGGTAGAAAAGCACGTCTAGGTACATAGCCGCTGGATGATTAATTCAGAGCAACATATATACTGGGATCATGTAGTACATCGCAGGAGCTCTTATTTGTTCAGACGATTAGGTGTTGCATTGGCATCTCGCCAGACGTACGCTAATCTGCTCATTGAGTAGGTGTTCTCCTTGCCAGACGTACGCTTGTACGGACCTGGAAAAATACTCCTTGTTCATTTCTGGTATATATGATACGCATCATCCAGAAATAAATTGTCACCACAACAATCCTGGCTCAATTGAAGTCTCATGAGTCGCCCGGATCGACCCTGGCCCTATCAAGCTCTCAGCAGGCGATTCCATGGAATATGCCGCTGGTAGAGCTTTGCTTATCAGTCGTGGTGTCCGTCGTCCTCTCATTCCAGGCGCCCATTTCTGATCACTAACTACCTTAATTGCCCTCAAGCTCTTCAATCAAAACATATGTATCATGTATGATATATTATATTTGTACTATTGTACATTGTGTAGCTAGCCTTGCGTGCCTGCATACATGTAGTTAATATTAGCCACGTCCAACCAGGCTCTTCCACGACGTGTGTATCCATGTTTTTACCCTCCTTATAATAGAAAATGAAAATGTAAGAAATATCCAAAAATGCAGTCCATAGACGTAACTGCCCTGACATAGTGACAATTTAAGATGAGATCGAAAAAGATTGCGTATGTGTGTGTGTGGGAAAAAAAAGAGTAGTCCAAAGACTGACGACGATAAATATACTTGTGTTCCTCTTTCAATTGGACTCGAAGAGCCAAAGTTTAAGCAGGCCAGCAGGCAGGTACCAACAAGGACAGAAAGGAGCCTCGTCACTTGTCTTGGCTTGGCTGTCGCCATAAACTCACTCCATCCATCTATTAGGTCTTTCAGTAATTAATTAATTTCGTGATCCATGCTAATCGCTTTCTGTGCCTACCTCGCGTCGGCGTTTCCTGGCGTCCGCCGCACAATGTCACTGTCCACATGGACAAGCAGACATTCGTTCATGGCGTTCCATACCGGCCATGGTTATCCTCTACATGTATCTTCATGACCTAGCTATACCATCGATCGAGGACCACTGCAAGACCATGTTGGGACAGGATATGGATAAGCTCATTTCAAGATCATCTTGCTGGCTACTCTATCGTCTATCAGCCTACTGAGCAGACATGTATTGTTACATTTCAAAAAATCACCTTGCTTGCGCCCAGTCCGAGCATTTTTACTCTCATGCGACAACTTCATCCATGCTTCGCTACTTGCTACCTCTATGGCTCCATGTCCATGTATGAACGGTCCTTGCTTTGCTTACGTTAGCCATGAATTGATCAATCGATCGGCCGTACTCTTTGTGCGGACACGGTGCGTGGCAGCGACAATTTTAGATAAGATATGTATGACATAAATAGGTAAAAAAGAGATTAATTTGCGTTCCTCTTTAGCTTGAACACGACAACCAGGACTTTGCATTCTGAGGTCAAGTCCAAGTTAAACTAGGCCACAGCCATCGATTCGATCGGGCAGGTACCAACAAAGGAAAGAAAGCAACCTCGCCAATTGTCTGGCATGGCTGTCGCGATAAATACGTGTTCGTCTCTTGTGACGTCTTCTCTTTCTTCTTCTAATCGTTCGGTACAGCCATATAACAATTAGTTTCATGCATGATCACTTTCTGTACGACCTACCTATGAGCCAGTCATGAGTGTGTGCGCATCGGCGTTTCCTCGCGTCCGTCCCCGGCCAATGCAATAAATAGTATATGTCATTGTCGACGCCACGCAGGAACGAAGAAACAACCATCATGACTAGTCGCCTCCGATCCATATACATCTCACGAGGTGTAGGCTTGCATCGAGAGAGAAGGAAGGGTACGTAATAAGCAGCTCAATGTGATATGCAGGAGGACCACTTCACATCAAGCAAGCGTACGTGTTGCCAGGATAGGGATATGCATGTATAAGGATCCACATATAACGTTTACTAGCTAGTATTTCAATCACCTTGTTGCCGATCCTGCGCATGAGCTTCTCTGTTGATTATATTTGTTCATATAATTTGCTCATTTTGGAAAATAATTATATGTATATACAACCTAGAAATACGTAGAGTACATCAGCACATGCATGGTCGTTTATGGTTGGCTTAAGAATGCGTAGGCCGAAATGAAGAAAGAAAGTTTACCTCGTATAGTTCCCTCGTATGAAGCATGCATATTTACCTCGTATCAGTTCCCTTGTGCAAGGAGATGGTACAAGATCACACTCATCAGGCCGGCCTTAACCTGTTTCATGTCATATATGGACGACAGGGAATTCCCTCGTATGCCACCTAAAAAACTTCTAATTAATATCTCATATGCCATCATTTTCTCAATGACAAGTGGAACCATCTATCTCAATGACATGTGGACCAGGATGGCATATAAAGAGTTTTAATTTAAACTAATAGCATACAAGGTATTTTCTCATGGACGTACGCTGGCCGGGCCAGATGACGCACGTGTCTGTAGCTTATCATATGGATCCCTTACCACGTTACTAGTACAATACAACCCAATAATATACTACGCACCCACTTCCTGTATACTAGCTTCTTGGGTTATGGCCTGTATGAGTAATGTTTGGTCGATTTGCACATGCATAGAAACAAGTTAAAATCGTTCCCTGATTGAGATTGCGATGTATCACCAACAAGGAGACATTAGCAAGCTAGCTTGAGTGTGCATGTAGACAGTATGTGTAGGCACATACAGCATTAGTGACCGTTCCATCGATAGATGCAGGCCATCTGAGTTCTTTTGTGATAGTACGTGCATGCCACATCGTGCCACAAATTATAACGTGTCTGGATTCAATGAACTTATATATGTGATGTGTGCGATGTACATATCTACAATTCACGGGCACAAGTTGGTGTAAACTAAATTGTGTATGTGGTTAAGAGAATCAAGCATGTCCTACAAACGAACTCGAGGGAAATTTGTTGAAGCAGGGCCGTCTCTAAGTATTTGAGATCCCATTGCAAAATGTGAAATGGAGCCCTAAAGTCTAAAATTCAGATAGCCAAAATACAGTAGTAATTAACTATATAACTTCTGTACAAGCCTTTTTTCACAATATTTAGGAATGTATCAAATACTAATGCTAAAAGAGTAAAAGTAGCACTGGATAAAGTTGCACTCAACTTGCACTCCAATGTTAGTATCGTCTCCCTGCCTCTCAATTTCATCAGCATTAGAGTTTGATTTTCTGAATTAATTTGAGGCTCTATCTGCACAAATCTATCAAGAGCACCCCTTTGAGATTGAGCTGCTGCTTCTAGTCTTTTTTTTTTTCTTACGCTTTTCACAACCAGAATCATACTTTCTATTTCTCGAAGACATGAAATCAATGAGGATTGAGACCTGCTTGACAAAGAAATAGGCGCTTAGCCAGGAGCAACAACATATAGTACTAGCACTTAGAAAGATTAAAAAATGAAATGCACATGGAGTGGCGCTGCTGATGCAAGATTAAAAAAAGGAAAGACATGCCTGCTGATGCAAGATTAGAAAAAGGAAAGACATGCCTGCTTGCTTGCTTGAGGCGTTCTCGCGAGAGGCACTCAGGCCACACACGCTGTTGTGCTTCACGCGATTTGGGGCAGGGCTGATGGTCTCGTCCGTCTTCGCGGTCGACCGTCGGTGATTTTGTAGTTGGATTGAGTTGTGCGATTTGGGGGCAGACGAGCGATTTGAAGGTTCGACGATTTGGAGAGGAACGGCGGCGTGGTTTCCGGTGGAAGCCAAGGAATTAATTCGATCACCTGCCGCGGAACCGCGTCGAGAGACCGTGAAAGATGCTGCTGCCTTCGTCTAGTTGGGCTGCTCTGAGTTGGGGCCCCAAATATTTGGGGGCCTGCTAAGCGACGGGCCTGGTTGAAGTATCCATGCATGTCCAGGTTCTATGAACTGTACATACTCACCGCTGAATGTCGCAAGGCAGATATGCATTATATATAAAATCACTGTAGCTCGCTAACTAAAATTACGATATAGTTCACGAAAAAATTTCAAAGTAAGCTGGCAAGGAAAGAAGGATAATCAATCAATTCATCTTCTTCATGTAGCAGTACTTGAGTATAATTTGTTAGTGTTAGCACTTGACTATGTAATAAGATGATCAAAATTGGTGATGACTAGCTCTGACTCCCAGCTTTGGGGATCAGTTAGCGCGCGTCCCTCCCCATGAACCGCCACGTGCCATCTGTCGGCTTCTTCTACCTTTGACCGACGTCCTCTTCAACTCCTACCACCACCCCTGCCCAGTCGCACCGCTGGCCTGCGCCTCCGTCGTCGTCTTCGACGACGTTGCCGCCCACCACGCAGGCCCCTCCCCCGCCCACCACCACCCCCCGCACACGCCGTCGCCGCCAGCCAACCACCGCCGCACTAAATTCTCCGGCTTGTCTCCCCCGCCGCCTACCCCGCCCTCCAACCGCGGCTCCGGCGGCGCCACCGCCGCCTCGCTGCACCGCCGCACCACTGCCCATCGCCGTGTCGCGACCACCGCCCCCCAAACCTATTCTATGTCCGGAGATGATAAGAGGCTCCCACCCCCGACAACTCCGAAACACTAACCCCTGCGCGCTACCCCAACGGCGGCCGGCGGCGCCCTCGCTGCGGGCCCCGTCCCGCCTCTCCGCGCTCCTTTCTACTCCTACATCGCCATCGTGTCTCTGTTTCGTCTGGAAGGTGATAAATGGGCCAGGCCCATGTTGGAAGCAGTCTGGGCCATGCACGAGGGTCGCGCAGTCGAGCGCGCGCGATCCTGACACGTTTTAGAGTTTCCGCTTTGCATATGAGCCAAGCCGAACACTATTCAATAAACAAGCACCTTTTGAACGGCCCAAGAAACAAGATGGATCCACAAGCCAGTGCCTTGTCTCCAGACATAAACCATGGCCCATGATCAGTTTTATTTTGGGGGGGGGGGGGGGGGGATATGGCCCATGCAGTTCAAGTGTCAAAGGAGCACGGATAATAATTTTTAAAGGCGTCTGAGGCACTTTTGAAGTAAAGTGAACCTGTATTCTAGAACAACAAATACTTCTGGAATATGTTTGGAAGCTTACTCAATGAGAAACGTCAAGAATCAGAGGCAACATCCTCAGGCACATCATCAGTTTTTGGACTTCCAGAATTGTCAACGTTTCTGATCCAATACCTTCTCTGGTAAATTTGACTTAGCACTCAGATCTTCAGGATTATCTCCTTGAGATTTTTTTCTTCGAGCTTCTTTCTTCTTCTGGTTTTTCTTTTGGCTAAGTGCTGCTGCTTGTGCCTCTGCAGTTTCTCTTTCTGCTGCTACTGCAGCATTCCTTTTGGTTTGACTAATTTTCTCAAGAAAAGCGCTTGTGCCATTCTCCAGCTCTTTCTTCGTAGGGTTGACCTGTTAGAGCATCTCCAACCGATGCTTCATATTTCGTTCTCTATAACCATGGATAGAGGATTCTGTATCCTGTTTCCATTCTTTACTTTAGCCTTGTCTCCAACCGGTTCTCTAGATTAGAACCTCTATATGCCATTTAACTTTATTTTATCTGTATCTTTTAACTGCCATCCTCTTCTTCCCCAATCTCTCTCTCTCTCCCCTCCCGTGTGCTCAATCCAATCCTAGGAAGCAAAGTGGATCCCCTCTCCTCATGCCTACAGCCTACCTCTGCTTCCCGTTTCTTTTGGCACTTGCATGTTGTGAACGAGTAGTAAATCGAGCTGCAGGCATGCAGCACAGCAGAGCAACGCACACAATCACAAGCAGACTCGCACGAGCAGCGAAGGCAAGCAAGCAGGTGCAAGCCCACGGACGATGCAAACCTCGAGCGTTGATGGCGGATGCGAGCAGGGAAGCAGCTGCGCGAGCACGCAGGCTGACGGCACGGCGCAAACCCGCGGACAGCGCGGCCTCGAGCGTCGCCGCCACAACCAGCAAGAATATTGCCATTCCGCCAAGATCTGAAAATTTCCCCCCTTGTACCTCTCTATCCCTCACAAATTCGGCTGAATCGAGGACCTCACGAGTAGGAAGAGGAACGAGAGGAAACTTCACTTCGCATGAGATGGCGCGCAGATGGCTGAATCGAGGCGGCAGTTGCGATAGCAATCGAGTCTTGGTACTCTACTTCTAGAGAATGGAGAGGGCCAGATACCGATCGGAACAGTGATAGAGACCCGGATACGGTACCGGTTGGAGGGCATTTTCTGCTCATATTCTCTAAAACCAAGGATACAGCATGGAATGGAGAATCGGTTGGAGATGCTCTTACAGGGCTAAAATCTTCCTTGAGGTAAATGTTTTCCTGCTGAGACTGTTCAAACAGCATCCATGTGACTTGAGGCATCCACTGGCGCCAACTCTCATCAGTTACAACTTAGGGTCTGTTTGGCAAAATAGATTCCAGCTTCTGCTTCTACTACAGTTGCTACAGTAGTTTACTGTAGCTACAGTAGCAGAATCCGTAAGAAGCTGCGTTTTCGCGGATTCTGGATTCTGACCGAAAATGGATTCTGCTACAGTGTTTTTTCTGTAGCTACAGTGTCAGAAACAGAATCCAGAATCCGGTCCAGAAGCTGTGCCAAACAGGCCCTTACAAGTATGAGGAGTTGACCATATGTTTTGAAAAGAATATGAAATTGGTCGCGCCAGAAAAGTAATAGTACAAAATTACCATCAGGTACATGAGCAAGCAAAGACGTGTATCCATAAGCAGCTTGAGAGCTTTGATGCTTTGAATCTTCCAGCAAACCTCGAAGGACTTGCAGGTCCTCCTTTCCTTCCACTGATGAGGCAGCGTATTCCTTCAACTGAACAGGAGTGAAATCTTTGATACTAGAATGATAAATGCTCACTTGTGGGCTAACTCTGGGCTTGTTGGACTGTAGAGACAAACTCCCTCGCACTGTTCTCTTCTATGTCCTCCTGCTATGAATATTTTGCAGATTAGGGTGGCATGAGAACAAGCGCTTGAACAGAATAGTGAGATTTCAGCCAAACAAAAGAAAGAAAACATTTTTTAGAGATTACACAGTACAATTCAGACACTCATAACGCACGCACACTCACCCCTATGAACGCACATACGCAAACTCTACCCCTATGAGCATTTTCGAAGACTGAGCCAGCAAATCCTCCAAATTGACGAAGTCACCACTGGCGCCTCGCTGTCGACGGTCACGTCGCCTACCGCTGAAAGCACAAATGCCGTTAAGTCCTAGGAAATTCACTCCCACCGGGAGTCGAACCCAGGACCTCAAAGAACAAAAAATGCTATCAATATGATTCCTTAATATGCTTATAGTGTTGCAAGCAAGCTGCTCTGTTCTGTTTGTTGAGCATGCGATTGATTATAGTTAGTTTCATCACCATTTTAATTATTTTGTTGCCTCGGATGATGAAACATCGCTTTCCCTACATTACCTGCCATGGATTGCCAAGGTCCTTGATTATCCCTTTACAACAACTTGCTTATGTTCTATACCCGCCCCGAAAAACAACTTGCTTAAATGTCATAAAAAAAGAATAGAGGGAGTATGTTATATGATCGAGAGTGGTAAGAGGTTTTGATAATGCTCACCTATTTTGACAAACAATTATGCCAGTGCTCTTATAATTGCACTGATGCTAATATAACACTTGCCGGTGTAGATGAATGTCCACGCGGAAATACTAATAAGAGCCCTCATGATGCGAGAAAGTAGCTAGGTGTACTTGCCGGTAGTTGTTCATCATTTGCGTTACACCGACTGCCAAAAATGAGAGCACGTTATGGTTCGTGACGATTACTTAATAATAACACACCAACTGGGCTGTTGGAAGAGTGTTTATGCAACAAAGCTATTCCCCTCGTGACAACAGCCAGGAAGGGCATGTAGCTCGGCAGCCGAGCCAGCGATTTCCTGAATTTAACAATCATCGTCCGTTCCATGATAGAAAAAAAACTTTAATTAAACCTTCAAATTTACCTAGAAAAATATTTAATTTTTTGAACGATGTACCTGGAAATGTTAACCAGCAGGTCGTTGACCAGGAAATAGACAGTGACGACTTTTGTTGAGCATCGCTCCGGATCTGAATCCCCACTCCACTCCACTCCGCGGCCACCTGCCTTTCTACTCTGCTGATGTTTGGCGGGCGCCTTACAAATCGGAAGCCGTGTTCGTCGCCGCGGACTCGGTGGTGGGTTTGGCCTTCCTTGGCCTCACCTGAGCTGAGCTGAGCTGGGCGCCATCACCGACAGCTCCGGCCGCCATGGGCAACCCATCGCCCACCTCTGATCCGCAGCCAACTTCCACCGCCAAGTCGCTATTCGACCCCGTCGCCACCTGGTCGCGGTCCCTCATCGCCGCGGCCCGCCGCTCCCCGGTCACCACCCTCGTCGGCGCCTTCTTCCTCCTCGCCCTCGTCATGTACGGCGAGGACGTCCGCACCATCGCCGAGCTCTCCATCGACGACTACCTCTACCCCGACGCCGACTTCTACAACGTCTCCGGCCTGCCGCCCCTGGTGCTGCCCCCGCCCACCTGCGACCTCTACCACGGCCGCTGGGTCTTCGACAACACATCCGTCCCCGCCTACAGAGAGAAGGAGTGCACCTTCCTCACGGCGCAGATCACCTGCCTCAAGAACGGCAGGCCCGACGATACCTGGCAGTACTGGAAATGGCAGCCCAACGACTGCTCCCTCCCCACGTAAGCTTCCTTCCTATATAGATCTGCTCCTTTCTCGCCTGATTGCAACCTTCCCCCGTCATAAATTTGGTCGCTGAATCCTAAACAACAACAAATTGGTGCTACCAGATTCGACGCTCGGCGGTTCATGGAGGCGATGCGCGGGAAGCGGCTGATGTTCGTGGGGGACTCGCTCAACCGGAACCAGTGGGAGTCGCTGGTGTGCCTGGTGCAGCCCATCCTCTCCAAGGGACGCAAGAAGGTCGTCAAGCGCGGAAATTTCATCGTCTTCCACGCCAAGGAGTACCGCGCCACCCTCGAGTTCTACTGGGCGCCATTCCTCGTCGAGTCCAATTCCGACAACCCCAATTTCCACAGCATCGACACACGCATCATCAGGCCCGAGCGCATCGAGGGGCACGCCAAGAACTGGAGGGACGTCGACTACCTCATCTTCAACACCTACATCTGGTGGATGAACACCGCCGACATGAAAGTCAGGTCAGTCAGTTAATCTGTCTGTCTGTCTGTCTCATAAATCTGCAGAACTGGAATGAGCTTTCAGTTGCTTAGCATTGCAATTGGATGCTGAATCTTTTCTTTGCAGGAGGTCCAATTCGAGGTACTGGTCGGAGCATGACGAGGTCCCGAGGATTGAAGCGTATGGCCGGGTGTTGAAGACATGGTCAGACTGGCTGGAAAATAATGTCGATCCGGCGAGGACGTCAGTCTTCTTCATGACAATTTCTCCTCCTCACCTCAAGTAAGAAAAAACTTGCATTTTTCGCTCTATTTCTTTTTCTCTCATGTATAAGCAATGTTAGTTCGCTATGGACTTCAGTTGGTTCCTTTATGAGTGACCTGCATTGCAATCTTGAATGTTATGGACCACTGTCGGCCCAATAGGTTGAAGTGGTTTGTTAGGCCAAATTGCGTTGTAGGGAAGCAATCTTCCCCTTGTTATGGTCTGCAGGGCACAACGTCATTGTCCACCCCACCAAACTTTGTGGTCAATGGATGTTAGCTCATGACCCGCTAGGCACAAAATAATAGGTCTAACTTTATGCGCCTTTTAGTCAATATTGCTACAGACATGTCAAATTCGTAGTTTCTGTTTCCCACTAGTAAATTGTTGGTATTTGTTCAATGTGTGCAACCAGTGATGTGTGAGACTCTGTAAGCTGCTGTAGCCGTAGCATGCTTGAGAGAATTCTTTATGCTGGGGGCAGGGTGGCCTAGGATCCCAACAAACTTGTATAAGGGGCCACCTAAAAAACAAGAAGGGAAAAGAAACAGTTGGTACAACAATAAAAGGAGCACTGTTTCACATGGTGGTGATGTGGGGCGTATTGAGGTTGCTGTGCCGTTTTTTTGCATCACAAGCAATATGTAAGCCTGATTGACCTGTAAACAACCTCTAGAACAGAAATGAGGCCCCTCTGTCTTGGAACCGGCATTTGTCCTGATTCCTGACTGAGACTTAGACTGTAACCCAGTGAGCACCCTTTTACTGGTGCGTTGGTGTGTTCTTGGTATGGATGATTAACATAAAGAATACCCTCTTCTGTTAAAATTCAATTTTACGATGCATGAAGTTATGATCATGGATCATTTTTTGCCATTTGCCCATATATAATGCCCTGCGTCTTTTTTTTTTTTTGAAAGAACTGGAGGGCAAGGTCCCCTACAGGTTATAATATATTAAACATAAAAACAGAGTTATTGACATATTGATATAGAAGGTAAAAAGGCAAAAAAGAAAAAGAAAGAAACTGAATAAACTATCTGTTGCTGTCTAGCCATTCTTGCAGCTGTAACTTGTGTCTTGGCTTTGCCCGATGGATAACCATAGACAATTCATGAATAAACTTCTGCCTGCAGTTAGCAACAGTTGGATCTGTCCCATTGAAAATCCAGTCGTTCCTTGTAATGCCCTGCGTCTTGCCTTAACAATTAAGTCCTTCTAGGAAAAAAAAAGGGTTTCTTATCCTGGTAAAACTATGCAGGTATCATACCAATGTGGCTATGTTGAACATGTAACCTTGGAGACTTTGAAATTAATTTAATATGTACGGAGAAAAAAACTAAAGGTGCACACCCAAACGAAACCCCCCTACTTTTACCTGCAGTAAGTATATAAATATCCATGGCAGTATTTAAAAATCCTGGGCCAGAAAAAGGAGTGGAGGTAGAAAAAGTAGTCATTGGGACCGCTCTCTTGTAATTACATGCTCATATGAGGTGTCAATCACCTAGTAGTAACATGATTCACTAGAAGTAGAACGAATTCATCGTTACCATTAAACCCTGATGATTATTCGTAGCTTCGCCCTTGGCCAGAAGGAAGTAAAAGAAGGTGTACTCGCACGTTTGGTGGAAAGATAGAATTCACAGAACTCAGTTCTCGCATATGCTCACTCATGATAAACCATAGTAATTGAATAGCAAATCAATTGAGATATCCACTGACTTATCATATATACTACCATCATCTATTAACTATGAATGCAAAACTTGTATGTACGTGACCTGCACGATTTCAAACCATTTTTCCTCTGCTGATGCTCAATGTTCCACCCATTTTGATCAGAAAATCTTTAAAAGTCCTCGCATCCCCCAAGTGAGTTTCAGCAAAAATGAAAATAAGTAGGTGTTATCTTAGTCATTCTGGTCATTATAAAGTTTGTGAAACAATGATTCCATTAGAATTAGAAATGGCCTAATTAAATAGCATAGGTGCCAGACATGGCAGATATATTTGTTTCGTAAGCTGTATCAGATTCGTAATCTTGTTCATTGTTAGACACAGAAACCTTATGTTGAGTGTTTCTAGAACTTAGTAAAATACAGGCATCATGGGAATCTTGAGTCCTCCAGGCTGTATAAAAGTAGAATTGTGCAAAGTCAGTGTATACCCATAATACTAATGTTTCACACAAATCTGACCACATGGGTTCACATGGGGATGTCCTGACAGCGTGAGAGAAAACAGGCACATTTGCTGCATGCTGGGTGTTGAATTTATTCACACTCCCTGTACAGATGTAGAGTTGATTCAAGACATGTTGCCTTCTTCAAATGTTGGAAGATTTTATTTTGATGTAACCATATACCCAATTTAAAAAGAAGAGCAAAAATTAAAGCAATAATTCTTAGACGATAGCTGCAGAAAAAAACCAGCATTGACTTATGTTTCTGTGGAACTAGTAAATTATATGTGCTCTCAAGTTTCCAAATAGCATGGTACTACACATATTTTCTTGTTTGTTGCTAATATAAATTTTTATTTTGTGATTTTTTCCTTGAATACAGCCCGGAGAGGTGGGGAAACCCCAACGGGATCAAGTGTGTAAACGAGACGCTTCCGTATATGAACTACACTCAACCCCTCGACCTATACCACGACATGCGGATATTCGACCTGGCAGCAAAGGTGGCCAGCTCCATGAAGAGTGTTCCAGTCACGCTGATTGATGTCACGAAGATGTCAGATTACAGGAAGGATGCCCACACGTCTTTGTATACCATCCGTCAAGGAAAGCTACTGTCCCCAAAGCAGAAGGCCAACCCGGAAAAGTTCGCCGATTGCATCCATTGGTGCCTTCCAGGTGTGCCGGACGTGTGGAATCAGATACTGTATACAAGAATCCTATCGAAATCTTCCACAACTCCCCCACCACCCTCGCTCCCTCCTCCGTCTCTCCCTCCCCTCTGATGAGAAGCTGGGGTTCAGTTTTTAACCCCCCACAGGAAAATGTACAATTATTCATGTCTCTTTTTGGTAGATCAAAGTAGAGAAAAATTAAGTGGGCTGGTCGCTAGCGGCATGTAAAATTGTTCGATTGTTTGTAGATTAGTTTTGAGCTAGCCACTTGAACAAACATCACTCTGGTAGACACTGAAAATAGTTGGCAGACAGGCATAAGCTACATGACCTGTTGGATCATACAGATTTGCATATAGTAATATGACAGCTTTAAAAGCAACATGGAAATGAAATCAGAGGTGTACTTGCAGAAACATTGGCACAAGTTGTCGATACTCCTTTTCACTTGCCCCCCTCCCCCACATTTTTGTGTACAGGTGGATAATCATGTATTTTTTTCTCAAGAGAATCATGGATGTAGAGTTCTCTAATGTGGGTACTTGGGAACTCATGCCTGATCCAGGATTTTATGTTCGCCATTCATTCTGGTGTGCTTGAAGATGGCATCGTTCATCTGTTGCAAACTGAAGATGCGTGTCAATGCCATCAGTAACGATCGATCTGTTTCATTTTGCACTTCGACATTCATCTCTGTTGCCCCACTGAGCAATTCACCCCTGGGAGGTACATCGAAATTCGGTGCTGCCTGGGAAAGACAAAAGGGCGAAAAGAAAGGAAAGAGGCATTTGGCTGTTCTGATCAGGGATGGCATCGTTCATCGGTTGCTTGGGCCTCGCACACCTTAGTCGTGGGTTCAGCCCCGTAAAAGAAAAGGTTTGCTCAAAAAAGAAAGAGAGAAAATGTTTTCTTCACAAAACCAAAATAAAAGAAAAATGATTTTAGGCAATGGATGGTATCCAAATAAAGGTAGCAACTCTTTTATGGATCTCATATTACATGAAAATGTAACGTGAAAGCATTTTACTGATTTCACAACTTTTTTTCCACTGGTCACTTAAAATGAACGTTAAAATCTGTAGGTACCTCACCTTTAGAGGACTGAAATTAAAGTCCAAGGAGGAGTAAAATCAACCCTGTATTCTATATATTTTTTTTGGTTGACGGCGTTGGGATGCCATGATTGGGATATTTTTAATCGCTTTGGTCAGATACGTATAAATCTTTTTCATTACCATAGTAGATATTTCAAAATATACTTTGTATTGATTATAAATATATACTTTAACTACAACTCGAGCTAAAAATGATGTTATGATGCTATCGACTAAAAACACGAGGAAGTAATAAATAAAGCAAGTAAGAATGATAAATTTGTTCCTTCGTTTTTCTTTCCATCTCTTTTCTCTATCTTCATGACAAGGTTTGTTAGTAGTAATACATGTTTGATTGGCTTGTATCATTGCGTGGTTGTGATAGCATGTCCATAACAAATTGTAGTGTCTTCACATCACTTTTGTCAGTGTAAACCAAATAGCTATGGTATGTTGGTTGTAATCTTCCATTTAGATACCTTTGGATATACGTATTGCAATGTGTACCCCTAAAATGGTTGTTAGCGACATTAAGTATCTAGATTGAGTATTTAAATCCATAATAAAGCATTGTTCCATGTGGTTTCCTTCTCTGTAACAATTAAACATTTGTTATATATATGTATGTTTTTAACTAACTTAAACTTGATATGAAACCCTTCAACTATGTTTACAAATTACTATTTTTAGCGGTGTGCACTTATTGGAATTTTTACCTATTTTATGTCTCATTGAGCATGTCCAGTATTCACATTAGAATTTGCCAGGTCTGATTGTATATGTGACATCTTTAAGTGCACCACGATGTATGTAACATTTGTTTCTTAGCTAAACTAATTCTAAGGACTCACCTGACTGGTGGTGCATACTGAGTTATTAGTATTTCAAAGTATGAAGGAAGGCAAAAAGGCACGAACTAAGTAACAATAGACAAACATTTGAATAACCAGCTATATCTTAGGTGGTGTGGACACTAAGTTTTCCACGCATGTAGCAAGTCAAAAACATCTCTTGAGGCTAGTAGGATGGTCCGAGACTACAAACAAACATGCCCTTCCGGTAACCTGGGAACCTCGTTCACGTAAGGACCGAGTTACTGCGCGTCCGTACGCGCGTTTGCTAACCGCGCGTACCACGCCGGAAGACGCCACGTGTCCGACAGCCGGTCCGGACGTCTTCCTCAACGACGGCCACGGCCCCCGCCCCGACGCGCCGCCGCCCCCGCGGCTCCGGCGCCGTCCCGGGCGCCGTCGCCGCCCGCCACGCGAGCCCCTCCCCCACCCACCACCACCTCCGGCGGCCGGCGGCGCCGCGCTGCCTCGCCGCGCCGCCCGCATCCGCCGCCGCCGTCACCGCGCCGCTGCCACGCTAAATTCTCGCGATTTCACGCCCCCGCCGCCTACCCCGCCCACCGCCCGCCTGCCGCCCGCGGCTCCGGCGGCGCCAGCGCCGCACCGCCGCCCACCGCCGGGTCGCGGCCGCCGCCCCCCCGGAACCCCTCCTTCTATGGTCCGCAGAAATGGAGAAGCAAGAGCCCGCCGCCACCTGCAACCCGAACACCCTAACCCGCCGGCGATAACCACCTCCGGCGACGCGGCGGCGAGGGCGCCGCCGCGTCGCACCGCCCGCACACACAAGCGCTCCGCCACCGCCACCCGCCACCGTCACCAGCAACCCGAAACACTAACCCGCCCGCACTAATCCACCACCGGCGACGCGGCGGCGCGCCGCCGCGTCGCACCGCCCGCCCCGCCGCCGCGCTCCGCCGTTGCCTCCAGCGATGCTCTTACCTTATCCGGTAGCTAGTGGACCGGGCTACGCGCTTGGGCCGGGCCGCGGCAGGACGCGCTGAGCGCGTACAGTCGCGCAATAGAGTTTCCGTTCACGTAAACATGACTCAAATTTCGAGCTGATCCTAAAATCATGCAAACAAAAGGAGCCTTGGACTTGGTAACGTCCCTCAAAAAAAAAAAAAAAGGAGCCTTGGTAGCGAAGGATGTTTAATTTGGCAGTTACAAAATGCGTAGACGAGCTTGGTGACGAAGGAACCCTCCAGGTGAATATAATGGGCATGGAGGAATTACTGGAATGGTGGAGGGCTAATGGGCGAAGATGCCCACATGGCACGCCTCTAATCTGAATTCGACTCTCTTTTTCTCTGCGCCGCTGGTGCCTTCTCTCGTCGTCACCGGCAAGCTCTCTTCAGATCTGATCTCTCTCTCTCGCGGGACGGCACGAGTGGGCGCGCCACTCACCGTCGCCGCCGCCTCCTCCCACTCCAGCCTCCAGGGCGATCTCCACCCCGCCGCCCGTCGCCATGGCGGCGGCCAACGCCCCCATCGCCATGCGCGAGGCCCTCACGGTACATCTCCTTCCTTCTCCCCCTCCCCTCGCACTCCATAGATCTTTCTTTGTGCAACTCACTGATCCACTCCTTTGCAGCTCACCAGCCTCGGCATCGCGCCGCAGTTCGTCACCTTCACCCATGTCACCATGGAGTCGGAGAAGTACATCTGCGTCCGCGAGACCTCTCCCCAGAACAGCGTCGTCATCATCGACATGGCCATGCCCATGCAGCCGCTCCGACGCCCCATCACCGCCGACTCTGCCCTCATGAACCCCAACGCCAGGATCCTCGCACTCAAAGGTACCGCCACCTACCGCCGCGCTCAGATCTACTTGTTATCCCTTCGCCACCCCGGATCTCATCAACCTCTAACCGCCCAAATCAAATAGTCTCCTGCGTACTCACACTGGTCTAACAAGTCCTTGATGAAGAATTGTCCCCTCCTCCTGGATTTGGGCACCGATCCACACTTTATAGTCGGCTTAGTACAGTACTGACCGTCTGAAGATGAGCTCAATTTTAGCTTCGAATGTGTCAGATCTGTATCATTAAAACGTTTTATTACAACCCTGATGCTTGCCTGATCGTGCACAAGTTTCGTAGAATGAAGTAGCTCTGGTGCTGATTATGTGCTGGCCAGTTGATAAGTAGCTCTGATGGATTGTAATTGCAGCCTACCATGCACATTGTTGATTTAGTTACCATTCCAGTGACTCAAATTCTTTACAATTGAACATAGCTTGGACATCGCACAAAAAGGGACGTTATAATTCTTACTATGGCTGCCTAACATCTGTTCGTGTTAAAGAAAGCGCCTGACTGTTAATATGTCTGATTGTTTTGGATTATTTAACTGCAACACACAGTGGATCTTGAACTTAGTACTTTCATCTGCGACACCGCTTTCAAACATAAAAATGCCTGTTTAGTGGCATTAGATTGATGCCAACACCACCAGTTGTGAATCATTCGACATTGTCGGTTAAACCCGAAACATGCCAACTCTAACCACTTATTCTAGGTTCAAATGACTACTAACACATTGACGGCATGTTCATGGTTGGTTATTGTTGCTTTCATTCAAAATCTAGGGAGCTACCTATGCAAACTTTCTTAAGTCAAGGACTGCTTACTTTCGTCAAGCTCTATGTTAAACGCTCTATATTTTGCAATGACAAAAAATCTTGGCTGAATTTTGCAGCACAAATACCGGGAACAACTCAGGATCACCTTCAAATATTTAATATTGAGGCTAAAACGAAAATCAAGTCTCATCAGATGCCAGAACAGGTACATCCGTCTTTCAAATACTCTAGATTTCTTGCACCTCTACTTGTTGATGCTCGATGCTCTTCAGTTGAGGTAGTATCTTACAGTCTTACATATCTTCATTTTGCAATTGCAGGTTGTGTTTTGGAAATGGATCACTCCCAAGCTTTTGGGTCTTGTAACACAAACGTCAGTTTACCACTGGTCAATTGAAGGCAAGTCCTGATAAACCACAGTTTTTTCTGTTGGAACGCCACTTCTGGCTTTGCATGATATGGCTGCTAGCCTGCTAATACCAATCTTGTGTTGTTGGAGTCCAGGTGATTCCGAGCCGGCCAAAATGTTTGATAGGACAGCTAATTTGGCGAACAATCAGATCATCAACTATCGATGTGACCCATCAGAGAAGTGGCTTGTACTTATTGGGATAGCACCTGGTGCTCCAGAGGTATGCTCTTAGAGAGTATTGTTGCATCATAATAAAAGATGGATCACTTGTCTACATGACGTGAGATACATTTTACTATTATGCATTCTCTTGCTTATATCTGTTCTAGTTCATTTATGATTTGGGTCATAGGTCCGTAAAGCTCAGTTACGGTCTGTTACTATCGTGAACTGTGAGCAGTATCTGTAGGAACTAATTATATAACACATAGTTATATGTGCTTCTCATATTAAGTTTATATGGTTCTCATATTGTCACAAACTCCGTTTTATGCTGACAGAGGCCACAGCTGGTGAAGGGGAACATGCAACTTTTTTCTGTTGATCAGCAGCGTAGCCAGGCACTTGAAGCCCATGCCGCATCCTTTGCAACATTTAAGGTGCAACTTCAGTTTCCCCCACTCTATGCTGGTTATATTCTTGATTTGTTTCAATATTTATGAATCTTGCTTGATCTTCCCTGACTAGGTTCCTGGTAATGAGAATCCATCAACCCTTATCTGTTTTGCCTCAAAGTCAAGTAATGCTGGACAGATCACTTCTAAGTTACATGTTATTGAACTGGGCGCTCAGCCAGGTTTGCACTTGGAAGATTCTCAAATTTGTTTTGTGTTTTGTTCTTCTCAGTGTACATTTGGATTTAAATTTCTTGTAGAGCAAACCATTGAAACTACTGACCTCTCTCTTTCTCTCCACACCCATTGAAAGTTTCTGCAAATGTTTCTTTGCTTTTCTATCTTTAGCTTCCCTTTTTTTGTTTCCACTGTAGCCCATTACTACCATCCTTGTTCAAATCGTTTTTTCTTATTGCAGGGAAACCTGGCTTTTCTAAGAAACAAGCCGACCTCTTCTTCCCACCAGATTTCCAGGATGATTTTCCTGTAGCTATGCAGGTGAGCATCTTAGATGCAGAAATAAATATGCAGCATTACATTTTCACACAATTGATCTAATGTCCATTTCTAATTGCCATTCTTACAGATCTCGCAAAAGTATGGCCTTATTTTTGTAATTACAAAGCTTGGCCTTTTGTTTGTATATGATTTGGAAACTGCCGCAGCAGTATACAGAAATAGAATCAGTCCAGACCCTATATTCCTGACAGCAGAGTCTTCCACAACTGGTGGATTTTATGCCATCAACAGAAGAGGGCAGGTTTTACATGCCACAGTCAATGATGCAACGGTTGTGCCTTTCGTCAGTGGTCAAGTAAGATCTCCAACACTTACAGAATTCCTTTCTTCATCTTTAACCAGATAATTTTTTTGATACAATTTTTTGAATGCAGCTAAACAACCTTGAGCTAGCTGTTAATCTTGCCAAGAGAGCTAATCTTCCAGGCGCGGAGAACTTGGTAAGCCCTACTATTTTTATGATTTATTGACAGAATTGCTGTTTCCTTACTAACCATGCTACCTAATTTGACATAGAATTATCCCTTGTCAAAATGTTTGCTTCATCACTTCTAGCACATTCATCACGTTGTTCAATCCCAGATTTAGTTTAACATTTAGAAGCGTCACCGTCACATATTTGTTAATTGGTGAATTGAGTGATCCAGCAGCAGTCAGTTTTCCTTTTTCACATATATAGGACATAGCTTCTTGTGATAGTTGATTTTTTTTTCAATGAACTGTTTTAGAAGTATAGTACTTTAGTTATTCACAAACACCACTTGCATAATTATCCTTGCGATCGTGCCAATACTGGTGTTTATTGTTTATATGGAAGACTTGTGTATTTGAATTTACACTTCCCTATTTCATTTTGAGCCAAAAGGTTGTATTAGCTGTGTCTTGAAATATTCTGTATTACACCTGCAGGTTGTGCAAAGATTCCAGGAATTGTTTGCGCAAACAAAGTACAAGGAAGCTGCTGAGCTTGCTGCAGAGTCCCCTCAGGGCCTCCTGAGAACGCCTGAAACTGTTGCAAAATTTCAGGTGTGTTTCTGGTTCTTTTTCCTATGCCACTATTAAATTTTATGTCCTTCCGGTTTGCAGTTTGTTTCTGAATTCAAACATTTTATGATAGTTCAAACTGTTGAATTATGAAGTGTGATTGTTTGTCATAGATATTTTCCCGTCTCTTATATAGTAAATTTAGCCATTCTTTTTGTGCTGGAATGTTAATAAGATCATGGGCTTTGTTATGATATTTTGTTGATTATTGGTTTATTTCGATAGAGACCTTTGGTTATTCGTTTGGTCATTCCTTGAAGTATGGCATACATAGAAAAAGTATCATAACTATTCTTCTGTATGCTCTTTCGTTGACTGAATTTTTCTGGTATGCTTAAAATTGCAGAGTGTTCCTGTTCAAGCTGGGCAAACACCTCCGCTCCTGCAGTATTTTGGCACATTGCTAACTCGAGGGAAGCTCAATGCTTATGAGTCGCTTGAGCTATCTCGACTTGTTGTAAATCAGAACAAAAAGAACCTCCTAGAAAACTGGTTGGCTGAAGACAAGCTGGAATGCAGTGAAGAATTAGGTGATCTTGTTAAGGTAGGATGGCTGCTTTGCTGTGTTTGTCAACGGCAAATCTTGTTCACCAATTTATTTCACTGTTTTTTTTTGCCTGGATTGTTCATTTATAATATGATATTGTGTCCTTTTTGATGTAGACTGTGGACAATGATCTTGCACTGAAAATATATATCAAGGCTAGGGCGACCCCTAAAGTTGTTGCTGCTTTTGCTGAAAGGAGGGAATTTGACAAGATCCTTATATATTCAAAGCAGGTATATTGCTTTGATTAGTAGAATTCTTGTTTTCAGATGTTGGACCTGCATATTGCTTTGGCTATGCAGAAATCTTGTTTTCAGATGCTGGACCAGAGTGGAGCTTAATGTAATGTTGATCTTGTTTTTTCAGGTTGGATACACACCGGATTATCTTTTCCTCCTCCAGACAATCTTACGTACGGATCCACAGGTAATTGGTTTAAGCGAGCTTTATGAATCTTTATTTGATAGTCAGCACTGGATTTCTTTAATCTGTATGAATCCTTGTCACAATTCCATGTCTCACGGTTTTCCTATATCTTCTTGACTAGGGAGCTGTCAACTTTGCTCTCATGATGTCACAAATGGAGGGAGGTTGCCCAGTAGATTATAATACAATAACTGATCTTTTCCTTCAGGTATGTTTTGTATTCTTGTATTGATGATTGTTGGCTGCTACATTGCTTTTGCTCTTTTAATTGTTAAACAGTGAAATTTGGTTGCATATTGTATCTAATTTGCTTTCTTTTAACAGAGAAACATGATAAGAGAAGCAACAGCTTTTCTGTTGGATGTTCTGAAACCAAACTTGCCAGAGCATGCTTTTCTTCAAACCAAGGTTAGCGCATTTCTTTTATTTAAATTTGAATGGTTAACCTCTCCAATTACATTATTCCTGTACTCAAGAGGGATATCTGAATTAATTGTAGGTCTTGGAGATCAACTTAGTGACTTACCCTAATGTTGCTGATGCCATCCTTGCTAACGGTATGTTCAGTCATTACGATCGCCCTCGTATTGCTCAGCTGTGTGAAAAGGGTGGCTTGTACTTGCGAGCTCTCCAGGTCAGTTACCTTAGTACCTTTGCATTCATTTTTGTTGATATTCTCTTATTACATCTGTGCTAATTAATTTTATTTGTGGTAATGCAGCATTACTCAGAGTTACCAGATATCAAGAGAGTTATTGTCAATACCCATGCCATTGAGCATCAGGTTTGTACTTGTAGTCATCAGTTAGATTCAAATGTATTTTGTCATTGTCTTGTCTATTAACAACTTCCCTGCACAGGCACTTGTTGAGTTCTTTGGTACCCTTTCGAGAGAGTGGGCATTAGAGTGCATGAAGGACCTTCTACTGGTCAATCTGAGAGGAAATTTGCAAATTGTTGTTCAGGTAATCCCGCTGAGTTTCTTGTAACCTTTCTTTCCTTGTCATTTCTTTTTTGCTGGTTCTAAGTATTGCCAAATTCACCGCACATCTGCAGGCTGCGAAAGAATATTCTGAACAGCTTGGAGTCGATGCTTGTATAAAACTATTTGAGCAATTCAAATCTTACGAGGGCCTCTACTTTTTCTTGGGATCCTATCTGAGTTCAAGGTAGTTACTCTACTGATGTGTTTTAAACACTTTTGTTTTCGAAATGTGACATGCCTTATATTTCATTGCATGCAATAGTGAGGACCCAGAGATCCATTTCAAATACATAGAAGCAGCTGCAAGGACTGGACAGATTAAAGAAGTTGAACGTGTAACCAGAGAGTCTAACTTTTATGATGCTGAGAAGACAAAGAACTTTTTGATGGAAGCAAAGCTACCTGATGCGCGCCCACTGATTAATGTTTGTGACCGATTTGGTTTTGTTCCTGACCTAACTCATTATCTGTACACCAACAATATGCTTCGGTATATTGAAGGCTATGTACAAAAGGTATGTACCTCTTTGAACTCATTTTTTTCGTGCCATTATTTATGTAGCATGTAGAGTATGAGAGTTACTATTTCCTCTTATCGGGTTTGTAGGTGAACCCTGGTAATGCCCCGTTGGTGGTGGGGCAACTACTTGATGATGAGTGCCCCGAAGATTTCATCAAGGGTTTGATTCTATCTGTTCGTTCTCTCCTTCCCGTTGAGCCACTTGTTGATGAATGCGAGAAGAGGTTTGTCGCCTCTATTCCTTCAGTATGCTCAGTCACATCACTGACATCCCCTCTTTTCCTCCTGATCTCACTTGTCTTGTTTGTGAATCAGGAACCGCCTACGTTTGCTCACTCAGTTCTTAGAGCATTTGGTTAGTGAGGGTAGTCAAGATGTGCATGTCCACAATGCTCTTGGGAAAATCATCATTGACAGCAACAACAATCCAGAGCATTTTCTCACCACTAACCCATTTTACGACTCTCGTGTTGTGGGTAAATACTGTGAGAAGCGGGATCCTACACTTGCTGTTGTTGCTTACAGACGTGGGCAGTGTGATGATGAGCTTATCAATGTCACTAATAAAAACTCACTGTTCAAGCTGCAAGCCAGGTATGTAATTAATTTCATTCTTGTGATGCTTTTGTTTGGTCTAATCCTTTTTTAGCTTTTTAGATATCTTACATGTTCACATCACATTATTTGAAATAATAGATACGTTGTTGAAAGAATGGATGGTGATCTGTGGGATAAAGTTCTTCAGCCTGAGAATGAGTATAGAAGGCAACTCATTGACCAAGTTGTTTCAACCGCTTTGCCTGAGAGCAAAAGCCCTGAGCAAGTGTCTGCTGCTGTAAAGGCTTTCATGACAGCTGACCTCCCACATGAACTTATCGAGCTTCTTGAGAAGATTGTTCTTCAGAATTCCGCGTTCAGTGGAAACTTCAATCTGCAGAACCTGCTCATATTGACTGCCATCAAGGCAGATCCATCCAGAGTTATGGACTATGTTAACAGACTCGATAACTTTGATGGGCCTGCTGTTGGAGAAGTTGCTGTTGAAGCACAATTGTACGAGGAGGCTTTTGCAATATTCAAGAAGTTCAACTTGAATGTGCAGGCCGTTGATGTTCTGTTGGATAACATCAGAAGTATAGAAAGAGCTGAAGAATTTGCCTTCCGTGTCGAAGAAGATGCTGTTTGGAGCCAGGTTGCCAAGGCCCAATTACGTGAAGGTTTAGTCAGTGAAGCCATTGAATCCTTCATTCGTGCAGATGATGCAACCCATTTCCTTGATGTGATCCGTGCTGCTGAGGAAGCCAATGTGTATGACGATTTGGTTAAGTACCTTCTGATGGTAAGGCAAAAGGCAAGGGAGCCTAAAGTTGATGGAGAACTCATCTTTGCATACGCCAAGATTGATAGGCTCAGTGACATTGAAGAGTTCATTCTTATGCCAAATGTTGCCAACCTCCAAAATGTCGGTGACCGTCTGTACGATGAAGAGCTATATGAAGCTGCAAAGATCATATATGCCTTCATCTCAAACTGGGCTAAGCTGGCTGTTACCCTGGTTAAGCTGAAACAGTTTCAAGGTGCTGTGGATGCTGCTCGCAAGGCTAACAGTGCCAAAACATGGAAAGAAGTCTGCTTTGCTTGTGTTGATGCTGAGGAGTTCCGTCTCGCACAAATATGTGGTCTCAATATCATTGTCCAGGTGGGTGATGACACTGTGCTTATTTTTTATGATTTTAAGTCTCTGAGAAAGCTTTACCAAACTACTCCTTTCTGAGTTCTGATATATCTTTTTTTTATTAGGTTGATGACTTGGAAGAAGTTAGTGAATACTACCAAAACAGAGGGTGCTTCAATGAGCTTATCTCTCTCATGGAGAGTGGTCTTGGTCTTGAACGTGCACACATGGGTATCTTTACAGAATTGGGAGTTCTGTATGCTAGATACCGCCCTGAGAAGCTGATGGAACACATAAAACTCTTCTCTACCCGTCTCAACATTCCTAAGCTTATCCGGGCTTGTGACGAACAACAACACTGGAAAGAACTTACCTACCTATATATACAGTATGATGAATTCGACAATGCTGCTACCACTATTATGAACCATTCTCCAGATGCATGGGATCATATGCAGTTCAAGGATGTTTGTGTTAAAGTTGCTAATGTTGAGCTATACTACAAGGCAGTGCACTTCTATCTGCAAGAGCACCCTGATCTCATCAATGATATGCTAAATGTGCTTGCACTTCGTTTGGATCATACCAGAGTTGTAGACATAATGCGCAAGGTTTGCATCTGATCGGAAACTTTATTTTTTTGCAGATGGTATCTCCTTTTGATGTTCTAATTCCAAATGTTAACGCCTTTGTTGCTCATTGAACAGGCTGGTCAGTTGCATCTTGTGAAGCCATACATGGTTGCAGTTCAGAGTAACAATGTCTCTGCTGTGAATGAAGCGCTGAATGAGATTTACGTTGAAGAGGAAGACTACGAGAGACTCCGTGAATCAGTTGATATGCATGATAACTTTGATCAGATAGGTCTTGCCCAGAAAGTAAGTAAAATTGATAACTGTGCATGGTAACTTGGATCACATAAGTTCTGTTTTAAATTTAATAAACTGTGCGTGCATTTCTTGAGCAGCTTGAAAAGCATGAATTGCTTGAGATGAGAAGGATTGCTGCCTACATTTACAAGAAGGCTGGCAGATGGAAGCAATCCATTGCTCTATCGAAGAAGGATAACATGTACAAAGATTGCATGGAGACATGCTCGCAGTCTGGGGACCGTGAGCTGTCAGAAGACTTGCTTGTCTATTTTATTGAGCAGGTATGTTTTGGACTTCTTCCTTTTCAGCATTGTTTGTGCCACACTTTTCTTTATGAATTTGGGTGATAACTGAGTCTGTAAACTCAAGACATTTTATTAATTCTAAAGAACTCCAAACTATGTTAGCGGCTCAGTTTTCTCTGCGCCCTTGACGCCCATCTGGTGCTTTAATAGTAAACAATATATATGAGGTCTAATGATAAGCCAATTCAATATACAGCAAAAATCCTAGGAGTAATAGTCTGCATGGTGTTGCTGTTCTGTCTAGTAAACATTAAATTTTGTAATGCAGGGGAAGAAAGAATGCTTTGCTTCATGCCTCTTCATTTGCTATGACTTGATCCGGCCGGATGTTGCTCTTGAGCTTGCATGGATGAACAACATGATGGACTTTGCTTTCCCATATCTGTTGCAGGTATCTTATTTCTTTCCATATCTTTACCAACATTCATTTGTTATGTTCAGTTATAACAACATACCCCCTACTTTGTGTGCAGTTCATTCGTGAATACTCCGGTAAGGTTGATGATTTAGTGAAGGACAAAATTGAGTCACAAAAAGAAGAAAAGGCCAAAGAGAAGGAGGAAAAAGAACTTGTTGCTCAGCAGGTAATCTACAGTGCACGCATCTCATTTGTTTCAGTAACCTATTAGTTATGTTTAATATCATCACACGACAAATTATTTTTCTGTTGTGCAGAACATGTATGCTCAGTTGCTTCCTCTTGCCTTGCCTGCTCCACCGATGCCTGGTATGGGCGGTCCTCCACCTCCCATGGGTGGAATGGGCATGCCTCCAATGGGTGGAATGGGTATGCCGCCCATGGGTCCTGGTCCGATGCCATCATTTGGGATGCCTCCAATGGGAAGCTATTGAGTTGACTTTAAGACATGTTAGATGATTTCTCATTTTCAGTTTAAGCGGAAGTAAAACCTGAGGTTCCAGAGGCATCTTTTGAGTTGTAGATGATATGTTGTTCCAATTGATATTCTTTTTGGTACCAGGACAATTTTGGCGAGTAAAAATCTCTAGCCGAGTTTGTTACTTGTTGCTATATATTACGATCGGATAGGATCAGGATGATTAGGTTCAGCGTGGGCTGTGCAAAGCTGGTACCATTTGTATAGTGTGATAAATATTTGTAGACATTTTGCTTGTACACTTGATCGCTCGCTTCAGTGTAACTGTTGACGGACATAAACAGTGTATGCTATTTGCCTCTTTACACTAAAGAGTTTGATGATTAGCTGCACGATTTTTTTTTCTACTTGTTCATTGCTTGCCCGCCTCGTTGCACCCTAATAAGAGTTTCATGATTCGTTGAACGACATTACTACTTGTTCAGTGTGACGACTTGGATTAAGCAGGCATGAGACGATATTCCTATTTTACAATGTGCATTTTTAATTTAAGAGGTCTAGCATCTGGAGAAATTACGGACTGGCAATGTAGTAAAGCATAGCTTGTGGAGCGACGCGGTGATGTGATCCTTTCCTTTGTAGTTACTCGTTGTTGCTCATCTGTCATAGGTTCGTATCTGACTGGACCACACCTGCGATACTTAACTAGGAATTTGCGTTTCACATGCGCGTGCGTGTGCCTTGTAACATGGACCGGACCGGTTTCGTTATGGATGTCGTTGGATGTGACAGTGGCGGCGGCGGCTATGATTGTTGGAGAGTTGGTCAGTCAACGAAGTTGCAGCGGAGACATGGAAAGGAAAGCCCACTGTTTCTTCCTATTTTTCTCTGAGATGCACATATAAGACCTTGCCTCGGATTTCGTTGATCAAATATACAACCAGTACCACCATTCATACACAAGTCAATTATCAAGGCGGCTGAGCCTGCTGAAGAAATAACTATAAACATTGTAGCTGCTGCTGAAGAAATAACTGCGAACACTGTAACTGCTGCAAATCAGCTGCTGCAAAGCAGCAAGGTGTACAGGGTGCATAATCACGCGTGTTCTTTCTATATCGTCCGTCCTAGATTACTATGCCTCCCTTGCAAGCATAGCAATTAATTAATTCACCAACCAAAATTAATCAAGTCAAATACGAACCAGATGAAACTATCACCAAGGGTTCGTTCACAAGAACTAAAAGTATCACCAAGGAAACAAATGAATTTGACTTTTCTTTTCTTCAGATACAAGGACCAAATATATAAACAAGCTGGGCTGTACCGTGTATTTTGGGTCGTATGGCGCCCGTTTCGAGGTGTTTTTGGGCTATTTTTATCAGTTACAAGAACCGAGAACCGATTTTCAAACGTTGGAAATCCTTGCCCGTCTCATCCATTTTAACGTAGACTGGACATGGATGCAACCTCTGACCGGTAGGAACCTCCCGGGATGCTTATCTGAACGAGAGATGGCGTCACGCATGTGCTTGCGAATGTAAACCTACTCTAGCAACACGCGCTTCGGGCCGATTTTCGGCACCCAGACCAATTCCGAAATGCCTGCCTAGATACGCACAAACTCATAGTAGAAGACATTTTACAAGGTTTTATGGATTTTTGTGGGCATACAGTGCCCGTTTTGATGCATTTTTGGGCTATTTTCATCTCTTACGAGCCGGTTTTCAGGAGCTGAAAATACTTACCTGTCTCATCGATTTTAAACGTAGACTATACATGAATACAACCTCTAACCCGTAGGACACCTCCCGGGATGCCTCTCCGGGCGAGAGATGCTGGCATGAACATTTTTCGCGAAACTGCCTTTTCAGCCCGTTTTCATGGGCTAGCACACGCCTCGGGCTTATTTTTAGCACCCGGACCAATTTTGGAACGTCTGCCTAGATACGCACGGCCTCATAGTTCAAGACATTTTACGAGGTTTTCATGGATTTTGGGGGCGTACGGCGCCCGTTTTGAGGCGTTTTTGGGCCATTTTCATCAGTTACGAGCCGATTTTCGGATGCTGAAAAACGTTGTCTGTCTCATTGATTTTAACGTAGAGTGGACATAGATGCAACCTCTGACCTCATAGGAGACCTCCCGGGATGCTTATCTGACTTTTCAAGCTGTTTTCATGAGCTATAGCACACGCCTCAGGCCGATTTTCAGCACCCGGACAAATTTCGGAACGCCTGCCTAGATACGCAAGGCCAGATAGTTAAAGACATTTTACAAGGTTTTCATGGATTTTTGGGGGCGTTCGGCGCCCGTTTCGAGTCAGTTTTGGGCTATTTTTATCAGTTACGGGACGGTTTTCGGGCGCTGAAAAACCTTGCCTGTCTCATCGATTTAAATGTAGAGTGGACACGGATGCAACCTCTAACCCGTAGGACACCTCCCGGGATGCTTATCCGGGTCGAGAGATGCCGGCACAATTTTTTTTCACGAAACTGACTTTTCAGGCCGTTTTCATGGGTTATAGCATATGCCTCGGGCCGATTTTCGGCACCGGACCAATTTCGGAACGCCTGCCTAGATACGCACGGCCTCATAGTTGAAGACATTTTACAAGGTTTTCATGGATTTTTGGGGGCGTACGACGCCCGTTTCGAGGCGTTTTTGGGCCATTTTCATCAGTTACAAGCCGATTTTCGGATGCTGAAAAACCTTACCTGTCTCATCGATTTAAATGTATAGTCGACATGGATGCCACCTCTGACCAGTAGGAAACCTCCCGGGATGCTTATCCAGGTCGAGATATGCCGGCACACGCCTCTGGCCGATTTTCGGCACCCGGACCAATTTCGGAACGCCTGCCTACATACGCACGGCCTCATAGTTGAAGACATTTTACAAGGTTTTCATGGATTTTGGGGGCGTACGGCGCCCGTTTTGAGGCGTTTTTGGGCCATTTTCATCAGTTACGAGCCGATTTTCGGATGCTGAAAAACGTTGCCTGTCTCATTGATTTTAACGTAGAGTGGATATAGATGCAACCTCTGACCTCATAGGAGACCTCCCGGGATGCTTATCTGGGTCGAGAGATGCCGACACGATTTTGTTTTTATGAAATGAACTTTTCAAGCTGTTTTCATGAGCTATAGCACACGTCTCGGGCCGATTTTCGGCATCCAGACAAATTTCGAAACTCCTGCCTAGATACGCACGGCCAGGTAGTTGAAGACATTTTACAAGGTTTTCATTAATTTTTGGGGGCGTACGGTGCCCGTTTCGAGTCAGTTTTGGGCCATTTTCATCAGTTACGGGACGATTTTCGGGCGCTGAAAAACCATGCCTGTCTCATCGATTTAAATGTAGAGTGGACATGGATGCAACCTCTGACCCGTAGGACACCTCCCATGATTCTTATCCGGGTCGAGAGATGCCGACACAATTTTTTTTCGCGAAACTGACTTTTCAAGTCGTTTTCATGGGTTATAGCACATGCCTCGAGCCGATTTTCGGCACCCGGATCAATTTCAGAACGCGTGCCTAGATACGCACGACCTCATAGTTGAAGACATTTTACAAGGGTTTCATGGATTTTGGGGGCGTACGGCGCTCGTTTTGAGGCGTTTTGGGCCATTTTCATCAGTTACGAGCCGATTTTCGGATGCTGAAAAACGTTGCCTGTCTCATTGATTTTAACGTAGAGTGGACATGGATGCAACCTCTGACCTCATAGGAGACCTCCCGGGATGCTTATCTGGGTCGAGAGATGCCGACACGATTTTGTTTTTATGAAACTAACTTTTCAAGCTGTTTTCATGAGCTATAGCACACGTCTCGGGCCGATTTTTGGCATCCAGAAAAATTTTGAAACTCCTGCCTAGATACGCACGGCCAGATAGTTGAAGACATTTTACAAGGTGTTCATGGATTTTTGGGGGCGTACGGTGCCCGTTTCGAGTCAGTTTTGGGCCATTTTAATCAGTTACGGGACGATTTTCGGGCGCTGAAAAACATTGCCTGTCTCATCGATTTAAATGTAGAGTGGACATGGATGCAACCTCTGACCTGTAGGACACCTCCCGGGATGCTTATCCGGGTCGAGAGATGCCGGCACAAATTTTTTTCGCGAAACTGACTTTTCAGGCCGTTTTCATGGGTTATAGCACACGCCTCGGGCTGAATTTCGGCAGCCGGACTAATTTCGGAACGCCTGCCTAGATATGCACGGCCTCATAGTTGAAGACATTTTACAAGGTTTTCATGGATTTTTGGGGGCGTACGGCGCCCATTTCGAGTCCATTTTGGGCCATTTTCATCAGTTACGAGCCGGTTTTCAGGCGCTGGAAAACGTTGCCTGTCTCATCGATTTAAATGTAGAGTGGACATGGATGCCACCTCTGACCCGTAGGACACCTACCGCGATGCTTATCCAGGTCGAGATATGCCGGCACGAATTTTTTTCGCGAAACTAACTTTTCAGGCCGTTTTCATGGGCTATAGCACACGCCTCGGGCCGATTTTCGGCACCCGGACAAATTTCGGAACGCCTGCCTAGATACGCACGGCCTCATAGTTGAAGATATTTTACAAGGTTTTCATGGATTTTGGGGGCGTACGGCGCCCGTTTTGAGGTGTTTTTGGGCCATTTTCATCAGTTACGAGCCGATTTTCGGATGCTGAAAAACGTTGCCTGTCTCATTGATTTTAACGTAGAGTGGACATAGATGCAACCTCTGACCTCATAGGAGACCTCCCGGGATGCTTATCTGGTTCGACAGATGCCGACACGATTTTTTTTTATGAAACTGACTTTTTAAGCTGTTTTCATGAGCGCCTCGGGCCGATTTTCGGCATCCAGACAAATTTCGAAACTCCTGCCTAGATACGCACGGCCAGGTAGTTGAAGACATTTTACAAGGTTTACATGAATTTTTGAGGGCGTACGGTGCCCGTTTCGAGTAAGTTTTGGGCCATTTTCATCAGTTAAGGGACGGTTTTCGGGCACTGAAAAACCTTGCCTATCTCATCGATTTAATTGTAGAGTGGACATGGATGCAACCTCTGACCTGTAGGACACCTCCCGGGATGCTTATCCGGGTCGAGAGATGCCGGCACAAATTTTTTTCGCGAAACTGACTTTTCAGGCCGTTTTCATGGGTTATAGCACACGCCTCGGGCTGATTTTCGGCACCCGGACTAATTTCGGAACGCGTGCCCAGATATGCACGGCCTCATAGTTGAAGACATTTTACAAAGTTTTCATGGATTTTTGGGGGCGTACGGCGCCCATTTCGAGTCCATTTTGGGCCATTTTCATCAGTTACGAGCCGGTTTTCAGGCGCTGAAAACGGTGTCTGACTCATCGATTTAAATGTAGAGTGGACATGGGTGCCACCTCTGACCCGTAGGACACCTCCCGCTATGCTTATCCGGGTCGAGATATTCCGGCACGAATTTTTTTCGTGAAACTAACTTTTCAGGCCATTTTCATGGGCAAGCCTCGGGCCGATTTTCGGCACCCGGAAAATTTCGGAACGCCTGCCTAGATACGCATGGCCTCATAGTTGAAGACATTTTACAAGGTCTTCATGGATTTTTGGGGGCGTAAGGCGCCCGTTTCGAGGCGTTTTTGGGCCATTTTCATCAGTTACGAGCCGATTTTCGGATGCTGAAAAACCTTGCCTGTCTCATCGATTTAAATGTAGAGTCGACATGGATGCCACCTCTGACCAGTAGGAAACCTCCCGGGATGCTTATCTGGGTCGACAGATGCCGACACAATTTTTTTTTTAAAACTGACTTTTTAAGCTGTTTTCATGAGCGCCTCGGGCCGATTTTTGACACCCGGACAAATTTCGGAACGCCTGCCTAGATACGCACGGCCTCATAGTTGAAGACATTCCACAAGCTTTTCAAGGATTTTTGGGGGCGTACGGCGCCCGTTTCGAGTCGGTTTTGGGCCATTTTCATCAGTTACGGGACGGTTTCCGGGCGCTCAAAAACCTTGCCTGTCTCATCGATTTAAATGTAGAGTGGACATGGATGCAACCTCTGACCCGTAGGACACCTCCCGGGATGCTTATCCGGGTCGAGAGATGCCGGCACAAATATTTTTCGCGAAACTGACTTTTCAGGCCGTTTTCATGGGCTATAGGACACGCCTCGGGCCGATTTTCGGCCCCCGGAAAATTTCGGAACGCCTGCATAGATACGCATGGCCTCATAGTTGAAGACATTTTACAAGGTTTTCATGGATTTTTGGGGGCGTACGACCCCCGTTTTGAGGTGTTTTTGGGCCATTTTCATCAGTTACGAGCCGATTTTCGGATGCTGAAAAACCTTGCCTGTCTTATCGATTTAAATGTAGAGTCGATATGGATGCAACCTCTGACCAGTAGGAAACCTCCCGGGATCCTTATCCGGGTCGAGATATGCCTGCCCGATTTTTTTTTTCGAAACTGACTTTTCAGGCTGTTTTTATGAGCTATAGCACACGCCTTTGGCCGATTTTCGGCACCCGGACCAATTTCGGAACGCCTGCCTAGATACGCACGGCCTCATAGTTGAAGACATTTTACAGGGTTTTCATGGTTTTTTGGGGGCATACGGCGCCCATTTTGAGTCGTTTTTGGGCCATTTTCATCAGTTACGAGACGGTTTTCGGGCGCTGAAAAACCTTGCCTGTCTCATCTATTTAAATGTAGAGTGCACATGGATGCCACCTCTGACCCGTAGGACACCTACCGCGATGCTTATCCAAGTCGAGATATGCCGGCATGAATTTTTTTCGCGAAACTAACTTTTCAGGCCGTTTTCATGGGCTATAGCACACGCCTTGGGCTGATTTTCGGCACCCGAACAAATTTCGGAACGCCTACCTAGATACGCATGGCCTCATAGTTGAAGACATTTTACAAGGTTTTCATGGATTTTTGGGGGCGTACGGCGCCCGTTTTGAGTCGTTTTTGAGCCATTTTCATAGTTACGAGCCGATTTTCGGGTGCTAAAAAACCTTGCCTGTCTCATCGATTTAAATGTAGAGTCGACATGAATGCCACCTCTGACCAGTAGGAAACCTCCCGGGATGCTTATCCGGGTCGAGATATGCCGGCACAATTTTTTTTTGATTTTTGTGAAACTGACTTTTCAGGCTGTTTTCATGAGCTATAGCACACGCCTCTGGGCGATTTTCGGCACCCGGACCAATTTCTTAACGCCTGCCTAGATACGCACGGCCTCATAGTTGAAGACATTTTACAAGGTTTTCATGGATTTTTGGGGGCCTACGGCGCCCATTTTGAGTCGTTTTTGGGCCATTTTCATCAGTTACGAGCTGGTTTTCGGACGTTGAAAAACCTTGCCTGTCTCATCGATTTAAATGTAGAGTGGACATGGATGCCACCTCTGACCAGTAGGAAACCTCCCGGGATGCTTATCCGGGTCGAGATATGCCGGGACGAATTTTTTTTGCGAAACTGACTTTTCAGCCTGTTTTCATGAGCTATAGCACACGCTGTAAGGACCGTGTGACCGAGAGGGGGGGGGGGGGGGGTGAATCGTTCAAACCATGAACTAATACTTTTTGCACTTCTAGCCACTCATTCTATTTGCACATGTAAAGGGTCTATAACATAAGCGTACATGTGCACTACGTGTAAGTGATCAAGCAAGGATAACCATGTGTTAGGACTTGTACATGCTAGGTGCATGACATACATGAGCATAAGGAATCAACCTAGCATATAGATATGACAACATAAGCTCAACAAGTCCAACACATGCTAGTATATAAGATAACAACGATCAAGTAATCTAGCATGCATATAGGGAACACATAGGGAAGCTCAAACAAGTCCTATACATGCTAATGTATATGATAAGATAGATAATCAAACTAGCATGTATAAGTACACAAGGGAAAGCTCAAGCTAGTAATCATGATAACTAGATAGATATAATATAAGCATAACAAGATCACTATATGATATCAAGCAAGTGTGAGCTATCACAAGTAGGTACAAGCATATATAAGGAAAGCATGTATCACTAGATATAACGAGGAGCTAGCACGGCAACTAACACTAAGCAATCATATAAGATAAGCACAATATCTACTACAAGCATATAGGATAAACAAGATAACAAGTCCAAGTAGTAGAGAGTAAGAGTAAGAGATTGCTCATCGATTTTTCCCGTGGTATCGGGAGGATGGCGCCTCCCCCTAGTCCACGTTGGGTCACTCCTGCCGGAGTCTCGACCCCGTCCCTCCGCTCGATGGCGATCCCCTCTAGAGCACACTCCACTCCTCGAGCTGGTGTTGTTGCCAAGAGCACGCTTCACCCCGCCGCCCACGGCAATGCTCTCTTCCTTGGAACCAACCACCGCTCCTTGAGTGAAGTCGCGGGCACGTCCCGCCGGCATCTCCGGGTACTCTTCCGAGGGTAAGGATCCGCACGTGATGCGGTCCAAAGGGCACTCCACTGGTGATGCTTCTTTCGCACGGGAAGCTCCAAGACCGTGTACAAATTTGTGTTGGCTTCCACACTCTCTTGGCAAGCTCAACACCGACGCCTAACCGGTCTAGGCCTTGTCATAGACCAAGGGTAACAAAACAAGACCGCCTCCCTATGACCACACTAGTCCTAGAGGTGTATGAATGCACTCAACTCTCTCAAGCACTAAGATTTCCTCTCCAAATCTTCTCCCAAGTGCCCTCTTGCATCCTCTTGTCTTCCCTTGTGTTTCTCCACTGGTAACAATGGCCAAAGGCCCCCTCAAGGGCCAAGCAACCAGCTATTTATAGGCCTCCATCCATAAACTAGCCGTTACTCAAAAGTGGTCTACCAACATAGTCGCCGTATGATACTGTCTCTGTACCACCGTATGATACACTGACTCCAGACAGCATATTGTTTTTCGATCATAACTCCTTGCTCCGAACTCCAATCTTCAGAATCATCAGAATCATCGATATTCAAACTGATATGGCCACCGTATGATTCAAAGGTCATCACCGTATGATCCTGTGACCTATATGTCTGAGTCACCGTATGATGCACCGTATGATATCACCGTATGATACCACGGTTCCAGAGACATTCTCACTTGATCCTTCATACTCACCGTATGATACCATGACCACCACCATATTATACAGTGACTCCAGAAGTCCTTTCCTACTTGACTCCATCTCTTGAGTCACCGTATTATAATATGACCACCACCGTATGATACAGTGACTCTACATGTCCTTTCTGCTAGACCCCATCTCCTGAGTCACCGTATTTTACCCTGGTTGTCACCATATCATACTCTGACTTCACCGAAGCTGGAACTCTTTCATATCTTCTTGAACTTGCTTCCAACTTCGTCCACTTGGCTGCTCAACTCCTCCATTGCCACCCTAGTGCCTTAGAGACTCTTTGAGCATCCACTCACATCTACCACTAGTGTGACCTAAGAGAAACGACTCGATCTCCCTTGATAGTCCGATTTTTCCTATGGACTCAAGCCTATATCTACACGAAGCCAACACTTGCTTGGATCTAGCATGTCCTTAGCCTTGATCCATCTCCTTCAACCGCGACCTTCATCAAGTCCAATGATCCTCGTCGTTGTCCATCGTCGAGGCAACCAGTCACCGGGATGTAGATAGAATATTGATGTTGCTCATCCAATTCATCCGATCATGTGACCATATGAAAACCTTTCCTTCATCCACAAATGTTAGTCACAATAATCTCATTTTCATAAAGGACAACTCAATTGAATCATCATATAATGTGCATAATATATGTAATTAGAACTAGCACAATAACATCATCATGATATAGGAATACGAAGGCAAGCTACACGATGAATATATGATGAACATGCATGTCATGGTGAATGATATGTAAGCAAGAACACATGACATGCTAACATGATGACAAGATATAGTATACATAAATAAGCACATACAAGCCATCATCACATAAGAGACAAGATCATCATGGTATAGGATATAAGGCAATACTAACATGATGATCAAGACCATGTCAAGGTATATGATACATAGAGGAACACATGACATACTTACCTTGTCTCTTACCTCATGTGTGTAGTAGTCACCTCGTAGAGGAGTCTTCATGTATACTTCTACTCTACATCATCTTCCTTGCAACCTTTGAGGTATTGGCACTCCAATAGTGTATCACTACATCCATGAGACTAACCATCTTGCAAACTAGCAAACCTTGTTAGTCCTATTGACCATGTTGACATCAATCACCAAAACATATGAACCATGCTCTAGCTTCGTTAATTTAACACACGCCTCTGGCCGATTTTCGGCACCCGGACCAATTTCGGAACGCCTGCCCAGATACGCACAGCCTCATATTTGAACACATTTTATAAGATTTTCATGGATTTTTGCGGGCATACGGCGCCCATTTTGAGTCGTTTTTGGGCCATTTTCATCACTTACGAACCGGTTTTCGGGCGCTGAAAAACCTTGCCTGTCTCATCGATTTAAATGTAGAGTGGACATGGATGCCACCTCTGACCCGTAGGACACCTACCGTGATGCTTATCCAGGTCGAGATATGCCGGCATGAATTTTTTTCGCCAAACTATCTTTTCAGGCCGTTTTCATGGGCTATAGCACACGCCTCGGGCCGATTTTCTGCACCCGGATAAATTTCGAACGCCTGCTTAGATACGCATGGCCTCACAGTTGGGGGCGTACGGCGCTCATTTTACAGGGTTTTCATGGATTTTTGGGGGCGTACGGCGCCCGTTTTGAGTCTTTTTTGGGCCATTTTCATAGTTACGAGCCGGCTTTCGGGTGCTAAAAAACCTTGCTTTTCTCATCGATTTAAATGTAGAGTCGACATGGATGCCACCTTTGACCCGTAGGACACCTCCTAGGATGCTTATTCGGGTCGAGATATGCCGACACGAATTTTTTTCGCGAAACTGACTTTTCAGGCCGTTTTCATGGGCTATAGCACACGCCTCGGGCTGATTTTCGGCACCAGGAAAAATTTCGGAACGCCTGCCAAGATACGCATGGCCTCATAGTTGAAGACATTTTACAAGGTTTTCATGGATTTTTGGGGGCGTATGACGCCCGTTTCGAATCGTTTTTGGGCTATTTTCATTAGTTACGACCCGATTTTCGGGTGCTGAAAAACCTTGCATGTCTCATCGATTTAAATGTAGAGTCGACATGGATGCCACCTCTGACCCGTAGGACACCTCCCGGAATGCTTATCCGGGTTGAGATATACCGTCACGAATTTTTTTCGCGAAACTGACTTTTCAGGCCGTTTTCATGGGCTATAGCACACGCCTCGGGCCGATTTTTGGCACCCGGAAATTTTCGGAACGCCTGCCTAGATAGGCATGGCCTCATAGTTGAAGACATTTTGTAAGGTTTTCACGGATTTTTGGGGGCGTACGGTGCCCGTTCCGAGGCGTTTTTGGGCCATTTTCATCAGTTACGAGCCGATTTTCGGATGCTGAAAAACCGTGCCTGTCTCATCGATTTAAATGTAGGGTCGACATGGAAACCACCTCTGACCCGTAGGAAACCTCCCGGGATGCTTATCCTTGTTGAGATATGCCGGCACATTTTTTTTGCGAAACTGACTTTTCAGGCTGTTTTCATGAGCTATAGCACACGCCTCTGGCCGATTTTCGGCACCCGGACCAATTTCGGAACGCTTGCCTAGATACACACGGCTTCATAGTTGAAGACATTCTATGAGGTTTTCATGGATTTTGGGGGCGTACGGCGCCCGTTTTGAGGTGTTTTTGGGTCATTTTTATCAGTTACGAGCTGATTTTCGGATGCTGAAAAAAGTTGCCTGTCTCATTGATTTTAACGTAGAGTGGACATGGATGCAACCTATGACCCATAGGAAACCTCCCGGGATGCTTATCTGGGTTGAGGGATGCCGACATGACTTGCTTTTATGAAACTGACCATTCACGCTGTTTTCATGAGCTATAGCACACGCCTCAGGCCGATTTTCGGCACCCGGACAAATTTCGGAACGCCTGTCTAGATACGCACGGCCTCATAATTGAAGACATTTTACAAGGTTTTCATGGATTTTTGTAGGCGTACGGCGCCCGTTTCAAGTCAGTTTTGGACTATTTTCATCAGTTACGGGACAGTTTCCGTGCGCTGAAAAACCTTGCTATCTCATCGATTTAAATGTAGAGTCGACATGGATGCGACCTCTGACTAGTAGGAAACCTCCCGGGATGCTTATCCGGGTCGAGATATGCCGGCACGAATTTTTTTTGCGAAACTGACTTTTCAGGCTGTTTTCATGAGCTATAGCACACGCCTCTGGCCGATTTTCGGCACCCGGACCAATTTCGGAACGCCTGCCTAGATACCCACGGTCTCATAGTTGAAGACATTTTACAAGGTTTTCATGGGTTTTTGGGGGCATACGGCGCCCATTTTGAGTTGTTTTTGGGCCATTTTCATCAGTTACGAGCCGATTTTCGGGCGCTGAAAAACCTTGCCTGTCTCATCGATTTAAATGTAGAGTGGACATGGATGCCACCTCTCACCCGTAGGACACCTATCGTGATGCTTATGCAGGTCGAGATATGCCGGCACGAATGTTTTTCGCGAAACTAACTTTTCAGGCCGTTTTCATGGGTACGCCTCGGGCCGATTTTCGGCACCCGGAAAAATTTTTGAACACCTGCCTAGATACGCATGGCCTCATATTTGAAGACATTTTACAAGGTTTTCATGGATTTTTGGGGGCGTACGACGCCTGTTTCGAGGCGTTTTTGGGCCATTTTCATCAGTTTCGAGCCGACTTTCGGATGCTGAAAAACCTTGCCTGTCTCATCGATTTAAATGTAGAGTCGACATGGATGCCACCTCTGACCAGTAGGAAAGCTCCCGGGATGCTTATCTGGGTCGAGATATGCCGGCACGAATTTTTTTTGCGAAACTGACTTTTCAGGCTGTTTTCGTGAGCTATAGCACACGCCTCTGGCTGATTTTCGGCACCCGGACCAATTTCGGAACGCCTGCCTAGATACGCACGGCCTCATTTTTGGGGCCATACGGCGCCCATTTTGAGTCATTTTTGGGCCATTTTCATTAGTTACGAGCCGGTTTTCAGACGCTGAAAAACCTTGTCTGTCTCATCGATTTAAACGTAGAGTGGACATGGATGCCACCTCTAACCCGTAGGACACCTACCGCGATGCTTATCCAAGTCGAGATATGCCGGCATGAATATTTTTCGCGAAACTAACTTTTCAGGCCGTTTTCATGGGCTATAGCACACGCCTCGGGCCGATTTTCGGCACCCGGATAAATTTCGGAACGCCTGCCTAGATACGCATGGCCTCATAATTGAAGACATTTTACAAGGTTTTCATGGATTTTTGGGGGCGTACGACGCCCGTTTCGAGGCGTTTTTGGGCCGTTTTCATCTGTTACGAGCCGATTTTCGGATGCTGAAAAACCTTGCCTGTCACATCGATTTAAATGTAGAGTCGACATGGATGCCACCTCTGACCAGTAGGAAACCTCCCGGGATGCTTATCCATGTCGAGATATGCAGGCACGAATTTTTTTTGCCAAACTGACTTTTTAGGCTGTTTTCATGAGCTATAGCTTACGCCTATGGCCGATTTTCGGCACCCGGACCAATTTCGGAACGCCTGCCTAGATACGCACGGCCTCATAGTTGAAGACATTTTACAAGGTTTTCATGGGTTTTTGGGGGCATACGGCGCCCATTTTGAGTCGTTTTTGGGCCATTTTCATGAGTTACGAGCCGGTTCTCGGGCGCTGGAAAACCTTGCCTGTCTCATCGATTTAAATGTAGAGTGGACATGGATACCACCTCTGACCCGTAGGACACCTACCGCGATGCTTATCCAGGTCGAGATATGCCGGCACGAATTTTTTTCGCGAAACTAACTTTTCAGGCCGTTTTAATGGGCTATAACACACGCCTCGGGCCGATTTTCGGCACCCGGATAAATTTGGAACGCATGGCCTCATAGTTGAAGACATTTTACAAGGTTTTCATAGATTTTTGGGGGCGTACGGCGCCCGTTTTGAGTGGTTTTTGGGCCATTTACATTAGTTACGAGCTGGTTTTCGGGTGCTGAAAAACCTTGCCTGTCTCATCGATTTAAATATGGAGTGGACATAGATGCCACCTCTGACCCGTAGGACACCTCCCGGGATGCTTATACGGGTCGAGATATGCCGGCACAAATATTTTCACGAAACTGACTTTTCAGGCCGTTTTCATGGGCTATAGCACATGCCTCGGGCCGATTTTCGGCACCCGGACAAATTTCAGAATGCCTGCTTAGATACGCACGGTATCATAGTTGAAGACATATTGTAAGGATTTCATGGATTTTTGGGGGCGTAAGGCGCCCGTTTCGAGTTGGTTTTGGGCCATTTTCATCATTTACGGGACGGTTTCTGGGCACTGAAAAACCTTGCCTCTCTCATCGATTTCAATGTAGAGTGGACATGGATGCAACCTCTGACCCGTAGGACACTTCTCTGTAAGCTTATCCTAGTCGAGATATGCCGGCAAAAATGTTTTTTGTGAAACTGACTTTTCAGGCCGTTTTCATGGGCTATAGCACACGCTTCGACCCAATTTTCGGCACCCGGACCAATTTCAGAACGCCTGCCGAGATACGCACGGCCTCATAGTTGAACACATTTTACAAGATTTTCAAGGATTTTTGGGGGCGTACGGCGCCCGTTTCGAGTCGTTTTTGGGCCATTTTCATCAGTTACGAGCCGGTTTTCGGGTGCTAAAAAACCTTGCATGTCTCATCGATTTAAATGTAGAGTCCACATGGATGCCGCCTCTGACCCGTAGGACACCTCCCGGGATGCTTATACGGGTCGAGATATGCCGGCACAAATTTTTTTTGTGAAACTAACTTTTCAGGCCGTTTTCATTGGCTATTGCACGCGCCTCGGGCCGATTTTCGGCACCCGGAAAAATTTCGGAACGCCTGCCTAGATACGCATGGCCTAATAGTTGAAGACATTTTACAGGGTTTTCATGGATTTTTGGGGGCGTACGGCGCCCGTTTTGAGTCGTTTTTGGGCCATTTTCATAGTTTCGAGCAGGTTTCCGTGCGCTGAAAAACCTTGCCTGTCTCATCGATTTAAATGTAGAGTCGACATGAATGCCACCTCTGACCCGTAGGACACCTCCCGGGATATTTATCCGGGTCTAGAGCTGCCGACACAATTTTTTTTCGCGAAACTAACTTTTCAGGCCGTTTTCATGGGCTATAGCACACGCCTCGGGCCGATTTTCGGCACCCGGACCAAATTCGGAAAGCCTGCCTAGATACGCACGGCCTCATAGTTGAAGACATTTTACAAGGTTTTCATGGATTTTTGGGGGCGTACGACGCCCGTTTCGAATCGTTTTTTGGCCATTTTCAACAGTTACGACCCGATTTTCGGGTGCTGAAAAAACTTGCCTGTCTCATCGATTTAAATGTAGAGTCGACATGGATGCCACCTCTGACCCATAGAACACCTCCCGGGATGCTTATCCGGGATGAGATATACCGTCACGAATTTTTTTCGCGAAACTGACTTTTCAGGCCGTTTTCATGGGCTATAGCACACTCCTCGGGCCGATTTTCGGCACCCGGAAAAATTTCGGAACGCCTGCCTAGATACGTATGGTCTCATAGTTGAAGACTTTTTACAAGGTTTTCACGGATTTTTGGGGGCGTACGACGCCCGTTTCGATTCATTTTTGGGCCATTTTCATTAGTTACGACCTGATTTTCAGGTGCTGAAAAACCTTGCCTGTCTTATCGATTTAAATGTAGAGTCGACTGGATGCCACCTCTAACCCGTAGGACAATTCCCGGGATGCTTATCCGGGTTGAGATATACCGTCACGAATGGTTTTCGCGAAACTGACTTTTCAGGCCGTTTTCATGGGCTATAGCACATGCCTCGGGGCAATTTTCGGCACCCGGACGAATTTTCGAACGCCTGCCTAGATACGCACGGCCTCATAGTTGAAGACATTTTACAAGGTTTTCATGGATTTTTGGGAGCGTACGGCGCCCGTTTCGAGTCGTTTTTGGGCCATTTTCATCAGTTACGAGCCGGTTTTCGGGTGCTGAAAAACCTTGCATGTCTCATCGATTTAACTATGGAGTGGACATGGATGCCACCTCTGACCCGTAGGACACCTCCCGGGATGCTTATACGGGTCGAGATATGCCGGCACAAAGTTTTTTCGCGAAACTGACTTTTCAGGCCGTTTTCATGGGCTATAGCACACGCCTCGGGCCGATTTTCGGCACCCGGACAAATTTCGGAATGCCTGCCTAGATACGCACGGTCTCATAGTTAAAGACATATTACAAGGATTTCATGGATTTTTGGGGGCGTACGGCGCCCGTTTCGAGTCGGTTTTGGGCCATTTTCATCATTTACGGGACGGTTTCTGGGCGCTGAAAAACCTTGCCTCTCTCATCGAATTAAATGTAGAGTGGACATGGATGCAACCTCTGACCCATAGGAGACCTCCCGGGATGATTATCTGGGTCGAGAGATGCTGACACAATATTTTTTTAATGAAATTTACTTTTCAGGCTGTTTTCCTGAGCTATTGCACACGCCTCGGGCCGATTTTCGGCAGTCGGACAAATTTCGGAACGCCTGCCTAGATACGCACGGCCTCATAGGTAAAGACATTTTACAAGGTATTCATGGATTTTTTGGGGCGTACGGTGCACGTTTTGAGCCGGTTTTGGGCCATTCTCATTAGTTACGAGCTGGTTTTCGGGCGCAGAAAAACCTTGCCTGTCTCATCGATTTTAATGTAGAGTGGACATGGATGCAACCTTTGACCCGTAGGACACCTCCCGGGATGCTTATCTGGGTCGAATGATGCCAGCACAAATTTTTTTCGCAAACCTGACTTTTCAGGCCGTTTTCATGGTCTATAGCACACGCCTCGACCCAATTTTCGGCACCCGGACCAATTTCAGAACGCCTGCCGAGATACGCACGGCCTCATAGTTGAACACATTTTACAAGGTTTTCATGGATTTTTGGGGGCGTACGGCGCCCGTTTCGAGTCGTTTTGGGCCATTTTCATCAGTTACGAGCCGGTTTTTGGGTGCTAAAAAACCTTGCATGTCCCATCGATTTAAATGTAGAGTCGACATGGATGCGACCTCTGACCCGTAGGACACCTCCCGGGATGCTTATACGGGTCGAGATATGCCAGCACAAATTTTTTTCGCGAAACTAACTTTTCAGGCCGTTTCCATTGGCTATAGCACACGCCTCGGGCCGATTTTCGGCACCCGGAAAAGTTTCGGAACGCCTGCCTAGATACGCATGGCGTCATAGTTGAAGACTTTTTACAAGGTTTTCATGGAATTTTGGGGGCGTACGGCGCCCGTTTCGAGTCGTTTTTGGGCCATTTTCATCAGTTACGAGCCGGTTTTCGGGTACTAAAAAACCTTGCCTGTCTCATCGATTTAAATATTAAGTGGACATGCATGCAACCTCTGACCCGTAGGACACCTCCCGGGATGCTTATCCGGGTCGAGAGATGCCGGCACAAAATTTTTTCGCGAAACTGACTTTTCAGGCTGTTTTCATGAGCTATAGTGTGCCTAGATACGCTCGGCCTCATAGTTGAAGACATTTTACGAGGTTTTCGTGGATTTTTGGGGCGTACGGTGCACGTTTTGAGCCGGTTTTGGGCCATTCTCATTAGTTACGAGCCGGTTTTCGGGCGTAGAAAAACCTTGCCTGTCTCATCGATTTTAATGTAGAGTGGACATGGATGCAATCTTTGACCCGTAGGACACCTCTCGGGATGCTTATCCGGGTTGAATGATGCCGACACAAAGTTTTTTCGCAAAGCTGACTTTTCAGGCTGTTTTCATGAGATAGCACACGCCTCGGGCCGATTTTCGGCACCCGGACCAATTTCGGAACGCCTGTCTAGATACGCATAGCCTCATAGTTGAAGACATTTTAGGAGGTTTTTATGAATTTTTGGGGGCGTACGGCGCCCATTTCGAGTCGTTTTTGGGCCATTTTCATCAGTTACGAGATGGTTTTCGGACGCAGAAAAACCTTGCCTGTCTCATCAATTTAAATGTAGAGTGGACATGGATGCCACCTCTGACCCGTAGGACACCTCCCGAGATGCTTATCCGGGTCGAGATATGCCGGCACGAATTTTTTTCGCGAAACTGACTTTTTATGCCGTTTTCATCGGCTATAGCACACGCCTCGGGCCGATTTTCGGCACCCGAACCAATTTTGGAACGCCTGCCTAGATACGCACGGCCTCATAGTTGAAGACATTTTACAAGGTTTTTATGAATTTTTGGGGGCGTTTGGCGCCCATTTCGAGTCCTTTTTTGGCCATTTTCATCAGTTACGAGCCGGTTTTCGGGTGCTGAAAAACCTTGCTTGTCTCATCGATTTAAAGGTAGAGTGGACATGGATGCAACCTCTGACCCTTAGGACACCTCCCGGTAAGCTTATACGGGTCGAGAGATGCCGGCACTAATTTTTTTCGCGGAACTTACTTTTCAGGCCGTTTTCATGGGTTATAAGCACTCGCCTTGGGCCGATTTTCAGCACCCGAACCAATTTCAGAACGCCTGCTTAGATACGCACGGCCTCATAGTGGAAGATATTTTACAAGGTTTTATGAAACTGACCTTTCAGGCTGTTTTCATGAGCTATAGCACACGCCTCAGGCCGATTTTCGGCACCCGGACCAATTTTGGAACGCCTACCTAGAAATGCACGGCCTCATAGTTGAAGATATTTTACGAGGTTTTCATCGATTTTGGGGGCGTACGGCGCCCATTTTGAGGCGTTTTTAGGCCATTTTCATCAGTTACGAGCCGATTTTCGGATGCTGAAAAAAGTTGCCTGTCTCATTGATTTTAACGTAGAGTGGACATGGATGCAACCTCTGACTCATAGGACACCTACTGGGATGCTTATCCGGGTCGAGAGATGGCAGCCCAAATTTGTTTCGCGAAACTAACTGTTCAGGCTGTTTTCATGAGCTATAGCACACGCCTCTGGCCAATTTTCGGCACCCGGACCAATTTCGGAACACTTGCCTAGATATGCATGGCCTCATAGTTGAAGACATTTTACGAGGTTTTCATGGATTTTGGGGGCGTACGGCCCCTGTTTTGAGGCGTTTTTTGGCCATTTTCATCAGTTACGAGCCGATTTTCAGATGCTGAAAAACGTTGCCTGTCTTATTGATTTTATCGTGGAGTGGACATGGATGCAACCTATGACCCCATAGGAGACCTCCCGGGATGCTTATCTGGGTCGAGAGATGTCGACGGGATTTTTTTTTTATGAAACTGACTTTTCAGGCTGTTTTCATCGGCTATAGCACACGCCTCGGGCCGATTTTCGGCACCCGGACCAATTTTGGAACGCCTGCCAAGATACGCACGGCCTCATAGTTGAAGACATTTTACAAGGTTTTCATGGATTTTTGGGAGCGTACGGCGCCCGTTTCGAGTCGTTTTTGGGCCATTTTCATCAGTTACGAGCCGGTTTTCGGGTGCTGAAAAACCTTGCATGTCTCATCGATTTAAATATGGAGTGGACATGGATGCCACCTCTGACCCGTAGGACACCTCCCGGGATGCTTATACGGGTCGAGATATGCCGGCACAAAGTTTTTTCGCGAAACTGACTTTTCAGGCCGTTTTCATGGGCTATAGCACACGCCTCGGGCCGATTTTCGGCACCCGGACAAATTTCGGAATGCCTGCCTAGATACGCACGGTCTCATAGTTAAAGACATATTACAAGGATTTCATGGATTTTTGGGGGCGTACGGCGCCCGTTTCGAGTCGGTTTTGGGACATTTTTCATCATTTACGGGACGGTTTCTGGGCGCTGAAAAACCTTGCCTCTCTCATCGAATTAAATGTAGAGTGGACATGGATGCAACCTCTGACCTGTAGGATACTTCTCGGTAAGCTTATCCGGGTCGAGAGATACCGGCACAAATTTTTTTCGCGAAACTGACTTTTCATACCGTTTTCATGGTTTATAGCACACGCCTTGGGCTGATTTTTGGCACCAGGACCAATTTCAGAACGCCTGCCTAGGTACGTACGGCGTCATAGTTGAAGACATCTTACAAGGTTTTCATGGATTTTTTGGGGCGTACGGCGCCCATTTCGAGTCGTTTTTGGGGGCATTTTCATCAGTTACGAGCCGGTTTCGGGCGCTGCAAAACCTTGCATGTCTCATCGATTTAAATGTAGAGTGGACATGGATGCCACCTCTAACCCGTAGGGCACCTTCCAGGATGCTTATCCGGGTCGAGATATGCCGGCACGAATGTTTTTCGCGAAACTGACTTTTCAGGCTGTTTTCATGGGCTATAGCACACGCCTCGGGCCGATTTTCGGCACCCGGACCAATTTTGGAATGCCTGACTAGATACGCACGGCCTCATAGTTGAAGACATTTTGCAAGATTCTTATGAATTTTTGGTTGCGTACAGCGCCCATTTCGAGTCGTTTTTGGGCCATTTTCATCAGTTACGAGCCGGTTTTCGGGCGCTGAAAAACCTTGCTTGTCTCATCGATTTAAATGTAGAGTGGACATGGATGCCACCTCTCACCCGTAGGACACCTCCCGGGATGCTTATCCGGGTCAAGATATGCCGGCACGAATTTTTTTCGCGAAACTGACTTTGCATGCCGTTTTCATGGGCTATAGCACACGCCTCGGTCCGATTTTCGGCACCCGGACCAATTTCGGAACGCCTGCCTAGATACGCACGGCCTCATAGTTGAAGACATTTTACAAGGTTTTCATGGCTTTTGGGGGCGTACGGCGCCCGTGTTGAGGCGTTTTGGGGCCATTTTCATCAGTTATGAGCCGATTTTCAGATGCTCAAAAAAGTTGCGTGTCTCATTGATTTTAACGTAGAGTGGACATAGATGCAACCTATTACCCATTGGAGACCTCCCAGGATACTTATCTGGGTCGAGAGATGCCGACACGATTTGTTTTGCGAAACTCACTTTTCACGCTATTTTCATGAGCTATAGCAGACGCCTCGGGCTGATTTTCGGCACCTGGACCAATTTCGGAACGCCTGCCTAGATACGCATGGCCTCATATTTGAAGACATTTCACAAGATTTTCATGGATTTTTTGGGGCGTACAGCGCCCGTTTTGAGTCGTTTTGCCCGTTTTGAGTCGTTTTTTGGCCATTTTCATCAGTTATGAGCCGGTTTTCGGGCGCTGAAAAACATTGCCTGTCTCATCGATTTTAATGTAGAGTGGACATGGATGCATCAATTTTAATGTAGAGTGGACATGAATGCAACCTCTGACCCGTAGGACAACTCCCGGGATGCTTATCCAGGTCGAGAGATGCCAGCACAAATTTTTTTCGCGAAACTGACTTTTCAGGCTGTTTTCATAAGCTATAGCCCTCGAAAACTACTTGAAACGGTTCTATAAAAAAAAAAAACGTCCTTTCGAGCAGTTTTCGTGAGGTATAGCCCGTTAAAACGGCTCGAAATGACCATATCAACGAAAAACATGCGTATGGGCCCTCCGGAGAAATGGCCGGAGAAATGATGGGAACGTCATCACAACCGATTCATACCGGTATTAGGCAGCTGCTAGTGTGATGTGGACGGCCTTCGTCTGCTGCTGGAGGTCGCCAGCGCGGGCATGGTTCATCATCAGATGAATGAGATGAATGCAACAATGTATGCTTTATCCTGTGCCCGGCGTAGAGCTCAGTCGCCCGCCTGAGGAAGAACACCATCCATGCTGGTATGCCTCGGATTCGGACTCCCAGTGTCGAATTCAGGCTCGCTTGCAGGCCTGGCACAAACGGCAGAACACAAAAACAGCCACCGCATGTACACGTTGATCACCAATCATCCATGCTGTTGCTGCCATGTCAACATTCTTATCAAAACGAATTCTCTTAAAACACCAAACAATATTTGTCTGTTACAAACCATAATAATCTAGAATCTCTAATAACACACTCACATAACACCGCAAATTACCCTACAAGGTCAACGAACCAAACCTACAACCAGCTCAAAGCCACATCGCCGTCCACTGGGCAGTAGTACAAACTTGTGGTTACTCGGTGCTATCGCCTGGATGCCTGCAAAAGTAGTACACCATATATACTTTACACGACATTCTGGAGCGAAAGCCATATGGCACACGTTTCTAAGGATCAATTAATCCTACCTCCAAGATGTTGGCAAATTCCGAGATTTGCGGTCTAATTGGAGGTTTTCTAGAGCGGTGGATGTCCGGAGCACGTCCTCTGAGATATCATCCGCGTCGTATCGCCAGTTGTACTCATCTTTCCTGGCACCAGAAGCTGAAGAACCCCCTCTTCGATCTAAAATCACAAGCCACTTGTTTAGAGAGTTCAGAACAATAATACTGCATTCATCAAACTGAAAATATTACATATCGAAACAGGCACCTGATGTCTGAGACGATGAGATTGGCCTGGCAAATTCAAAATAAAATGGTACCACAGACAATTAGTCGAAAAACAAATAGCTGATGCAATAGTTACAAAGGCAGAAGAATATGGCATCACAGTTACCTTCCACTAGGAGGCAGGCTTCCAACTGAAGATGATGTTGGCCTCCTCATGTTCCGATGTTCAACATTTAGTCCTGGATCAGATTCCGAAGACATCATCCTCCTACCGCCCATCCTTGTTTGAGACAAATTCTGGTCAACAGAATAAGCTAATCAACTATAGCAAGCGACGACAAGAAATAATTTTTAACAATATGATTATCTTTCCAAGTTTGCGAGAGATAAACCTCATATTTCAGATAACCTTCAAGAACATCTAAAAGCATGGGACCACTCTCAGCACTCCTGCTCCCTTCAGCTCCACTTTTGTTAGAAAAATCTTTCAGCTCATTCTTCCAGAAGTCCTTGGGCTGATATACGAATGGAAGGGGCTCACATTAGTAAAATGTAGATTTTGGATATGCAGAACCAACGGATGTCAAATACAAAGAGTAGTACCAGATTACATTCTGGCAAGTAAACTTTCATTGTATGACTTAGCTGAGCCCATTCCAAGTATTCACATACAAGTGCCGTTAATAACCTACCTGCAAAAAAAATAAAAAATAAATCGTTGATGTTATGCTCAGCTTGCAAAACATATGGACAAACTTATTTTAGGCCTAGCATGGACACCTTAGTTCTTCAATAGGCAAGATACCCGAGATGGGACCCAAAACAACTTAATACGGTCCAAAAACAATACATTATACAATATCTTTTATTTTCCTCCTCTAAATAGCAGCAATGCAGAACCATACAAAGCCAAGGACTTAGACTAGTCCTCAATCAAGAGAAACAGAGAAAGAGATATAGGTACAGTGTTACAAAGCTAGAAGTATCAGAATAAGCCTACATTTCCAGCAGTGTAAATGTTATCATGAATGGAATAGGAATAGAAAACTACAACATTTCAGCAGTATTTGTTCAAGAAAAGCAGCATAAAAATATGTATCAACAAATGTGTAAATATCTGACAGATGCACCCAAAAAAACGTAGCAGGATTAAAAAAAAAGGTTGTGACTGACAGTGAAATTTGAACCGGTCATTTCAAACCTGAAGGTGAAGCATGCAGTTGCTTAGCCCGGTCATTGCAGCTACCAAGCAAAGCTGGATTCCCACCATCGTCATTCTCTACTACACGATCCTCCTCTTCTATGGCCTCAAACACACTTGCCCTCAGCTCAGCCTATCATGCAGCGAGATACATCAGAGGGAAGCTATTGACAATTTATTTTGCATGTCAGTACTTGGTATATACAGATAAGAAAGAAGTAAAAATAGAAATCGACTTGGCTACAAGTTTTTCCTCAACATGACACATTTCCCCCTAGCAAGGGTTCCAAGAGCCTTGGCACCAAGTCATAAAGCAATCTCAACTAGACTAGATAAAATTACTACGCAATATGAAATTTTCTTTAGCAATGAGAAAGTCGCATATTCCTCGTGAGTAAGAAGAAACAGCACCAAAAGGCTCAGCATTGCAATTAGAAATAGAGTGGATTGAACGGATTAGGCTGCTCAATCCTTGCTGTAAAAAAATGGCCTCGTTTTTTTCTCGCACGGTTTAGATTACAAAATGATTTGCAAACTTGTGAAAGAAGTTGCGGAGACGAAGGTCCAGATCCCTGAAGCAGACGCGAGGGGAATCTGGATCCGCGGGGGTGGCGACTGTAATATCCTATCCCCTGTACTGGTGAGGGGGGTCATGTGGGAAATCTGGATCAAGGAAGGAAGGAGAAAAAAGGAGAGACAGACTGACCCTGATCTTGGCGAGGACGCCCTTCTTCTCGAGGGTGCGGGTGACGAGCGTCTTGAGCTCCATCATCTCCCGCGCGTAGTCGTCCATGGCGGCCCTGACCTGACCTCCTCCCTCTCTTGCCTTCCCTATCACCCTCTCTGCTCTGGTCACCGGGGCAGAGGAAGGAGATCCACAGCACGAGAGGGGTGACAAACAGACAGGTGGGCCTTTCTTTCTTGCGAAGTTCACATGAGTTCCCCCCTCCCTTTCAATATTTATGAGAAATCCTACAGTAATTTTGAAATCTGGTTCAACAATTTGAAAATTTCTGTTAAAGTTGGTAAAAAAAATTCCAAAAAACATTGAAAAGTGTAAACCAGTCTAAAACCTAGGCCAGCAGCATTTAAAAATATCGCAAAACATCTTTTAGTAAATGCCTAATTTAGTGAAATCACAAGTTAGAAAACTCTCTCTTACGTACGGCGTCGCATCCAAACAACCTCGTCTTTTAAGAACTTGCATATTTAGCCCTATTTCTACATGAGGTGTTCATACACAAACCAATCTGAAATTTGAGATATATTTGCATTAAATTTGTTGCACAACTCCTCCATGCTCATCCTTCTTCTCGCTCATTCAACGATGCCCTTCCTCATCTGTCCAATAGTGTGATGCCCCTTCTCATCTGGCCAAGAGTGTCATGCCTAGGCGATGAGAGGTGATCGCACCCTTACTCTGCTTGTCTCGACTCAGCCGCACCACACAGCCACCTACTTCACTTGCAACTCTATCTTAGGGTTAGTGTTTTTTTTTTTTACACAAAGATGCCCAAAGGCATCTTAAATCGGACTTATATTAAGGAAAACAAGGCACGATACAGAAAAGACAAAGGCAAAAAAGAAAATTACAATCAAATTTAACAAATCTTCTCCTCCACCTCAGCCATCGTCACCATGAAGATCTGAACAAACCACAATCGCACATAGACTTTTGAAAACCGCAGTAGTCGTCTGTCCCGTAGGACAGATCTTTGCAAACGCATAACAAATATCGGAGGGGTTGTGCCCCAAGTCTGATCCAGATCTGCTTTCGCGCCGCCAGAAGGAACACTGAGGCAAAGAGAGAGCCGGAGTACCATTATTCTAAATAGGCCGCCATCACCTTCGCCCGAACGACGACTCTATGGACACCAACCCATAATCCATCGCATTCATATGGAAGAAACCACAAGAACAAGATGAATAAAGGACTAACACTAGGCGATTTAAATTACTAGATCTATTAAAGGGGTTGGATCCCTGCTCCCTCTCCCAACCGGTGGTAACCGAGAGGCAGAGGGAGGGGGATCAGGAGAGGCAGCGGCTAGGGTTTTTTTTTTCTTTGGGAGAGGCGTTCCCACATAGCACTAGACGTTTGTAGAATCTTAGGGTTAGTGTTAATCCATACATGTGTGAGGTAAGTTATGAGGGAGGTGGGACATTACAACTTATGAGAGAGCCGGTAAGTTATGAGGTAGCTGGGACACTACAGCTTATGAGAAAGGCGGTAACTTATGAGGGAGCTGGGACACTACAACTTATGAGAGAGGCATTCTAGTTTTTTCTTCATTTTCCAACCAATTACTTATTTGTTCTAATTTAAACACTCTACAATGGGCAATGGAGTAACAAAATGAGGGCAAACGGTAGGTTTGACTTTAATAAAGGACAAACTTGCAAACCACAAAAAACTTGGAAACCCGATGCCAGTACTAAGGATGAACAGTAATAACTCGTCTAACCATCTAAATATCAGCTATAACACCTATCGGAGACTCGGACGCTCATCACTCTTGTGAGCACCAAACTGAAGATCCATTCCTTGTGTATAGTTTCACATCAGATACGACCACTTCATGTAACCATAGTAGCAGCTAGGGTTCCTACATATAGGTATATGCACATCAACGGCATACTCTGTAGGATCCAGTAGCCACATAAACCCCCTCCGGTTGTGACTAATCCATCTAGCTCATCACTGCTACGTACCCTCATCTCTCATTCAGAACCTGATAACTTGCTTTGGATGACTTCCATGTTTGCCCAGTGCCTTCTCCAGAGCCAAACTGAAATCAATCAAGGGGCTCACCTCCATCCTGCAAATGTCTCAAAAAAGATTCACTTTTCTTTTTGTACCGATATATATCTATGTCCAACATCTAAAAACAAATGAATAAGAGAACAATATTTCACATACTCGTATTTGAGTTTGCCTTCGTGCACCAAGCCCAACAGGTAGTCTATCGTTGTTCTGCAGTCATCCGCCTTGTCTGAGTTCATCCACTTCTGTAGCCAGAAACCTTGTAGGGAAATATCCTTCAATAGCATTGCATCATGATAAGGAAGTAGCTCATATACTCAATATCATTTAATATAAATAATGGAAGAATATCAACAATCTTGGAATAATCACAATAGACTCCTTCAATTGAGATAAACTGACATATATTGTGATGAATGATTTTCTTAACTAGCCGATAATTCAGAACTTACTTCTTTAATCGGTCATCCATTATGAGACTGTAACATAATTCAGGAATGGCAATTTTTGAAGAAGCTAGTTCCCACATGAATTCCGTAGGCATATTCCCGTAAGAAGTCAGGAAAACATTGAAAATGACCCAGGTATATTAAGCAGTTTTCAAATTTAGGAAGCTCCATCTTCCAGGACCATGATCCGATGAATACTCACCTTAAAATGAAATATGAAGTAGGAACAGTCACAGGTTTCTTGGACATTCCACCATATGTCACCATGGTGCCTCCTTGCCTAAACATAATAAGGGTTAATGGTTATGCATAAGCGAAAGGAATTATTCTAAGTTTCGTTAAATTTAAAAATGTCACCTCAAAATTTGAGTACCAAAGAAGCAGCGTTTCCTCCAACACAGTTAAATCCTAATGCAGGTTCTGGCAAAGCACCCTAACATCACAGAGCAGACAACATTATTCAGATAAGGGTTTTGTCAAACTGGTAAAAAATCCTACTTCTTTATGGTTCGTATATCCAGCTGTAATAGCGCTAGCAATAAAAAGTAATTCCAGTGAAATTTATGGTTCGTTACTACATTGGACCTCGGGAAGCCAGAACAATGTAAAGTTACATTTGTCAACCTCAGATAATAATAACCTTCCTCTGATATAGTGTAAGTAAACCAGATAATAATTGTCAGGGGTGAGCGGTGACTGGAAAGCAGGAGGTAGAGCTAGAGGAGCACCAGCAAACTCTTGACATTTCTTATGTCTAGCTGCGATTCTGTGAAGACCTCATCTGCACCAAGTTGTTTGAGTTTATCTTTTGCTTCTTCTGACCCAGGCCTACATGAACGTAATTCAGTTACTAACTAGTACACATTATCAGCAAGTACAGCAATAATAAGATTTACTACTAAATCCTTGAAATGTGAAGAAAAGCTGTGTCGATGGGAGTAGAAACCTATCCCTTATAATGTTGATGGTGTGAATTCCATGTACTTTGGCGAGCTGAACAACACATTGGCCGACAATGCTGGTGGCGCCATTCTGGACAATGGCATCGCCTGAGAGTAGAAAATGAATGCGGCGAGTCAAACAAAAGGCCAGAGGAGAAGGCATGGAAGTAGCAAACTAGCAATCCAGTGGGTGAAAGAAGAAAGGAGCACCGGATTGAGTTTTACAAAATCTTGGAGCATCCTGAGCGCGGTGAGGGGGTTGACAGTGACGGTGGCGGCGTATTCCATGGGCACATCGGTGCGGACCTTGTGCCACACGCTCTGATGCTTGACAATGTACGTCTGCCATGTACCGAATGATGGGGGCGATGGTATGACCCAGTCGCCGGGGGCGAGTGGGGCGGTGACGGCGGGGCCGAGGGCGTGGACCTGGCCGACCCCCTCGTAGCCTCCCACGGCGGCGGGGAGCGGCGGCCGGACGGGGTAGACGCCCTCCACGCGGTTGATGTCGGAGGGGTTGATGGGGGCGGCCAGCATCCGGACGCAGACGTCGCGCTCCCCGAGCTCCACCGGCGGCACATCGGCCACCCGCAGCACCTGGTCGGGGGCGCCGTGCTCGTCGTAGATGACGGCCTTGGACGCCGGGGACGCGGAGTAGCAGCGGCGGAGAGCACGGAGGGTGGGCGGCAGCAACCGCCGGGACAACGGCGGCGCCATGGAATTCTTCTAAATTGGATTCGCTGCTCTCTCTCTCTCTCTCTCTCTCTCGGTCTCGGATTCGCTTCTCTTCTTCTCGATGAACGAAACGACGACGAATCCAGAAGATGGGCTGTACGGCCCAGACAGATGGGACATTCTAAGCCCAACAATTCTGTTCTGGATAATAGTAGTAGTAGTTCGGAATTGTGAACATACAATGTGGGATGTGGCTGTTACTCCGTGGCCCGCGTGCGCTGCAATAAGCAACTATCGTCGTATGGGGCCTTCGCCTCAATCTCCAGCGGCCCACAAAGCGGCCTTTGATGTTTCCTACCTGAAACAAATTGTTTTTGATGCTCCCAAAAAAAAAAAAATTGTTTCGTTCCCTCTCAGAAAAAGAAGAAAAGAAACAAATTGTT